>CAJHZI010000898.1:0-120000 GCA_905160935.1 Enchytraeus crypticus | reverse complement strand
TAAACGAATGGAAAAGTCTCAAATAGGGGATTGGCTGGTGGTGTGGTGTAGGACAGAGAGGATTTGAGACAGTCTATTCGTATTCCGACCCTAGTTAAACTGTGATTCAAGGGAGGATGATGATGATGATGATGATGATGATGATGATGACTAAGCTTGTGATCAAGTACAAAAGTTACTAAGCTTTTGATCAAATATTTTCTTGTCTAATCAAGCAGTAACTTACTATTACATTAATCTTTGTGACGGTAGCTCGAGTTTGTCGAGTCGTCTTGAAGAGAAGCCATATGCTTCTGAACTTGGACGTTAAACAGACTACAACCTACCTACCTTGCGAGTTTCTTAAGTAGCACTTTCTAGCAGAAGGTCTCAAGCTCAAAACTCTGAAATGTCAAAAAATCAAAATTGTCTCTAACAGTAGGTATACAGTTGTATCAAAACATCTCTAAACTGTATTTATTTCATAATAGTCTTCTAAATTAATTGTGGACCTAGCCTACCTTCGCGCTCTAAGCTATCTAATCGTTCTTTCCAGCATGCTGCACCGCAGATCTGGAATTCTCTTCCATCCAATCTTCAGAAGTTTTCGTTTGAATAATATTGGCCTTTTGCTTTCCTATGAGCATTTGCATAGGTAGTTGAAGATCTATCTTTCCATCTCCCTTTTCCATCCAGTGTCCATGAGCAGCTACCAGCGCCTAAACCTCCTTTCCTTTAATTCCCTTTACCTTCGACTGATTTTCTGGATTTTGGAATTTGCATCGTTTTTAGTCCTTCCTTTTTGCGCGCCGGCTTGATTTTGTCTCAAAAGTGTTCGATGTTTTCATTGATGACTGTAGTACTCTAATTATTATTGTTGTATTTGTAGATTTCATGTTTCATCATCATTGCCGGTTGTTTAATAGTCGTTCAATAGAAGAAGCGAAGTGGCTTTTAGTGATGACGGTCTGTAGCCTAGTGTTTGAAAACACTGGTTGAGAATGGAAAACAATCATATCTATTATTATTATTATATATTAATGTTAATAATATCTACAATAATATAATCCCATAGGCATAGGCAGTAATCTGTCGTGGCTTGAAGATAAAGTTGCTTGTTTGATTGAGTGATTTAGCATTGTGGAATGACAAAGCAGTATGCTGAGAGATACTGTTTGATTGATTTTGGATTGTGGACTGACAAAGCAGTATAGGCGTTCTGATGGATTGACTGATTGATTGATTCAGGATTGTATACTAACAGAGCAGTAAGCTGATAGATTGATCGATTGATTTAGGATTGTGGATTAACAGAGCAGTATGCTGATAGAGCGGAGGTTCATTGCTATGAGGGGGAAAGGGTCGACACATGCCCCCCTCAGCGCAATGTCGGTCAATTCAAGTCTGACCTCTACCCCTGCGTGTTCAGAGAAATGAAGGTATTTCATCATCGTCGTTAGCTCAAGCATGGAATCTGCTATCTATTATTATTATCTAATAGCCAATTTTACGGCATTTCGATAGCTAGCTAGCGAAGGTTTTATCGAAAGGATAGTCACTTTTGGATTTTTATGAAAACTTGTTTACTCGCTAAAGTCCGTCAAATACCAGCAATGAAGTAGATTTAATTTAAAATATATATTATGCTGGTCAAACATGTTTTACATTAATGTGGTTTTGAAATCATTGATATCTAAATATTTATTACAAAGATTATGCTATTGATGTTTAACTGCAGTATTGGACTGTATTTCTTTATATTTCGTTCTATTGCTTTCGTGTTTATCTATCGTATTTACAGATACTGATTTGTACCGTATTTACTATTGTATTAATTATATTATAGGCCTATTGTTGACAACGTCAGAAAGGTCATTCGGTTGGTGAACGCCTAGGCTCGAGAAATTGCTACTAAATTTAAACGAATGGAAAAGTCTCAAATAGGCATAGGGGATTGACTGGTGGTGTGGAGAAGGACAGAGAGGATTTGAAACAGTCTATTTTCATCACGACCCTGGTTAAACTGGGATAAAAGGGAAGAAGATGATGATGCTGACATTGTATTGTACAGATACAGAAGGACGATAGAGATAGGTACACAGACCCCTACAGGCACCTCGTCACTCTGCCCTATGGACGTAAGCTCGTATACGACGCCACCCACCCTGATATGATATACGCCTCTCAGTGGTCTAGCGAGCTCGCTGACCATCCCAACCCCTACTCGTTCCCCACCACAACGGGCCTTGAACCCGAGACCCCCTGGACCAAGGATCTACAGTGGCAGGTCAATCCATCCATCAGTTAATCAATCAATCAATCAAACAATATTTGATCTTTAAATCGATACTACATTTCATGGACTTGCACTATTTTGATCTCGCTTTCTCTGGTGGTCTCTGCTTGCTTACTCAGTCGTCATCGCGTAGTGCTTTGGAGCCTGTTTGTGTAGAGCCTGCAAGAGATGTCCCCGACATTTCCTTATGGTGAAAAACCGGACGATAAATCCTTAATGATTGATTGACTGCACTGGGCCGGCAACATCGTAGATCTCACTTTTCATTACATCTCTATACTTGATATTTTTTAATTTGTATAGGCCTGAATCAGCTATGTATGGTGTCTATGAACAGGCTGCCTTAGATTTGAACCCTGTGGCTACAGAGCATCGTGACTGAGCGCTTAAGCGTTGAGCCGTGTATGTGGTTGATAGATCACGAAATAGAGCGAATGGAATCAAGTACTACGTTTAGTATTCAGCTGATGAAAGGTGTCACTGCAGGATTGTAAGATTTTGGCCACTAGGTGTATATAGGTAGAGAAATATATACATTACATGCTTGATGTAGTCATTAACGATCATAACACTGTTCTGCTTTTGTTATAGGTGTAGAATTAATTCAATGCCCATAATGCTCGATGAAGCACTATGCTTTGCGAAGCGATTAACTTGTTGATCTAAGGAGTGCTCTTATGGAGCGAGAAGGTAGATTTTGAGTATGAACATTGTACCGTGAATCTGCCACTTGTCAGTGCACTGAAGAAGTGCTCGATATTATCATGTTATTTTCTTGTAGGTCGAGAGTGAGGTAGGGGTCTGGCCCACGGATCAATGGAAGTGTTGGACTCGGAGAGCTTCTTGTCCTCTCTACAGTGGACATACTGATCAGGAGGTATACTCCAAGTACAAAGTACCCAATACTCCACCTTAGTATCAAGTAGTCTAGTCCACTGTGAAATAGTACTTGAACTGTTGTTCAAGTACCCGACACTTAGCCTTAGTATCAAGTAGTCCTTCCCACTGTGAAATACTTACAGGCTGTACGGTTGTTCAAAGTACCCAAATATCTGCCTTAGTATACAACTCTGAACTGTTATTGAAATTACTCAATACGTCGTCTTATTAGGAAGACGTTTAATTTAGTATGAAATACTACGTGTTGTACTGTGGTACAAACACCCGATACTCCCTTTTAGTATCAATTAGTGTAGTCCAATGCAGCACTACATGGAGTACTGTCGTATCAATTACTAAATACACCGTCCTTTACATTGTATCAAGAGGTTCAGTCCAGTGTGAAATACTAGAGTACAATACCTAACACTCCACCTTAGTACTCCAGCCTTATCAAGTACTCTTCCAGTGTGAAATACAGCTCTACCTCTTTGTTATGTCTTACAAATGTTTTTTACTAACTCAGTTTTCGTTGCCATTGCAGTAGGTCCTATTTAATTTCTTCTTGGGACAGTCTTTAGAGTTCACTGTCACACTGTAAACCTGTGTCAGGTGGTGAAGGTTGTTTTCATTAAATGGAGATGAACTGCATTGTAATTTGTACTTAATAATTAAGATTTGATGATGTAACTAGCATAATCCCGTCTTGTGTCCGGGTTGTTTGAAGAATTGACCAACCGGTGACTGCACGTGTCCTAGAAGGCGAATATACTAAGATCCATTGCTAAATCAGAAAGGGCATTCGGTTGGTGAGCGCCTAGGCTCCAGAAATTGCTACAAATATTTAAACGAATGGAAAAGTCTCAAATAGGGGATTGACTGATGATATGATGTAGGACAGAGGGGATTTGAGACAGTCTATTCGTATCCCGACCCTGGATAAACTGGGATTCAAGGAAAGATGATGATGATGATGATAATGATGATGATAACGTAACTAGCGCATCAAAGCGTTATACCGCTCAGCCACTGACTCACTCTTGATGATCACGACAAACTTTATCAAGCAAAAGACAAGGCGAGCGGTAAATAGTAACGACAAAAGACGATCGTGTGCTAAGAATAATTCTTAAAATTCTGTGCAACATCAACACATATTAATCATGACGTATATTTTTTCTGATTAAACACAAAGTATCTAATTATATAGGCCTACATTATATAGGCCTACATTATATAGGCCTACATTATATTTATTATTAAGCCCGTCTCTTTGTGAAATGCAACGTATGTTAGATATCTGTAGTAGTCAGCTAGAATTGTTAGACCTGCAGATTAATATTAAAAAATGCTCATCATTACGTATTGGCAACAGATACAACAAGAAATGTTGCAAACTATATCTAAAAGATAGTTCCTTAGTTCCTTGGACAGACGAAATGAAATATTTAGGAATATATATTTTGAATGCACCTAAATTTAAATGTAGTTTTGATGCTGCCAAAATTAAATATTATAGATCTGCAAATGCAATATTGGCTAAATTAGGAACTTCTAACAATAAGCCTGTAATTCTGAAATTAATATCGACCATTGCTCTACCATGTTTAACGTACGCATTGGAGGCTCTGTCCCTTAATAAGACAGAGTTAACTACTCTAAATAGTCCGTGGATTAAATCTTTTCAAAAGGATTTTAATACATATGACACAAATACTATAAAACGTTGTCAGTTATATACTGGGTTTAAATCAATTTTGCACATATATGCATTAAAGGTAATGTCCTTCTTATCGTATCTGAATATGTCGGAAAATATAATGCTAAGATTAATATGTACAAGTCTGTCTACGGGCGACTTAGACAAGCTGGCAGCTCACTTCCATACTAATGCTCTGGATTTTAAAAATAACTACAGAGATGTAATAAATCTAAACTTTCAGCAGTGTTGAAAGAAAAAATTGGTATATCATGCCAATAAGTATTGTTGTGGAAATTTTGACAAATGTAACCTATGCGGTTTCAATATTGATGATATTGATGTGCTTATATTGCATAGGCTACTTTTTTCGAAATGCAATCTATTGTTTTTCTTCATGTTCTATTTTCTTTGTTTTGCACATTTTGCGTTTATTTCTGTTTCTGTTTTGTGTGTGTCTTGGTTGCCCAAATGGCGAATAAAAGGTATATATATATAGGCCTACATTATATAGCCTACATATCTAAACATACATCCAAATGATCATCTCAGAGCTTTAGTGGTAGGCAGAAAGTTTAACATTAGAAGATAATAATTATAATAAAAGGTTTAACGACCCTTTCCTCATCCAAGGATGATGTCAGGGACGTCCCACAGCACATATCACTACAGATCAGACAACATATAGCGTATCGCCAACAGTAGCTTTCCACTTTCAGAGACGACTAAACAAGAAACTGCCTTTCATGTCTAATTACAGATATTCAACCGAGCGGCCAACAGAGAGTGAGAGAGAGAGAGGAGAGAGAAATGTGCTCTATTTCATTCAAATCACCCACACATTGTAAATTAAAACATTCATGCAAACAGTGAAAATGTGCACAACCCAGTATACAGAGGTAAATATAGCGAGTACGTGTGGTCATCAGTGAATATACACTGTATCTTATCCAGCTAAGCACCACACCATACTGACAAGATTTATATTTAAAAAAAGCAACACAGTTAAAGGCAATTGTTTGTAATTAACTAGAATTTACCATCCTTATATTTAATAATCGTTTTATGATTTACTAAATATGTAGACCCACTCATATGGGATATGAAGAGGAAAATGGAAGACAGAGAAGAGTGGAGGCGTTATATACCATGGACCTGCCAGTGGGCAGTGCACTAACAGAGAGAGAGAGAGAGAGAGAGAGAGAGAGAGAGAGAGAGAGTGTAATAAAAGAATTCAAGGACGTAGCACTAGGAATAGTAAGCGGAATAATATTCAAATAGTATATCAAGTGACGACAACTGAATTAATATTCGAACAGAATTGGATACAGAATTTTTTTGACATCTTTAAAACAATTTCTTCATATAATTTTTTAACTTCACCCACATCTTTAGCACTGACACATATTTACGAACAATACAGCGTTCCAAAAATACATATACCTTACAAATTACAATAAGAAAACTGCAATAATACGAAATGATAAAAATCATAGATAAATCCAAAGTTATAAGTACATGAACAGGATAAAGATGCACTCCAGAAGTTTAATTAGCAGCAATAATTTTCGGAATTAAAGAACACGTAGATTGGTTTATCAAGTAAATAATCAGCAATGATATTATAACAAGATATTTTAACACTAGCTGCTCCGACAACGACAGTGCTTCTCAACCCGCGGGCCACGGGTCAAAAGTGGCCCGCCATCGCTTCTCGAGAGGCCCATTTCATTATCCTGCGTTGAAAAACCGCCGTGGAATTGAAAATGATAAGAATATAGGATGGCGGGTTTGAAGGTGCTGATGTAGCTGCAATGCTATTGTAGGCCTAACGTTTATAAACATTAAATATTAATATGTATATAGGCCTACACGGATATGCATTATGCATGTATATAAACGACATATAAAACTTATGACAACGCTGATAGTTTATTTTTTTGGGGTCAAACTTTCAGCTTGGGCTTGATTTATGGTAGTCTTCGAGTCTGCATTGGCTAAACCATTTGGCCCTGGAACGTAAACCTTTGAGAAGCACTGGTTTACAGACAAATCCAAAGACATGAATGGTTTGTTTCAATACTATCAGTCAAATGAAGATTCTGTCGTTAGCATTGCTAGCAACTCCAGAGTCTAGACTGTTTGATTTCTAGAAGAAACAATAAAATTCATTTACAAACAAATCTATGGGACCACCAGGTCCGTTAAACACGAATAATATTGAAATTGTCCATATGATAATACCTATCATGTTTAATAACACGCTTAACCGTTAGGCTGTTTAGTCAGTTATCAATATTACCAGGCCAGTGCTTGTCGGAGATTTTTCTCAGATCAGCTCTACCGGGAATTGATCCCAGGATCTCAGGAATAGCAATTTACAATTGTTTGACGCAACAAAATGCACTTATAAAACATACACTGAACTGTTTAGACAATCATGAGTTCATCTATAGGGGTTAGCGACACAGCGTCATTTCCATTTTCATTAGCTTGCTTCCGATATTTTCAGTATTAGCAAATATTGTTGCAATTATATGATCATTTAGTATGCGTTACTTTTTAATAACCATTTTTTCATTTATAAAAACAAGACTTTATGAACACGAGAAGCTAGACAGTCTATTGGCCTCAATTGTTTTGTTCCCCTAGCATTGACTGGCAGTCATTTCAGTGTCTCTCCTCAAAACTCTGATCTCTTAGTCATAGGATCTTCTGTATTACTATATATTTGAATGATTGAATAATTTCACACAACAGAGCTAGAAAGGTCTCACAAAATACAGCAATTCACACGAAATGAAAAGGACACAAAAGTCCGAAGACTCTAACATGTGCCCTAACTCTAAAATGTGCTCTAAATCTTATTTAGTTCCTAGCAATCATTATTAATTATCTTCCTAGCAAAAGCAAGACTCATTTCTTCTAGAATCATTGGCCTTAGATGGGAACTTGAGCTGGTTTAGATCAATTTCTCCTCGGTCTATGCAAATATTAACAGTGGTAGACTCCCCGTGACAGCAATGGGTGAGATATTCAGAAGCCTAATTCAGCTATTCAGTGCAAACTTGTATAGGACCATTTTAAGCCAAAAATACGACTTAAACCGTTGTTAAAACATATTTAAGAGAGAATAGGAATAATTGTATATGATGTTACAGGCTTAGAATAGTCAAGTTTACTTACAACGCTAAATACAAACAATAAAATGCACCAAGTATGAAACAGCCCATTTAACAAGAAATGAAATAATGAATATAATTGAAAGAAGTCTTCAAAGTATGGGTGTTGTAGTATCCTACATCAAAAACATGAGCTAACTCTATCCATATCTGACAAAAGCATAAATGTATATATCATGATAAACACGAATCTTGTGAAACAATCGCACGTGTTTGAAATGTAGATGATGGCGTGACATGTTCTGCTACTGTTTAATGGGTGTCAGAGAGAGCAGTTTGGACATCCCCGTTGTGAGGTGGAACGGGAGTTGAAGTGTGTATTTTTCCTCCCCAGTCTCGTGTTCCGCCAATTTCTTCGTCACGTCTTTCGTTACCTTCTTCAGTGCATCTGCAATGTCCCAATCTTTGCGCAGGTTGGTATCAAGAGCATCTATGTACAGAGATCCTCGATGAGGGTCTCTGTAGGACACGCTACCGGGCAAGGCAGAGTATGACATGAGAATATCCGGTTCTCCGGGCACAAGGCAGGCCCTTATCTCTGGCATACTCAGGTTCTCCCAGGACCCGCAGGATCCACTTGAAGCTTGCCTACTGGTTGCTACTCCCGCACCAGTATTAGCAAGAGCTCCTGTATAACCACCAGCAGCACCGACTGCAGAGGCGGACACTGCGCCACAGACCTCACCAGGATTGCTTAGTCCACCACCGGGATCTTTGTCCGCATCGGTCTCAAGTCCACCAGAGCTACGAGCATCATCAGTATGAACCTGGGTTCTTGATTCCCTTTCTAGATAAGGAGGACTGGCTCCAGAAATATCCTGATCATATCCTGATGTAATTACAACCAAAGAAATATTTCATACAAAAGTGTCTGGTTTTCAGTAACATTACTTGATAACTGCATTGTAGTTCGGTTACTAGAGGAACTTGAAAAATTTGGTGAAAATGCTGCCTAAATGTATTCCAGGGGCACTGCCCGCCCCAGGTCCTGGGGGAGCCAGCACATTTGTGGGGTCCAAATATTCTACAAGTTAAGCCAAAATTTATATGGTAGGCCTACACCAAATTTGTCAAACTTCATTATTAAACTAGCAATACAGAAATGTAATTATGTTAGTGATATTAGCATTTAATAAATTCACTATACATTTAACTATCAGTTCATTACATATATATTAATTTATTATAAAAGCCATTTTATTTCTATAAACTTATTCGCTAATCTTTTTAATTTTAGGCATAGCTAGGACTTCGTGCAGTTGGTTTGGATCTTAGATCATGATCTTGAATCATCATCGTCATCATCATTATTTTAAATTCATTTTATATTCGAATATTTCACATTTAATTACAAACCTCTCTGGCAGGATTGCACAAAGAAGATTTTAGGCTTTCCACGTAGACTTTTGCATTTGCTAGTCGAGAAGAAGTCTACTACATCCAGAATTCGATAGCGTTTAGCATCACTTGTATAGATCTCTCCCAGGATTCCATGCGTCATGATGCAGCAAACGAAAGCATCATACTGCGTGTGGTCGATTGTTCTACTGTACAACATTAGCAGGTTCTCCAGTAGTGTCTGTTTAACATCTTCATAGATCTCAGTCTCGAAACCCAAATCTTGAAATAACTTCTTCATTTTCGCTAAGCAGACAAGAAATTGATTGCGATGTTAATATCTAGCAAGTCCTGCAACCACTCGTCAGAGTTGATATAGTTTAGCGTTGTACACAGTTCTATGACTGATGAATGATGATTATCTTTCACCAAGATTGTTAGGACGAGTAAACGTTTATAGTTGAATTCGAACAGTTTGCATGTGGAATCAACAAGATCAATAAGTTAATCCCCTCACAAAGTCTATACCTACGTCTAATTGATCTAAGGAGTACTCTTATGGAGCGTAAACACAGACTTTGAGTATGAATAAGCACCTTGAACCTGCTACTTGGCAGTGCACTGAAGAAGAAGACATGTAGAATAAGAATTGAAATATAATTTTTTAAAAGAAACTTCTAAATAAAATCCTCCAATTATGTATTCTTGAAAGTATACCAATATTCATCTCTCTTTTTCCCTCTCACTTTCGTAAGGGTCATGTTTCACATCAATACCATAGCGTGGTCCGAACCAATGTATTTACTCTCTTCATCTTTGTATCTTTCTTTAGACTTTTTGAAAGTCTTAACTAAAGGTTCTTTCCAATTACCTCAGACCTCTTTTGCTTGTGCAATCCTAGTGCATATTTCCGTCTCACATTTCCCGTCATCGGTTATAGTATGACCCAAATATTTGAAACTCCTTACCTGTTCCAATTTTGTAATATTTATTGTGAGATTAACTTCACCTTTATTATGGGACCACTCACTTCACTTTGGAATAGTCAATAGGAATAATCATCTTCAAATAAATGGTGCCTGACCACCGATAGATTACATGATCTAATAGTAACACGACTATCTCATACAATATATTCTTATCAAGTGTATTGAAAACTGAAGCAGGTGAAATATTGAAATGTCGTATATTAAACTAGCTTCAATCAATTCCAAATAAAGACTACAGTTCAAACAGACAATATTCAACAATACAGCGCAATAAGAATTTGCACATAGAGAACAGAATACCTCCATCTTTCTCAGCTCCAGACCTCGTTGTTAGCTGTCTCATTGTTGGGTCATTGGAGGCAGCAAAGTGTATGATGTTGATTATCAGAGCCTTTCCACGGATACCATTGCGCAGATGATAACTTTGAAACAGCATCTTTTGGTAGAATCCTGATTGTACAAGCAGCAAATAAGTGATAAATGCGAAATTACATGAAGTCAGCGAGGGAAGTTTAAATGTTTAAAGAGATTAAACAAAAATAAGCAACTTACGTTTGTATAAGTTACAAAAAAGACGCTAGGACGTCTGAGAAAGGGATTTTATTGTACACAGAATAGGATGGTCACATTAGGTAAACAAGCAAAGATATCGTCCAAGGTAATTGTTCAGGTTATAATGGGAAAAACGTAATGAAAGAAAGAGACATGTTTAATTTGTTCACATATCACACAACACAGCAGTTTACATACTTCGAATAACATAAAGGTGATGAAAACGTAAAACGTGAATGTCTTCTGCGTTTTACATTAAGGTAAAACGCAAAATACAGGCACTCTAATACATGCAAAACCAGGCCATCAATGAAGGAAATGTCACCGCTCTCAATGTAAAAATTGTGGTAGTAAAATAAAAATATTTTATTTTTCAATTAAAGTTAGGATCAGGCCAATAGATTTTGTTACTACGTCATAAACGAACAAAGAGTCATATAAAATTTACATAAAAAACTGTAACAATTTACGCATAACCAGTCCGCAGCAAATTTTCTTTGCCTCCCAAAAACCCCAAATTTGAGAGGGAAAATTCTGAATTACAGTACCCTGAAATTAATAGCCAAATCTACACTTATTACGGATAAAGCAACATTACGCACCTGACATGCTTTGATCGTTCAACTCTATAATTTCAGAGGTCTTCGAATTTTCACATTGAGCTACATTCCCTTCACCTTGAGTTGTCTCCCCTGGTTCAGAAACTGAAGGAGGTAGACTGGTATTATCTCGCTCAGCTGCCTCTGTGTGACATATCATTTCACTATAGAAATACACAGCACACTGCATCTAATGTGCTTAGTGGATTAATATTAGCCTGCCAGGAAACAGTAAAGGCAGTCTCTAAGACCAGCCACATGCCATGACACCGCTATAGAAATTGTCTGAGGTTATTAGTAGTATTATTATTACTGTCTATAGGCTTGAAGCTTCCATGCGCAATAAGCACACCACATTGGCAATTGTATAAGTTTTGTGACAAATGTAGCATAATATACATTGTAACTACTATTTAATTTCCTTTTTCTCTGGACTGGTTTTCTGAATTTATGAAATTGCACCGTTTCGGACCTTCCAATTTGCTCACCGGCTTGGATGAGTAAATAATAGTGCTCAATGCTGTAATAGACGACAGTAACACTCTAATTGTTGATATGACATGTTATTTCAAAACGCCATGGCCACGTTTAGTGCCATTTTCCTGCCTAGAATGCATGTAAGCGATGTGGTGAGCACAGGATTTGAATCTCGTATCAAGTGGTCTACAATTAGAACCTTGCAGATATGACACCAGCTCAGTTGATACAAATTTGAAAAATTCTAAATATTACAAAAAAGTGAAAGAAATTTAATTTATGTAACGGTGTATATACTTAACCAATCAGTTACCTTGTTTTAGTAGTTCCTCCGTAACTATTGGCAGAAGAAGTTTGTGTAGTGGAGTTACAAAGTCGACAGTGTCTAAATAGAAATTAGTAAAATCCGCAATTAGATCTGATTATAATGCTAAGTATGCTATTAAAGAAAGGTATCAACTGGAAAGGAAAATATGGAACGAAAAGGTAACATTTAACACATACAGGAGCTAAATTTAACGTCTATTTTAGTACAATTATAAATAAAATTGAATATAATTGCTTAGACTATTACATGTAGTGTAATACTAATTAGGGGTGCACCGGATTTGATTGTATAAAATCCGCCAGAATCGGAACCGGTTTTCAAACAAAAATCCGACCGGAACTGGATTCGGGTTTGACCTAGTTACAATTGTAATAGTAAAAAAACTATATAAAGCCAACGATAGCGTCAGTTTCATCTCTTGAAAGCGATATCAGTGACATGCGAGCCCAGGATTTGAACCCCGCACATGCTGATTTGTGTTTGAAAGTCGTCATCATCATTAAATTATTAACTAAGTCATCAGCATTTGTTCAATCAATCATCATCATTGACACATTTACTAGGTCATAAGTGTATGTTCAATCAAGTCGTTCAAATATTATGTAGTCATTAACAGGCTTAATAAAATCCTCGTCATCGAATAACTAACTAGATTATCAATATATGCTCAACCTATTCGTCATCGTTATCATTAACTAGGTTATCAATTTAAGCTCAATCAGTCATCATATTGAGTCATTTAATTAATTAGGATATTAGTATATGCTCCATCGAGTCTTCGTTATGCGTTATGAAGTCATGAACTTCCTCAATCAAATAATTATTGAATTCTTAACTAAGTTATCAATATACAGTATGCTCTATCAAATCACCATTAAGATATCAACTAGGTTATGAGGGTATGCTTATCTTACAGAGATGGTTTTGGTGTAGGGATATGGAAGGTGGAGCCGTTGGTTTGACGATTATGCATGAATAATCTGATGATAGAACTAGCTGATTAATGCTGTAACTGGATAGGTTGGGGTGCTGGCCGTTTTTGATAATTATTTCAGTTGCTGTTGTTGTTGTTCTTGTTGTCATTTAATATTCCTCACTTTTCATCCAATTTCTACAGTTGACGACACAAAACTAAATTTGATATATACTGTTTAATACAACCGCAGTTCGTTAGTTCATTATCTCTTTTGTCTATACAGTCTCTACTTAAATTTTACTATTGTCTGTGTTTGTTAGTCTACGCTATCTCTCTCTACCTATCTCTCTTAATCCATAAATTCAACGATCGTTTCGTTCCCACAACCTGCTGCAACCCTGATCCCCGCTTCCCTGATCAGTCCTTCCACTCCACATCTCGACTCCATTCAACTGTATTCTAAATTTTATCATTTTTCTGCGTCTCATCTTATCCCTTCTTATATTTCCGATACAGACCCCAGTCGTAAACTGACTCTAAACAATTATAAACTTTCTTTGCTTCCTCTTTTCCACTTAGCGTCATTTCTCACCAATCAAATTTTTCCACGTCCTAGAAGTTAATAAAAGCACACTTTCCTAAACTTAATTTTAATCAAATAATCATCGTTAAGTCTTACGTTCTTCCTATTTGAGGTAAATATTAAGCAAATTTTCAAATATTAATTTTTTACTTTTTATATGAAAAATGATTGCCAAATCCGGTAACAAATCCGGCTTGATTTGACAAAATCTGCCGGAACCGGATTTGCAAAAAGTTCCAGAATCCGGTCAAATCGGAACCAGAATCCGATACACCCTTAATAATAATAAGCCAAACGAATGCTAAATAATAAAACAATTATATATATATATATATATATATATATATATATTATTTTGCCTCAATCGTGACTCCGGAAGTTCATTGAAATTTTAAAACCACGCAAAAGGTATAACACAGGTTCGAACCCTGATGGTGTAGGCTAATTGCTCTCCTACAAACATCGGAGAGCAATAATGTCTTATTCAACATGAATAAGCTCCTAACTCTTAAGCTCGACTATACAGAGAGATATACAAACTTGGGTCATGAGGGACGCTATCCTTTCTGTCGTCCCACATGATCAGTCTGAACTGATCATTACACTCTTTGTTCATCGGGTGCTGCAGTATCTGATGTAGAGTGAAGCAGAAGTTATCACGCTCCTTGTGTAGCTGGTCGATTGTCATGCATAGTAATCCGTACAAGTAGGTTTCGTACATTGTCAGCAGTGGCGTGGCCAACTCCCCGGCAAAGTAGTACACTTTCCTAGTATCCTATAGATTTCATTTTTAGATTATTTAAGTCTTTCACAGTATCATCATCATCATCGTCATCATCTTCCCTCATCTTTCACAGTATGCTCAGTGTAAATTAGTGTACAAGATCTCTTACTATTGACTCTAATTAAGCGATATTGATACCAACAATTAAGTTTACCTACCATTTCCTTTTGAAAAGAAACGAAATAAATTGCCTAACAGTTTTTTCCAAATGAAACGAAATTTCACTTGGCCTTTCCTAATTCAAACAGTATTTCCTTAATTCACTTTCATTAGTAAGACTAAACACTATTATTATTACTATAGTAAACACTAAATACTATTATAAGCACAATTATAAAAACTTTGGAACAAACATTCACAGATGTTTTGGTAAAGACAGCCTGAAGTGAAATCGTAAACTCCACTACAGACAAAATCTGTAATCTACTTTCCTTTCTTGCTGGTATGTTTTTATGGAATTGCTACCAAATTCTGTATTTATATTTTCTGTTTAAATGGCAATGCTTTCGTCTTCACAATTCATGATACTGACATGCATTCTGTATATATATATATATATATATATATATATATATATATATATAATACTACATGGAGTATACCTTAATTTCAGTAAAATAATAGATGGAGCATACCCTGTCAGTGAGTTTATACACTGAACTCTTGTAGTCACGTGCAACATTGCCCGCACGGTTGGCCCAAAGCTTGCCCAAGCCAAGTACAAGCCCTCAACGTGTTCAATAAGATTTTCTCTGTCCTCTATCTTGACAGGACATAAGCAGCTGAGAGGCAGGATGATCAACATCTTACATACAGTGGTGCTCAGCATGCCAGACACAGCTGCTGGGTCAGTTCTGACCGCATTTTTAAATCTCTTGCCAAACTCTAAAGTAGACATCCAAATTAAACAAAAAATAACCCTTCGCAAGAAATAAATCGTGTAAATAGGATAAAGAAATAAATCGTGTAAATAGGATAAAGAAATATATCGTGTAAATAGGATAAACAAATAAATCGTGTAAATGGGATAAACAAATAAATCGTGTAAATAGGATAACCAAATAAATCATGTAATAGGATAAATAAATAAACCTTGTAAATAGGATAAAGAAATATATTGTGTAAATAAGATAAATAAATAAATCGTGTAAATAGGATAAAGAAATAAAACGTGTAAATAAGGTATGTAAAACATGTAAATAAGGCATGTATAATGAGTAATGAAGTTGAGGATGTACATAAAAGGAAAAGAATATTCAAAGGCGGCAACACTGCGTTTACACGTAGAATAAACAAATATTTATCCAACTTCAAATATTATTAATTTTTATGAATCTCTTCTAAATAAATCATTCAATATTACCTAAACTTTAGAAACTCACCACTCCATATTCATTAAATTGGATATATCCATATTTTTGTCAAAATTATGGGAATTATAGCCTCCATTCTCATATGGACTTCTCATTCTAGCTTATATTCTCAAATCTCAATTTTAAATCAAAGTACAAATGTAATTAAAGGATATTATTATTAAAGGATAGGAATTATTTTCAAACCTGGAAGAACAAGACGCAAGAAGCCATAGTAGAAGCCAGTTGCAGCTCCAAAACCAATGTTCTCTTTGGGCACGCACGTTATACTAGCCAGAGGCCCTGTAGATATAAATACATTAAATACTGTAAATATATAGGCCACTATCAAACACTATTGAAGCTAACACTGTTAACAAAAAAATTACATACTTTAAATGGATTAATTTTACAGAGCTCAAGCATTTGTATAAAACTTTTTGGTCGCTAATCAAGAAATATAAAAATTCAAGAACGATTATTCACCCATAAAATTTTTCATGGATAGTCATCTAGTGTATTTGTAATTAAAATTGCAAGTGATTATACAGTACAATGCACCACTTGTTCACAAGTTGTTCAAGGACTGTGACGTTCCACAGGGTTCAGTATTGTAACATTCTAAAAATATGACATTTATATGATACATATGATTCAATGATCCAGTTCAATGTTTCCATTAAAGTATAATTCAAACATATTTCCTGAAGTTTTTATTAATCTATTGGTTAAGAATAATAGCAGTAACTATGAATAGCTAATGCGTAGATCATATGATTTTGTTATAAATATTATCGTACAGTTAAAATAATAATAGCAGTGAGAGATGTATTATAATAAATGACCCAAAAATCTGGAATGTTAATTTAGATGAGATAAAAACATTAAATTCATTACCGATATTTAAAACGAAAGTGTGAATCTATGATAAACAAAGTATTAAACAAGATTTAAATTGTATTGCGTCTATGAGTATTATTTATATAAGTGCTATGTAAAAATGAGAAATTATGAACTTTGTGCAGCATTGTAAACCTATACTGTCTCTACTTAAACTACATGGCACCCCCGATTAGTGATTAGATAGGTAAACTGCTATTCCAACTTGTTTAATATTTGTGCTTATGAAATATTGACTAACCTGTCCTGTTGAACAGAGTTATCTAAACTCTTTGTGGTGCTGCAATCCGTAGATTGATATTTCTTGATCGATTTAAACTATTAGTTTTATATTTTGTTTATCTTTTATTATTTCTCTTCAAATTGTTATGCACATTTAAATTAAGTTAATAAATCAAATAATTTTTATAAAAACCCTTCCAGATATGACACAGTGTATCAAATTGGAAAAATATAACTGACAAGTGCAAAGAGTAATTAGGACTTACATGCCAGAATGATCTTTGCAAGTTTAGACAAATTCTCCTGACTGCTGCAGAGCTCCTTAAGATCACCGAACTCTCTATTGTTTATGTATGGGGTAAATTCTTTGAGAATCTTCTTTAGTTTTTGTTGTTGTTGTTCTTGCAGTTGTTGTTGTTGTAGTTGTTGTTGCTGTTGCAATATTTCTAGTACCTGCTTTTGTAGTTGTAGTATATTTACTGGCTGTTGTTGTTGTTCTTGCAGTTGTAGTTGTAGTATTTGTTGTAGTAGTTGTTGTAGTTGAGCTTGTAGTTGTTGGGCCTGTGGTTGTTGTTGATTCTGTTGTTGTTGTTGGTCCTGTAGTTGTTGTTGGTTCAGCCACAGCACTATCACCATGTCATCATTGCACGTTTTGACTTTTTCTAGTATCACTTGTGTTTCATACAAACTCCAGGTGCCTGTGCGGTGGTCTCCGAGGCTGTTATTAACGCAGTCGTTGAGGCAGTCATTAAGGCAGTCGTTGAGGTAGTTGTCAGTCATGAGAATCAAGCATTTCTCACTGGCTGCAACACCTCTATCAATCCTTATCTTCAGAGATGATTCATCGCCACTTAAATATCGTGGGAAACACTTGATCTTGTAAACCTCCTCCAAAATCTTACACAGGCTTTCACCATCACCCGATACCAACTGTGCATCGTTAAAACTGTGTGCAATATAGACATTATGAGCATAGGGAGGAATTGGGTGTCTGGGTTCCAACTCCAACCTCTCTTGACCTAAGGAAATATCTACTGCTTCCGCTGCCATTATGACCCTGAATGCAACAAAGAATTGTATATGTCAGTGTCAGTTTTGCATATATAATAAAATAGGTTTAACGTCCGTTTCCTCATCCAGGGATGATGTCAGGGACGTCCCCACAGCCAACATCACTACAGATCAATTCACCCAGACCAATCTGCAAAGGAAATGTGCTGAGGAGAAGTAAGGTCCTAAACGAATTCCAGGCCGTTGATCAAAAATGGTAATGTATAGGCTATGAGTATGATTGCTTAAGCCTAAATCACCAAATGTTATTGACAGAGAGAACTATCTAGCTGGCAGTACCCAGGCAGTAGCTAAAATGAACTGTATCTCTACATATCCTTTTCGGCATCTTCTTCCTCTTGTTTATTAGCTACTTAAGTATGTTTGTTTATTCTGTTATTGTGATAACCAAATAAAGTTTTGAATTTTTTTTAAACTGCAATTTTGCTTATCAAAATATAATTAGTAGGTGACGGACATGTAACTAAAAAAGTAGTTAAACTAGACTAAACTATTCCTTTAACTAAAAAAGTAGTTAACTAGACTAAACTATTCCTTTAACTAAAAAAGTAGTTAAACCAAACTATTTTTAAATATTAATAAATAGTAAAGATTAATTTTTATTAACTAAAACAGAAAAATTATATTTCACCCTTTACTATTTAATATTTTATTAAGACACATTTGCATTATAAGTATTAAATACACGGTGGTCCAGAATAAATGAAATTATTTGGCAGGCTAATAACTTTGACAATTTTTATCCAAATGTTTTATGTGATACATTAAATTAAAGACAAACATTTTCTCTTTTCTATTAACTTGCTAAATATCTAAGAGATACTATTACACATGTTTTAAAAATTTGTATTAGTCGCCGATATGTAATTTTCATGTCATATGATCTCCTGTAAGAAAGTAAACCTGCCAGAGTTTATTGAACCATAGAACTGGCCACCTAACAGCCCCCCTCTGATTTGAACCCGATTCACTATTCGATCGCTTGCTATTGTCTTCAGTAATTAGTCTATCGTGAACCAATTCAAACGTTGAACATTTGAAACGAGTCATTATCCTCCGTTGGACTGAGATCAGTCAGACACTCGTGGACTCGGCAATTGATCAGTGGTCCCAACGGGTGAGTGCAGATATTCGGGCAAATGGCGGACACATTGAACATTTGTTAAATTAATTCTCAATTCAATTAAGACATTGATAGAAACTGCAATGCGCTTTTTAAAGTAGTTAAGGCCTAATGCATAATCTTGAATTCTTGATTTTTAGATTCTGCGACTAATGACAATTTCTCAAACATGTGTAATAGTATCTCTTAGATATTTAGCAAATTAATAGAAAAGAGAATTTTCATTTATTTAATGTATCAAGTATGACGTTCGGATAAAAATTGTCAAAGTTATTAGCCTTCAAAGTAGTTTCATTTCTTCTGCACCACCCTGTAATTACATTAAAATAAACTTATTTTTCGTGTCCATAATTACTAATATTATATTTACATTATTACTAGATATATATACACTGAAAACTTTGGTTTGGACCAAGCTATTACCATGAACCTGCCAGTAGGCAGTGCACTAAGAGAGAGAGAGCAATTATTATTATCAATATATCATCAGATTATTAAAATCACTACTACCAAAATTCATCACTTGTCCAGGTCGTGTCTAGGACCCAGAATTATTGGTTAAATATTATAAGTAACAGATATAGACTTATTGATAACCTTAAAATTGCATTAACACATTATAGACGTACTATACATCAGCCTTGAATGCAGAAATGGACCTAATACATTTTTTATTATTCATCACCATCATCAACTTCCCTTCCCAGCTTAAGTAGGGTTGGGATAAGAATAGATTTCTCCACTCCTCTCTGTCTCACACCATATCATCAGTCAACCAATATTTTTCATATCTCTCTTACTCACCGCACTCCACATCAGTTGGGATCACCTTTCTTTAACTTGACCTCCATCATTATAGCTCAAAAATTTTCTTCATTATATGCTCTTCTGTCATTCTTACTTTACTCCCATTCCATCTCAATCTCGACTGAGCCAATCTAATCCTGATCTGCTCAACACTTAAATTCATATTCACGTATTCATTTTCCATTCTGCCCTTCTAGTTTTACCACTCATCGGCACTGGTTGAAGCCAGTGGCATTAACGTTAACATTAACTTTTAGCTTCTTAAACGCAACAATCTCATTTCTGCCACATGCAAACTCCGCTCCTCTACACATAGCACCCAGCACCATACATCATTACTGGCCTAACCACCGAACTGTAGAATTTTCCTTTCAATCTTAGTGGTATTCTCCTATCACACAACACTCCACTAGCTGCCTTCCACTTTGCCCATCCTGCCTGGATCCTACTAGTAACATCCATTTCCAGCTCTCCATCCTTTTCTATTATAGATCCTAAAGTTTGTGATCTTTCTCAGCTTCCTTAGATCTAAGGTTTGTTACCTACCTTAGCTCCACCCATTGACTTATAATTCTATCATCGTTTATCCCATCACTCTTCCATCTACTCTCTATATGCTACGTTTTTTTCCATATTCACCCTCAGCCCTTCGTGTTTCCAATGTCTCTCTCTTATTTTCTAACATCACTCTCTCCACTATATCTCCTACTATAGCCAAATCATATGCAAATAGCATGCACAACAGAATTTTAATAACTCCCTTAAGCAACTAATCCATAATTAAAATAGATAAATATGGACTTAGGGCTGATCCCTGCTGTACCCCAATCATCACCGCAAAACTCTCAGGTTGTCCACTCTCCACTCTCACACTAGTCTTCACCCTGTTGTACATATCTTTGACTAACTCAACATACCTCCTGTTCACTTTCCTCTTCTTCAGAATCTCCCACACCAACTCTCTCGGCACCCAATCATAGGCCTTCTCTAGGTCGACAAATACCATAGATCTGTATCATCTTTCTCTCTCTTTTTCTCTCTTCAATATCAGCCTTAGATGGAAAATGATGCAATGCATCATAAAGGATGAAAAAGGTATGTAATGAAATTTTATTTTGGTTCTGAGGTGTCTTCCCAATTCTTTTGCATTGCTTATAACTGAAATCTCATAAATGCTGCCATTTTGTTAATTTTAGTCAAAAATAATTTCAACAGACTTTTCTACTAGATAATGTTGCAGTGTATTATGGACAATTGAAAAAGATTTATATTGAGGTTCACTGCTATCATGATATAATTTTGTATTTCAAAATATTCCTATTCTGGATTGACCCAAAAAAATAAAAATAAAACCAATGTGGGGGTGAAAGTGGATACTTCAATATTTTGCAATAGTGGCCAATTTAAGCAAAAAACCCTTAAAGGCATCTTTCTATAATGTCATCGTCAATATTTAAGCCATAAAGTAGTGTGGATAAAGTTTACCTACCACTTTAATTTGCGAAAGATTCGCCTTCACTCTGAATAGCTGAGTAACATCCGTTCTCTCTACCCGTATCAGCCTCAGTATCGTCTTTTATACGTCCGTATTGTCATTACATCAGTAATCAAATATTTATCTTCATTTTGTATAATGTCATTGTCAATATTTAAGCCATAAAGTAGTGTGGATAAAGTTTACCTACCACTTTAATTTGCGAAAGATTCGCCTTCACTCTGAATAGCTGAGTAACATCCGTTCTCTCTACCCGTATCAGCCTCAGTATCGTCTTTTATACGTCCGTATTGTCATTACATCAGTAATCAAATATTTACCTTCATTTTGTGGCCACTGATAAAACCACGGGGGTTAAAAGTTCATCTAAAATAGATTCAGGAAATTCCGTCTGTTTCTAACGATTTTTCCGTTAGTTTCCATTAGTTTTTGTTTTTAAGCCACTCGGTGAATTCCTGAATTGAAGGCCTGAAGACATATTGCAATAATTTAACGGACAATAATCTGATTCCCACTGACCAAAAGTTATCATGTACAAACACAGTACGATTCCCTGAAGTCAAGCCATAAGTCACAAGCCAGAAGTCACTTTAGATCAGTCCAGTTGTCAAAATAACAGTAATTATACCATCCTATCAACACGTCAAGCAGTGTGATTCCAGAGCCTGTGATTCAGCCAGTGCTGTATTTGAGCGGGAATTCGATCAGCGGCTTCTTATTTGTCAATTATTTGCCTCAGTTTACATTGGGTTTGGACTCGTGGGCTAATAAATAGCCTCGTGTCTGCAAGTTTTGCTTCATTTGATGTCGACAGCTTGTATATTTGCTCATCATTTATAACCTGTGTGCTACATGCTTGACTTTCATACACATTTAGAAGACTCTAACAGAGGTAAGTCCAGTGAGTTTACTATTTGGAGTTATTTGCTGTTTATTTTACTCACATCTACATGTAGGCCTAGGTATGTATAGTGTACATTTATAGCGATACCAGAGTTATTTTATATTTAATTCATGCACATAAGCTGGCATTCACGCTTAGGAAAGAGCACTCTATCGATCAACGAGTTAGTTCCCTCACAAAACTCTATGCCTGATGTAATTTGAGACTTGGAAATAATAATAAGGTTTCTGAGTAAGTTTCCCGTTGCCTACCTCAATATTCTTGCTCAGTCGCGTCTTACGACACCTGCAGATAACGGTTGGTCTAATCCTCAGCGTCCCGAACATAACACGGGAAAGCCCTATCTAGCGTTACAGTATACATAGTCTATTAGACTATATATGTAGGCCTAATCCTAACATTATATACATAGTCTATACACTTAAACTTAAGTAAGTTAATAATATTCAATACCCGTTTCTTTATCTAACAAAGACATCATTGACAAGTAAATGGATGCTCTAAAATTATATTTCTAATCGTTTGCTTGTATTTTCTTGTATTTTACTTAATTAATTAATTAAACGTTTTCAGAATTTCTGCGCCCTAAACAAATCAAGGAAGGACAAAGATTAAAGAAAATCATCAGAGAACAACAGCAACAACAGTGCGGTCAACACACTGAATGGGAATAAGTGACCGGATAGATAGAAGCTACATGAGGAGAATTCAGTGTGATGAGGAGCTGTCAGCTAGGCAACCTTACAGACAAACCCGCCGAGAACCTGTTCCTCGCGAGAGGATCACCACTGGAGATATTAGTCGTAGAGTTGGGGGTGTGCCCTACACTCAGTCATATCTTGGTCCAAATCTTGGTTCAGCTCCACAGACGACCACGGTTCTGATCAGCAACCTCCACCAGGGAGTCAAGGACGCTGACGTCAGAGCTTTGTTTGATGGATGCGGGCAACTGAGATCAGCTACAGTGGACTACGATCGGTTAGTAGAATTGTTCTATCTCTCTCTATTAACATCTAATAGCATTAGCATTGCTATGTCTCTATCTATCAGCATCTAATGGCATTAGAGCTGTTCTGTCTCTATCTATCTATCTATCTATCTATCTATCTATCTATCTATCTATCTATCTATCTATCTATCTATCTATCTATCTATCTATCTATCTATCTATCGATCGATCGATCTATCGATCGATCCATCGATCCATCCATCCATCCATCCATCCATCCATCCATCGATCCATCGATCCATCGATCCATCGATCCATCGATCCATCGATCCATCGATCCATCGATCCATCCATCCATCCATCCATCCATCCATCCATCCATCCATCCATCCATCCATCCATCCATCCATCCATCCATCCATCCATCCATCCATCCATCCATCCATCCATCCATCCATCCATCCATCCATCCATCCATCCATCCATCCATCCATCAGCCATCCATCCATCCATCCATCCATCCATCCATCCATCCATCCATCCATCCATCCATCCATCCATCCATCCATCCATCCATCCATCCATCCATCCATCCATCCATCCATCCATCCATCCATCCACCCATCCACCCATCCACCCATCCACCCATCCACCCATCCATCCATCCATCCATCCATCCATCCATCCATCCATCCATCCATCCATCCATCCATCCATCCATCCATCCATCCATCCATCCATCCATCCATCCATCCATCCATCCATCCATCCATCCATCCATCCATCCATCCATCCATCCATCCATCCATCCATCCATCCATCCCTCCATCCATCCATCCATCCATCCATCCATCCATCCATCCATCCATCCATCCATCCATCCATCCATCCATCCATCTATCTATTAGCATTAGCATCTAATAGCATTAGAGTTGTTCTATCTCTATCTATTAGCATCATCTAATAGCCTATAGACCTTTTATAAAAGGTGTTTACTTTGAAAAATCACCTTATGTAATATTTCATTAGTTGGAGGGCGCCACTGTCAATCATAAAATTGATTGTTTTGCGGAAGGCAACTGCAATGTAATTTATCCTTAAATTGTAATATATCCTCTCTAGATATTCTATCTAGCCATATTTTAACTGTAAATTAAGACATATGTTTATCATCATTTGATAAGAAATTGAAATATAATTTTTTTGTAATTATTTCAAATACAATTCTGTTAATAAATGAAGAAATACGTAAGAAATATATGCTAATATATTGTGCATTGCCAGCCGTCAATATAAGCACACACCCCTCCCCCCCCTCCTACTTATTGTGGTTCCATAGTGACCTATGTTGCCATTTATTACAGCAATACGGCCAATGTTGTTACTATTATACCTCTACCATGATCTAGTCTTAAAATCCATATGACTTTCTATTTCTTCTCGATGTTGTCGTTGACGACAGTTGAACTTTAACTGTTGTTGTTGTTGCAGGTCAGGACATTCTCTGTGCTCGGCCACGCTGATCTACGAGAGCGTTGAGGCGGCGGAGCGCGCAGTCGCGCTGTGCCACGGCGTGTCGCTCAACGGTCAGCCCTTGAGCGTTGTCATACCAGGAGCGCCCCTGCTATCTCCCGTCAACTGTCATAGACCCCCCCAGCACAGGCCGCTGGGACTCTGACCCTCTCGATGGGTACTCCGTCAACAGAATGAGACGACTTACCGATCCACAGGCCGGTGCTAGAGAACAACCTGAACGTGGCAGAGTAGCGAGCAACAACGATGTTCGTGCTACTCTGGGTGGATTTAGTGATGAGAGAGATACTAGAACTGTTACATACCGTGACAGAGAGGACAACACTAGTGGATATAGAGAGAGAGGTGGTAACACTGACAGATACCGTGAGAGAGAGAGTAACACTGATAGATACCGTGAGAGAGATGGTAACGCTGAGAGATACCGAGATAGAGATGGTAACGCTGAGAGATACCGAGAGAGAGATGGTAACGCTGAGAGATATCATATTGAAAATAATAGATATCGTATTGACACCAATAGATATCGTTGTGAGAGTGATAGATATAATGAGAGGAATGATGGTACTGATAGACGTCAAGAGAGAGGTGGAGAGACAGAGAGATACCAACAGAGAGGTGGAGAGACAGAGAGATATCAACAGAGAGGTGGAGCGACAGAGAGATATCAACAGAGACGTGGAGAGACCGAGAGATACCAACAGAGAGGTGGAGAGACAGAGAGATGTCGTCATCGAGATAGAGATACTGGTAGACACCCAGAGAGAGATAGAGATACTGGTAGACACCCAGAGAGAGATAGAGATACTGGTAGACAGCCAGAGAGAGATAGAGATACTGGTAGACATCCAGAGAGAGATAGAGATACTGGTAGACACCCAGAGAGAGATAGAGATACTGGTAGACACCCGGAGAGAGATAGAGATACTGGTAGACACCCTGAGAGAGATAGAGATACTGGTAGACATCAAGAGAGAGATAGAGAGACTGATAGACATCAAGAGAGAGATAGAGATGCTGGTAGACACCCAGAGAGAGATAGAGATACTGATAGACATCAAGAGAGAGATAGAGATACTGGTAGACATCAAGAGAGAGATAGAGATACTGGTAGACATCAAGAGAGAGGTGGAGACACTGATAGATATCTAGAAAGGCCCAAGTGGACTGCTGTAGGCGCGGATGTTAGACGTGGTGATAACAGTGAACGCCATAACGACGTCGTCAAAGCTGCTCGCCGAGAAATCAAGAACCAGCTTGAGGAGAACAAGAACGAACGCAGCACTGAGAATAAGAACGAGAGCGGCGCTGAAAGCAAGGACGAGAGCGCCGCTGAAAACACGAAGGAGAGCGACGCTGAAATCAAGAACGAGAGCGGCGCAGCTCCCATGGGTAAGAGAAGACTGGCTGAACGGGACTCAGAGATGAATTCCTACATGGAAGAGGTTGTGCTGAAGAAGAAGATGAAGCTGGACCCGGAGAATTTTGAGACAGCAGAATAATTATCTCATTTCTACTGCTGGAAGATTTTAGTAGAGCCTGTTTGTTCTGATTTAATACTAACATTGTACTGATGGAAGATTTTAGTAGAGCCTGTTTGTTCTGATTTAATACTAACATTGTACTGATGTTCTGAATTGTGTTCATCATCATCATCATCATTATGCTCCCTTGAATCCCAGTTTAGCTAGGGCGGGATACGAATAGACTGTCTCAAATTTTCTCTCGTGTTACTTGAACTACTGCTTTGAACTGATCTCGTGTTATTTGAACTGTTGCTCTGAACTGATCTCATCTTATTTGAACTGTTGCTCTGAACTGATCTCATCTTATTCGAACTGTTGCTCTGAACTTATCTCGTGTTATCTGAACTGCTGCATTGAACTGATCTCGTGTTATTTGAACTGTTGCTCTGAACTGATCTCGTGTTATTTGAACTGCTGCATTGAACTGATCTCGTTTTTATTTGAACTGTTGCCCTGAACTGAACTCGTCTTATCTGAACTAATATTCTGAACTATGTGTCATTTACTTTGATAATTGAGTTGATAAGCTATGTAGTGCTTTGATACAGATATCTGATAATTACTCTATAGTGTTTTGGAACAGTTACTATATACAGTCGTCGTAGTTTTCTATTAAAACCTTCACTTGTTGTGAACAAAATGTTATGTTATTTTGAGTCTCAATCTAAAATCTTAAACGTTAGAGTCTGTTTGAAGTCACTGCATGTTGATCATGACTTACTTAAAGCTGGTAAAGCTAATGTTAATGTAATTCTCTTCATTCGAAAGCTATGTCAGTGACGGGCGAGCCCAGGATTTGAACCCCGCACGTGTATACTGGTCCACGGTCGAATATCTTACCGACATCGCTTCTTACTTACTTAATTACTCAGTGTTCTCTTCAGTGCACTGCCAAGTGACAGGTTCAAAGTACATATTCATACGCACATGCTGCTTCCATAAAGAGCACACCATCGATTAACGAGTTAATCCTTTCACAAATGGCTATGCCTTATCCAAACCTTAATTTAGTCTATTGCGCGGGTATAATATAAAGTCTAAGGTAGTTTCCCATTGCCTTCCTCATTTCGATAGTGCCATTCAATCCTGGGAAAAATTTCATGATGAGGTGGGTCCCTTTTGCCTTCCTCAGCTTCTGCCTCTGTCGCCTCTTACTGCAGTTTGTTTGCGGCTGCTCTATTCTACAGTGATCCAACCACACCCGAACACAACACTGGGTATAGATATTATCAAACCCTCATTAATAGGCATGTACAATTGTACATTTAGCTTAATTATAGACTATATAGCCTACATGTGTAGCCTATGGTTTCCTCTTTGACTTCTTAAGTTTAACTTTAATTAGTAGCTCTTACGATACGTTCAGTTTACGGTTGTTTTATTTTCTAGAAAAACTATGTTTCTATAGCTTTTCTACAAAACACTTTTTAAAGTAGGCCTACTGTAAAACGATTAAGAGGAAATACTATTGCAAACTAGTTTGCCCCTTATTAATTCTAAGCTAGTTAAAATGCACTGCTCAGTAATACATTTAGTTCTATGAGTCTACAACCATTCATAGGTCTTTTAGTTCTAACATTTGTAATTATCTTTGTTCAATAAGCGTGGTCTAGGTAACCGTTGTTGAATTTATATTTAAATAGTAAACAAGTTCTGATGCATATTATTTACTTGGAATAAATTGTCCGCGGTACATGGTACGCGGTACATGGTACGCGGTACATGGTACGCGGTACATGGTACGCGGTACATGCGTAATATTTGTATTTTAAAAAAGACATTTTAACATTAGGCCACTTTGCAGTTCTAGGTTTAGGCCCTTGCAATACAACGGCTCGTGCCTAAATTTCTTTATCTCCTGACTATTTACGAATTAATAATTTGTAGTAGGCCTATTACAGTCAATACCGGGTCAGAGAGCAAGTAGGCTAATAGGTTAGAATGTCTAAATAGCGTAGTGGTAACGTCATGAAGTTTTAAATGACAAATCCTAAGGTGATTTGAATCCTAGTGGGTTCGAATCCCGGTCGCGCTGATCTGAGAGTGAAATCTCAGACATTCACTGTACTGGTTATACGGAAAATGGACTAAATTTCCTAACGGATATAACATGTGGTATTAAAAGTGATAGATATCAACGTAGTTGATCATTTCACTATAATGTGTGTTTACTTACTTTTAGGCCTACGCTTAATTGATTCAGATTCAAAACTATTTTATCCTTTTTCAGTGTTGTTACTCGAGCATGTGCACTCTCTCCAATCAATCAATCAATCAGTATCACCAATCAATCAATATTCTCTGAGATACTGACACGCTAGTCAAGTATCAAACTTAATAATAATAATAACGCATTATAGTGAAATGATCAACTACGTTGATTTCTATCACTTTTAATACCACATGTCAAATCCGTTAGGAAATTTAGTCCATTTTCCGTGCAGCCAGTCCAGTGAATGTCGGAGATTTTACTCTCAGATCAGCGCGGCTCGGATTCGAACCCGCGAGTGTTCAATTCACCTCAGGATCTGTCATTAAAACTTCATGACGTTATCTACACCTCTAACCACAGCGCTATTGAGACATTCAATAAAAATAAACTTAGATCTAATCAGTTCCTTATAAATTTACTTAATTAACTAGTAGGCCTACATGGATTATTTATTGAAACGTGTCAGTATTTTAGATAGAATTGTTGATATAGAAGAGCTGGTAGACTATGTTATGGAGACTCCGCATGTTAGTCGACCTCTAGGCATCAGATCTCAGCATCAGCCAGGCTACAGCACCGAGTACACTGACAGCTATGAGTGGGACCAGTTCTACAAGTCCATGGAGATGTCTGTGACTCTCTCTCTCTGTTTCTCTCTCTCGCTCTCTCTCTCTCTCGCTCTCTGTACCATCTATCTCTCTCGTTATCTCTATCTCTCTCTCTCTTGCTTCTCTGTCTCTGTCTCTGTCTCTCTCTCTCTCTCTCTCTCTCTCTCTCTCTCTCTCAATGATGATAAATATGTGACTTCTGCTCATTAGTAGTGTTAAGAGACAAAAGTTAAACCAATGCTCAAAATATTTCATGTTCGATAGCGTGACAGTAACGATGTAACCACTGGATTTCAACCCTGAGCCAACTGCTCTTCTGTCGAACAACTTGCCAACATGACACCAGCGCAATAATTCACTCTCAAACTCGCCTATGTAGGCTACATGTACAGGCACAAACCTTTACATGTAGCCTACATGTAACGGCATGTGCCTATAAGCTAATGCTAGCGTCAGTTTCCTCACTCGAAAGCGATGTCAGTGACGGGCGAGCCCAGGATTTGAACCCAGCACATACTGATCCGCGGTCGAATATCTTAACGACATCGCCACTGGCTCCAGCCGGTATCTTTACGTATTGTTTGTGAATAAATACGATGTTTTTATGTGACAACAACAAATCTTTAATGCAGGTCAAATCTTGACGAATTGTTTATGAATACGGTGTATTTGTTTGACAGCAACAAGGACGTCATATGTCAGCAGATGTGTCCCAGTGGACCGCCTCTTACCAGAACTGTATGTATGCTATACTTATCAGAGTGATTTAGTGAGTTAGCAATTTGACGAGTTACTTAGCTTTTGATTCCCCGTGTTGTGTCCGGGTTGTTTGAAGAATTGACCAACCGGTGACTGCACGTGTCAAAGAAGGCGACTAAAGCACTAAGATCCATACCAACGTCAGAAAGGGCATTCGGTTGGTGAGCGCCTAGGCTCCAGAAATTGCTACAAATATTTAAACGAATGGAAAAGTCTCAAATAGGGGATTGGCTGGTGGTGTGGTGTAGGACAGAGAGGATTTGAGACAGTCGATTTGTATCCCGACCCTGGTTAAACTGAGATTCAAGGGAAGATGATGATGATGATGACTAAGCTTTTGATCAAGTAGAAAAGTTACTAAGCTTTTGATCAAGGATTTTCTTGTCTAATCAAGCAGTAACTTACTGTTACATTAATCTTTGTGACGGTAGCTCGAGTTTGTCGAGTCGTCTTGAAGAGAAGCCATATGCTTCTGAACCTTGACGTTAAACAGACTACAACCTACCTACCTTTGCGAGTTTCTTAAGTAGCACTTTCTAGCAGAAGGTCTCAAGCTCAAAACTCTGAAATGTCAAAAAATCAAAATTGTCTCTAACAGTAGGTATACAGTTGTATCAAAACATCTCTAAACTGTATTTATTTCATAATAGTCTTCTAAATTAATTGTGGACCTAGCCTACCTTCGCGCTCTAAGCTATCTAATCGTTCTTTCCAGCATGCTGCACCGCAGATCTGGAATTCTCTTCCATCCAATCTTCAGAAGTGTTCGTTTGAATCATATTGGCCTTTGCTTTCCTATGAGCATTTGCATAGGTAGTTGAAGACCTATCTTTCCATCTCCCTTTTCCATCCACTGTCCATGAGTTGCGACCAGCGCCTAAACCTCCTTTTCTTTAATCCCTTTACCTTGGACTGATTTTCTGGATTTTGGAATTTGCATCGTTTTTAGACCTTCCTTTTTGCGCGCCGGCTTGATTTTGTCTCAAAAGTGTTCGATGTTGTCATTGATGACTGTAGTACTCTAATTATTATTGTTGTTGTATTTGTAGATTTCATGTTACATCATCATTGCCGGTTGTTTAATAGTCGTTCAAAAGAAGAAGCGAAAAGGCTTTTAGTGATGACGGTCTGTAGCCTAGTGTTTGAGAACACTGGTTGAGAATGGAAAACAATCATATCTATTATTATTATTATTATTTATATATATATATATATATATATATATATATATATATATATATATATATATATTAATGTTAATAATATCTACAATAATATAATCTCATAGGCATAGGCAGTAACCTGTCGTGGCTTGAAGATAAAGTTGCTTGATTGATTGAACGATTCAGCATTGTGGACTGACAAAGCAGTATAGGCGTACTGATGGATTGACTGATTGATTGATTCAGGATTGTATACTAACACAGCAGTAAGCTGATAGATTGATCGATTGATTTAGGATTGTGGATTAACAGAGCAGTATGCTGCTAGAGCGGAGGTTCATTGCCATGAGGGGGAAAGGGTCGACACCTGCCCGCCTCAGCGCAATGTCGGTCAATTCAAGTCTGACCTCTACCCCTGCGTGTTCAGAGAAATGAAGGTATTTCATCAGCGTCGTTAGCTCAAGCATGGAATCTGCTATCTATTATTATTATCTAATAGCCAATTATACGGCATTTCGATATCTAGCTAGCGAAGGTTTTATCGAAAGGATAGTCACTTTTGGATTTTATGAAAACTTGTTGACTCGCTAAAGTCCGTCAAATACCAGCAGTGGAGTAGATTTAATTTAAAATATATGCTATGTTGGTCAATCATGTTTTACATTATTGTGGTTTTGAAATCATTGATATCTAAATATTTATTGCAAACATTACGCTATTGATGTTTAAATGCAGTATTGGACTGTATTTCTTTATATTTCGTTCTATTGCTTTCTTGTTTATCTATCGTATTTACAGATAATGATTTGAACCGTATTTACTATTGTATTAATTACATTATAGGCCTATTGTTGACAACGTCAGAAAGGTCATTCGGTTGGTGAACGCCTAGGCTCGAGAAATTGCTACAGAATTTAAACAAATGGAAAAGTCTCAAATAGGCATAGGGGATTGACTGGTGATGTGGAGAAGGACAGAGAGGATTTGAAACAGTCTAGTTTCACCACGACCCTGGTTAAACTGGGATAAAAGGGAAGAAGATGATGAAGATGACATTGTATTGTACAGATACAGAAGGACGACAGAGATAGGTACACAGACCCCTACAGGCACCTCGTCACTCTGCCCTATGGACGTAAGCTCGTATACGACGCCACCCACCCTGATATGATGTACACCTCTCAGTGGTCTAGCGAGCTCGCTGACCCGCCCAACCCCTACTCGTTCCCCACCACCACGGGCCTTGAACCCGAGACCCCCTGGACCAAGGATCTACAGTGGCAGGTCAATCCATCCATCAGTTAATCAATCAATCAATCAATCAAACAATATTTGATCTTTAAATCGATACTATATTTCATTGACTTGCACTATTTTTATCTCGCTTTCTCTTGTGGTCTCTGCTTGCTTACTCAGTCGTCATCGCGTAGTGCTTTGGAGCCTTTTTGTGTAGAGTCTGCAAGAGACGTCCCTGACATTGCCTTATGGTGAAAAACCGGACGATAAATCCTTATTGATTGATTGATTGCACTGGGCCGGCAACATCGTAGATCTCACTTTTCATTACATCTCTATAGGCCTACTTGATATTTTTTAATTTGTATAGGCCTGAATCAGCTATGTATGGTGTCTATGAACAGGCTGCCTGAGATTTGAACCCTGTGGCTACAGAGCATCGTGACTGAGCGCTTAAGCGTTGAGCCGTGTATGTGGTTGATAGATCACGAAATAGAGCGAATGGAATCAAGAACTATGTTTAGTATTCAGCTGATGAAGGGTGTCATTGCAGGATTGTAAGATTTTGGCCACTAGGTGTATATAGGTAGAGAAATATATACATTATATGCTTGATTTTGTCATAAACGATCATAACACTGTTCTGCTTTTGTTATTGGTGTACAATTAATTCAATGCTCATAGTGCTCGATGAAGCACTATGCTTTGTGAAGGGATTACCTTGTTGATCTAAGCAGTGCTCTTATGGAGCGAGAAAGCAGACTTTGAGTATGAATATCTACCTTGAACCTGCCACTTGGCAGTGCAGTGAAGAAGAAGTGCTCGATATTGTCATGATATTTTCTCGTAGATCGAGAGTGAGGTAGGTGCCTGGCCCACGGATCAGTGGAAGTGTTGGACACGGAGAGCTTCTTGTCCTCTCTACAGTGGACATACTGATCAGGTCTACTCCAAGTACAAAGTACCCAATACTCCACCTTAGTATCAAGTAGTTTAGTCCACTGTGAAATAGTACTTGAACTGTTGTTCATGTATCCAACAATCAACCTTAGTAACAAGTAGTCTAGTTCACTGTGAAATACTCACAGGCTGTACTGTTGTTTAAAGTAGCCAAATATCTGCCTTACAATTAATATACAACTCTGAACTGTTATTGAAATTACTCAATACGTCGACTTATTAGGAAGACGTTTAATTTAGTATGAAATACTACGTGTTGTACTACGGTACAAACACCCACTACTCCATTTTAGTATCAATTAGTGTAGTCCAATGCAGCACTACATGGCGTACTGTGGTATCAATTACTAAATACACCGTCCTTTACATTGTATCAAGAGGTTCAGTCCAGTGTGAAATATTAGAGTACAATACCTAACACTCCACCTTAGTACTCCAGCCTTATCAAGTACACTTCCAGTGTGAAATACAGCGTAGTGTACTATATAACAATCAACCTTAGTACCCAGCCTTATCAAGTACTCTTCCAGTGTGAAATACAGCGTAGTGTACTGCATAACACTCCACCTTAGTACCCCAGCCTTATCAAGTACTCTTCCAGTATGAAATACAGCGCAGTGTACCACATAACACTCCACCTTAGTACCCCAGCCTTATCAAGTACTCTTCCAGTGTGAAATACAGCTCTACCTCTTTGTTATGATGATTTACAAATGTTTTTGTACTAACTCATTTTTCGTTGCCATTGCAGTAGGCCCTATTTAATTTTCTTCTTAGAACAGTCTTTAGAGTTCATTGTCACACTGCAAACCTGGGTCAGGTAGTGAAGGTTGTTTTCATTAAATGGAGATGAACTGGATTGTAATTTGTACTTAATAATTAAGATTTGATGATGTAACTAGCATAATCCCGTGTTGTGTCCGCGTTGTTTGAAGAATTGACCAACCGGTGACTGCACGTGTCCTAGAAGGCGAATAAAGCACTAAGATCCATTGCTAAATCAGAAAGGGCATTCGGTTGATGAGCGCCTAGGCTAGAAATTGCTACAAAATGTAAAAGAATGGAAAAGTCTCAAATAAGGGATTGGCTGATGATATGATGTAGGACAGAGGGGATTTGAGACAGTCTATTCGTATCCCGACCCTGGATAAACTGGGATTCAAGGAAAGATGATGATGATGATGATGATGATATAATGATGATGATGACGTAACTAGCGCATCAAAGCGCTATACCGCTCAGCCACTGACTCACTCTTGATGATCACGACAAACTTTATCAAGCAAAAGACAAGGCGAGCGGTAAATAATAACGACAGAAGACGATCGTGTGCTAAGAATAATTCTTAACATTCTGTGCAACATCAACACATATTAATCAAGACGTATATTAATTCTGATTAAACACAAAGTATCTAACTATATAGGCCTACATTATATAGCCTACATATCTAAACATACATCCAAATGATCATCTCAGAGCTTTAGTGGTAGGCAGAAAGTTTAACATTAGAAGATAATAATTATCACTAAGGTTTAAAGACCGTTTCCTCATCCAAGGATGATGTCAGGGACGTCCCACAGCACATATCACTACAGATCAGACAACATATAGCGTATCGCCAACAGTAGCTTTCCAGTTTCAGAGACGACTAAACAAGAAACTGTCTTTCATATCAAATTACAGATATTTAACCGAGCGGCCAACAGAGAGTGAGAGAGAGAGAGGAGAGAGAAATGTGCTCTATTTCATTCAAATCACCCACACATTGTAAATTAAAACATTCATGCAAACAGTGAAAATGTGCACAACCCAGTATACAGAGGTAACTATAGCGAGTACATGTGGTCATCAGTGAATATACACTGTATCTTATCCAGCTGAGCACCACACCATACTGACAAGATATATATTTAAAAAAAGCAACACAGTTAAAGGCAATTGTTGGTAATTAACTAGAATTTACCATCCTTATATTTAATAATCGTTTTATGATTTACTAAATATGTAGACCCACTCATATGTGGATATGAGGAGGAAAATGGAAGACAGAGAAGAGTGGAGGCGTTATATACCATGGACCTGCACGTGGGCAGTGCACTAACAGAGAGAGAGAGAGAGAGAGAGAGAGAGAGAGTTTACTAAAAGAAGTCATGGAGGTAGGACTAGGAATAGTAAGCAGAATAGTATTCAAATAGTATAGCAAGTGACGACAACTGAATTAATATTCGAACAGAATTGGATATAGAGTTTTTTGACATCCTTAAAACAATTTCTTCATATAATTTTGTAACTTCACCCACATCTTCAGCACTGAAACATATTTACGAACAATACAGCGTTCCAAAAATACATATACCTTACAAATTACAATAAGAAAACGCAATAATACGACATGATAAAAATCATAGATAAATCCAAAGTTATAAGTACATGAACAGGATAAAGATGCACTCCAGAAGTTTAATTAGCAGCAATAATTTTCTGAATTAAAGAACACGTAAATTGGTTTCGCAAGTAAATAATCAGCAATGATATTATAACAAGATATTTTAACACTAGCTGCTCCGACAACGACAGTGCTTCTCAACCCGCGGCCACGGGTCAAAAGTGGCCCGCCATCGCTTCTAGAGAGGCCCATTTCATTATCCTGCGTTGAAAAACCGCCGTGGAATTGAAAATGATAAGAATATAGGATGGCGGGTTTGAAGGTGCTGATGTAGCTGCAATGCTACTGTAGGCCTAACGTTTATAAACATTAAATATTAATATGTATATAGGCCTACACGGATATGCATTATGCATGTAAATAAACGACATATAAAACTTATGACAACGCTGATAATTTATTTTTTTGGGGGTCAAACTTTCAGCTTGGGCTTGATTTATGGTGTTCTTCGAGTATCCATTTGCTAAAGAATTTGGCACTGGAAGATAAAAGGTTGAGAGGCACTGGTCTACAGAAAGATTCAAAAACACGATACGTTTATTTCAATACTATCAGTCAAATAGAGGATTCTGTCGTTAGCATTGCTAGCAACTCCAGAGTCTAGACTTTTATTTCTAGAAGAAACAATAAAATTCATTTACAAACAAATCTATGGGACCACCAGGTCCGCTAAACACGAATAATACTGAAATTGTCCATATGATAATATCTATCATGTTTAATGACACGCTTAACCGTTAGGCCGTTTAGTCAATTATCAATATTACCAGGCCAGTGCTTGTCGGAGATTTTTCTCAGATCAGCTCTACCGGGAATTGATCCCAGGATCTCAGGAATAGCAATTTACAATTGTTTGACGCAACAAAATGCACTTATACACCGAACTGTTTAGACAATCATGAGTTCATCTATAGGGGTTAGCGACACAGCGTCATTTCCATTTTCATTAGCTTGCTTCCGATATTTTCAGTATTAGCAAATATTGTTGCAATTATATGATCATTTAGTATTCGTTACTTTTTAATAATCATTTTTTCATTTATAAAAACAAGACTTTATGAACACGAGAAGCTAGACAGTCTATTGGCCTAAATTGTTTTGTTCCCCTAGCATTGACTGGCAGTCATTTCAGTGTCTCTCCTCAAAACTCTGATCTCTTAGTCATAGGATCTTCTGTATTACTATTTATTTGAATGCTTCAATCATTTCACACAACAGAGCTAGAAAGGTCTAAAAAATAGAGTACTTATTAGTTATGGCACATGTTAGAGTCTTCGGACTTTTGGACACAAAAGTCCGAAGACTCTAACATGTGCCCTAACTCTAATATGTGCTCTAAATCATATTTAGTTCCTAGCAATCATTATTAATTATCTTCCTAGCAAATGCAAAACTCATTTCTTCTAGAATCATTGGTCTTGGATATGAACTTGAGCTGATTTGGATCAATTTCTCCTCGGTCTATGCAAATAGTATCCGTGGTAGACTCCCCGTGACAGCAATGGGTGAGATATTCAGAAGAGTAATTCAGCTATTCAGTGCCAACTTGTATAGGACCATTTTAAGCCAAAAATACGACTTAAACCGTTGTTAAAACATATTTAAGAGAGGATAGGAATAATTGTATATGATGTTACAGGCTTAGAATAGTCAAGTTTACTTACAGCGCTAAATACAAACAATAAAATACACAAAGTACGAAACAGCCAATTTAACAAGAAATGAAGAAATGAATATAATTGAAAGAAGTCGTCGAAGTATGGGTGTTGTAGTATCCTACATCAAAAACATGAGCTAACTCTATCCATATCTGACAAAAGCATAAATGTATATATCATGATAAACGCGAATCTTATGAAACAATCGCACATGTTTGAAATGTAGATAGTGGCCTGACATGTTCTGCTACTGTTTAATGGGTGTCAGAAAGAGCAGCTTGGACATCCCAGTTGTGAGGTGGAATGGGAGTTGAACTGTTTTATTTTGCTCCCCAGTCATCTTGTATTCCGCCAATTTCTTCGTCACGTCTTCTGTCACCTTCTTCAGTGCTTTTTCAATATCCCAATCCTTGCGCAGGTTGGTGTCCAGAGCATCTATGTAGGGAGATCCTTGCTCAGTGTGCCTGTAGGACACACTACCGGGCAAGGTAGAGTAGGACATGAGAACATCCCGCTCTCCGGGCACCAGGTAGGCCCTTTGTTTTGGAATACTCAAGGTCTCCCAGGAACTGTTGGATCCACTTGAAGATTGTCTACTGGTTGCTAATCCCGCACCAGTAGCATTGGCTCCAGTATAATCACCATTAGAAACGACTGCGTCACCAATCTCAGCACAATTGTTTGCTCCAACACCGAGATCTTTGTCCGCATCTGTCTCAAGTCCACCAGAGCTACGAGCATCATCAGTATGAACCCTGGTTCTCCATTGTATTGGTAGATCAGTCGGACTGGCTTCAGAAATACCCTGATCATATCCTGCTGTAATTATAACCAAAGAATTATTTCATAAAAAAGTGTCAGGCTTTCAATAAAATTAGTCCTACTTGATAATTTCAATATAGATCCAAAATACGGTTACAAGAGGAACTTGAAAAATTAGTGAAAATGCTGCCTAAATGTATTCGAGGGGCAGGGCCCGCCCCACGTAGAGACTGCGGGGGCGAGCACATTTGTGGGGCCAAATATTTCTGTAAGTTAAGCCAAAATTTATAAAGTAGGTCTACACCATATTTGTCAAACTTCATCATTATACTAGCAATGCAGAAATATACTCTAGTGTTAATGATAGCACCATATAATGAATTTATTATACGTTTAACTATCAGTTCGTTACCTTTATTTGAATTTTTTATAGAAACCTTTCGGCTAAATTATTGCCAGGCAATTATTCGGTCACAAGTTAAAATTCTTTAGCAAATTATTAGTAAGCCCATTCTGGGTATTGATGTAGTAATTTCTATAAGGAACAATTACCTTTACAAATGCTACTACAAACATGTTCTGAATACCATATTTATGAAGAACACTTTTAGAGTGGTGTCAAAGTTTTAGCATGTGTAACACTTAAAATGTGACTACGTATAAATGATCATTTATATGTCCTAACTAGAGTTGGCCGCTCACTGTTCTTTCGACACCCTAAGTGCTGCTCTTTGAAGTGAGCTACTCTCACTCACAGCTCAGTGCTCTCTAAGAGCTGCTCTCAGTGAGCAGAACTGCTAAAGAAAGTAAACACGCATTATAATGAAATGATCAATCATGCTGATATCTGTCACTTTTTTTAAAAAGTATGTTTTATCACTATAAAAGCTTTTTAGCTTTTATAGTGAAATGATCAACCATGTCGATATCTATCACTTTTTAATATCACATGTTTAAACCGTTAGGCAATTTAGACCATTTTCCGTATAGCCAGTTAAGTGAATGTCCAAAATTTTATTCTCAGATCAGCACGGCTGGGATTCGAACCCACGAGGGTTCAATTTCACGTCAGGATCTGCCATTTAAAACTTCATGACGTTACCCCTACGCTATAAAGACATTCTGCGCTGTTACGGTTGCTCTCAGGAGTAACTCCAGACAGTGTTATAATATTGATTCGCAAGTGCTAAGACGCAAGGCCATGTAGCAGGACTATACAGGCCTGCATTTCAAACGATCTAGGACAGCGATTCTCTCAGCCTTGCAGGTAGTGAGTGAACTGACAGCTGTCGCCTGGGCCTATGTGGCTGACTGCTGTCGTCTCGCCTAGGTAGCTAACAGCTGTCGCCTGGGCCTAGGTAGCAGGCAGATGTCGCCTCGAATGCATATCAACTTCATGTATTAGCAGGGTGTAGTCTTAAATTAATAAGTGGGGAGATTGGCGTTCAGCACAATCTTGCTAAAATTTTTGCTTTTCTTTATAAACATTTTGCATATTGCACGTAAAAAATATACAAAGACGCAATGACATTATTTTAAATTGAAAATGACTGTAGTTTAACCAGATAAAGAAACTACTGTGAAATTACTGCAATTGAAGTCAGAAAGATTCTCAATAACTCGAGAGTACCAAAAGCAACTTTGAAACGTTTACATAAATGTACAGCTACTACATTCGGAGATATTGCTGATTACACATTTTTACATGGATATCAGTAAAATAATGCAGGCCTATATAGGCCTGCATTTCAAACGATCTAGGACTGGCGGGTTCTCACTTTCAGCCTCTCAGGCTGCGGTATATTTTATTTTATTAGCTATAGGTGACAGCTGCCGCCTCGAATAATTATTAACATGCTGTACATGCATTATTAGTAGATGCATGTAGACTGCATTTTATTAAGCCACTTCATATAAATCCCTTTCAGATGGGAAGAGTTCAACTGTAAACTAGAACCGTCGCTGATGATACATTCGGAAAGGATGTCGATGTAAACCTGCGTATGCAGTTTGTTGTACAAACTTGACAACCTACAGCAATAATATGCTAACGTCAGTACTATTACAATCATCACTATTATAAATTAATATTATATTTGAATTTTTCACATTTATGATAAACCTTCCTGGCAGGATTGCACAAAGAAGAGTTTAGGCTTTCCACATAGACTTCTGCACTTGCTAGACGAGAAGAAGTCTACTACATCCAGAATTCGATAGCGTTTAGCATCACTTGTAAAGATCTCTCCCAGGATTCCATGCGTCATGATGCAGCAAACGAAAGCATCATACTGCGTGTGGTCGACTGTTCCACTGTAAAACATCAGCAGGTTCTCCAGTCGTGACTGGTTAACATCTCCATAGATCTCAGTCTCGAAACCCAAATCTTTAAATAACTTCTTCATTTTCTCTGAGCAGACAAGAAATTGATTGCGATGTTAATATCTAGCAAGTCCTGCAGCTACTCTTCAGAGTTGATATAGTTTAGCGTTTTACATTGTTCTATGACTGATGGATGGTGATTATCTTTCTCCAAGATTGTTAGGACGAGTAAAAGTTTACAGTTGAATTCGAACAGTTTGCATGTGGAATCAACACGATCAAAAAGTTAATCCCTTCACAAAGTCTATACCTATGTCTAGTTGATCTAAGGAGTGCTCTTATGGAGCGTAAAAACAGACATTGAGTATGAATAAGTACCTTGAACCTGCTACTTGGCAGTGCACTGAAGAAGAAGAAGAAGACATGTAGAATAAGAATTGAAATATAATTTTTTAAAAGAAACTTCTAAATAAAATCCTCCAATTATGTATTCTTGAAACTATACCAATATTCATCTCTCTTTTTCTCTCTCACTTTCGTAAGGGTCATGTTTCACATCCATACAATAGCGTGGTCCAAACCAATGTATTTACTCTCTTCATCTTTGTGTCTTTCTTTAGACTTTTTGAAAGTCTTAACTAAAAGTTCTTTCCAATTACCTAAGGCCTCCTTTGCTTGTGCAATCCTAGTGCATATTTCAGTCTCACATTTCCCGTCATCGGTTATAGTATGACCCAAATATTTGAAACTCCTTACCTGTTCCAGTTTCGTACCATTTATTGTGAGATTAACTTCACCTTTATTATGGGACCACTCGCTTCACTTTGGAATAGTCAATAGGAATAATCATCTTCAAATAAATGGTGCCTGACCACCGATAGATTACATGATCTAACAGTAACACGACTATCTCATACAATATATTCTTATCAAGTGTATTGAAAACTGAAGCAGGTGAAATATTGAAATGTCGTATATTAAACTAGCTTCAATCAATTCCAAATAAAGACTACAGTTCACACAGATAATATTCAACAATACAGCGCAATAAGAATTTGCACATAGAGAACAGAATACCTCCATCTTTCTCAGCTCCGGACCTCGTTGTTAGCTGTGTCATTGTTGGGTCATTGGAGGCAGCAAAGTGTTTGATGTTGATTATCAGAGCCTTTCCACGGATACCATTGCGCAGATGATAACTTTGAAACAGCATCCTTTGGTAGAATCCTGATTGTACAAGCAGCAAATAAGTGATCAATGCGAAATTACATGAATTCAGCGAGGGAAGTTTAAATGTTTAAAGAGAATGAACAAAAACATGAAGTTAACGTTTGTAAGTTACAAAAAGTCGTTAGGACGTTTAAGAAAAAAATTTTACTGTGCACTGAATAGAATGCTTACGTTAGGTCTACAGCCAAGTATATCAACGAAGGCAATTGCTCAGGATATAGGCCTAATGGGAAAAGGCAAATGAAATGTTGCCGCTTTCAATGCAAAAAGTCTGAGTCAAATAAAAATATTTTGTGCTTCAATTAAAGTTGCGATCAGGCCAATAGATTTTATTATTGCATCATAAACGAACATAGATATTTACATAAAACAATTGTAATAATTTACGCACAACCAGTCCCCGGCATATTTTCTTTGCTTCCCATAAACCTTAAATTTGAGAGGGGAAATTCTGATTTATGGTATTCTGAAATCAATGGCAAAATATACACTTATCAGAGATAAAGAAACATTACGCACCAGACATGCTTTGATCGTTCAACTCTACAACATCAGAGGTCTTCGAATTTTCAGTCTGAGCTACATGCCATTCACCTTCAGTTGTCTCCCCTGGTTCAGAAACTAAAGGAGGTAGACTAGTATTATCTCGCTCAGCTGTCTCTGTGTGACATATCATTATACTATATAAATACACAGCACACAGTATCTAATGTGCTTAATGAATTAATAATAACCTGCCAGGAACCTGTAAAAGTGGTCTCTAAGACCGGCCACAGGCTATGACACCGCTATAGAAATTGTCGGAGGTTATTACTGTTATTATTACTGTCTACAGGCTTGTAGCTTCCATGCGCAATAAGCACACCACATTGGCAATTGTATAAGTTTTGTGACAAATGTAGCGTAATATACATTGTAACTACTATTTAATTTCCTTTTTCTCTGGACTGGTTTTCTGGACTTAGGAAATTGCACCGTTTCGGACCTTCCTATTTGCTCACCTGCTTGGATTAGTAAATAATAGTGCTCGATGCTATAATAGACGACTGTAACACTCTAATTGTTGATATGTTATGTTAAGTCAAAACGCTAAGGCCACGTTCAACACGCCATTTTCCTGCCTAGAATGCATATAAACGATGTGGTGAGCACAAGATTTGAATATCGTATCAAGTGGTCTACAATTAGAACCTTGTAGATATGACACCTGCTCAGTTGATACAAATTTTGAAAAATTCTAAATAGTATAAAAAAGTGAAAGAAATTTAATTTATGTTACGGTGTATATACTTAACCAATCAGTTACCTTGTTTTAGTAGTTCCTCCATAGCTATCGGCAGAAGAAGTTTGTGTAGTGGAGTTACAAAGTCGACAGTGTCTAAATAAAAATTAGCAAAATCTGCAATTACATCTGAATATAATATTAAGTATGTTGTTAAAGAAAGGTACCAATTGGAAATGAAAATATGGAACGAAAAGGTAACATTTAACACATACAGGAGCCAAATTTAACTTCTATTTTAGTACAATTATAAATAAAATTGAATATAATTGCTTAGACTATTACATGTAGTGTAATACTAATTAGGGGTGCACCGGATTTGATTTTATCAAATCCGCCAGAATCGGAACCGGTTTTCAAACAAAAATCCGACCGGAACTGGATTCGGATTTGACCTAGTTACAATTGTAATAGTAAAAAAACTATATAAAGCCAATGATAGCATCAGTTTCATCTCTTGAAAGCGATATCAGTGACATGCGAGCCCAGGATTTGAACCCCGCACATGCTGATTTGTGTTTGGAAGTCGTCATCATCATTAAATTATTAACTAAGTCATCAGCATTTGTTCAATCAATCATCATCATTCACCCATTTACTAGGTCATAAGTGTATGTTCAATCAAGTCGTTCAAATATTATGTAGTCATTAGCAGGCTTAATAAAATCCTCGTCATCGAATAACTAACTAGATTATCAATATATGTTTAATCTATTCGTCATTGTTATCAATAACTAGGTTATCAATTTATGCTCAATGAGTCATCATATTAAGTCATTTAATTAATTAGGATATTAGTATATGCTCCATCGAGTCTTCGTTATGTGTTATGAAGTCATGAACTTCCTCAATCAAATAATTAATTATTGAATTATTAACTAAGTTATCAATATACAGTATGCTCTATCAAATCACCATTAAGATATCAACTAGGTTATGAGTGTATGCTTATCTTACAGAGATGGTTTTGGTGTAGGGATATGGAAGGTGGAGCCGTTGGTTTGACGATTATGCATGAATTATCTGATGATAGAACTAGCTCATTAGTGTTGTAACGGGATAGGTATTTCAGTTATTGTTGTTGTTGTTCTTGTTGTCATTTAATATTGCTCACTTTTCATCTAATTTCTACAGTTGACGAGACAACACTTAACTTGATATACACTGTCTATTAATACAACCGCAGTTCGTTAGGTCATTATCTCTTTTGTCTATACAGTCTATACTTAAGTTAAATCGACGTTTTACTATTGTCTGTGTTTGTTATTCTATGCTATCTCTCTCTACCTCTCTCTCTTAATCCATAAATTCAACGATCGTTTCGTTCCCACACCCTGCTGCAACCCTAATCCCCGCTTCCCTGATCAGTCCTTCCGCTCCACACCTCGACACCATTCAACTGTATTCTAGATTTTATCATTTTTCTGCGTCTCATCTTTTCCCTATTTATATTTCCGATACAGACCCCAGCCGTAAACTGACTCTAAACAATTATAAACTTTCTTAGCTTCCTCTTTTCCACTTAGCGTCATTTCTCACCAATCAAAATTCTTCCACGTACTCTCCTTAATATTCATAAATAAATATTAGTAAAGTTTTCATCTTATTCCCTATTCAATGTGGCTCATGATGACATCAGGGACCATATCTACATATTTTAATCTCTTAAAGTTAATAAAAGCTAAAGTTAATAAAAACTTTCTGACGCTTAATTTTAATCAAATAATCATCATTAAGTCTTACGTTCTTCCTATTTGAGGGAAATATTAAGCAAATTTTGAAATATTAATTTTTTACTTTTTATATGAAAAATGATTGCCAAATCCGGTAACAAGTCCGGCTTTATTTGACAATGTCTGCTGGAACCGGATTTGCTAAAAGTTCCAGAATCCGGTCAAATTGGAACCAGAATCCGGTACACCCTTAATAATAATAAGCCAAACGAATGCTAAATAAAAAAACAATTATATATATATATATATATATATATATATATATATAATATATATACTATGTATACATATATATACATACATATATAATATATACACATATATGTATATATATATATATATATATATATATATATATATATAAATATATATACATATATATAATACATGACTATATGTGACTATATAATATATATATATATATATTATATATATATTATATATATCTATATATATATATATATATATATATATATATACATATACATATATATATATATACATATATATATATACATATATATATAATACTACATGGAGTATACCTTAATTTCAGTAAAATAATAGATAGAGCATACCCTATCAGTGAGTTTATACACCGAACTCTTGTAGTCACGTGCAACATTGCCGGTTGGCCACACGCTTGACGTACAACCCCTTGACGTTTTCAATCAGATTTTCTCTGTCCTCTATCGTGACGGGACAGAAGCAGCTGAGAGGCAGGATGATCAACATCTTACGTACAGTGGTATTGAGCATGCCAGGCACAGCTGCTGCGTCAGTTCTGACTGCAGATAGAAATCTCTCACCAAACTCTACAGTAGACATCCAAATTAAACAAAAATAACCCTTCGCACATGTGTAAAGACATAAATCATGCAAATAGAATAATGACATAAATTGTGTAAATAAGATAAAGAAATAAATTGCGTATATAGGATAAAGAAATAAATCTTGTAAATAGGATAAAGAAATAAATCGCGTAAACAGGATAAAGAAATAAATCGTGTAAATAGGATAAAGAAATAAAACATGTTAATGAGGTATGTACAATATTTGAGTAATGAAGTTGAGGATGTACATAAAAGGAAAAGAATATTCAAAGGCGGTAACACTGCGTTTACACGTAGAATAAACAAATATTTATCCAACTTTAAATATTATTAATTTTTATGAATCTCTTCTAAATAAATCATTCATTATTACCTCAACTTTAGAAACTCACCACTCCATATTCGCTAAATTGGATATATCCATATTTTCGTCAAAATTTTGGGAATTATAGCCTCTATTCTCATATGGACTTCTCATTCTAGCCTATATTCTCAAATCTCAATTTTAAATCAAAGTACAAATGTAATTAAAGGATATTATTATTAAAGGATAGGAATTATTTTCAAACCTGGAAGAACAAGACGCAAGAAGCCATAGTAGAAGCCAGATGCAGCTCCAAAACCAATGTTCTCTTTTGGCAGGCACGTTATACTAGCCAGAGGCCCTGTAGATAAAAATACATCAAGTACTGTAAATATATAGTCCACTATCAAACACTATTGAAGCTAACACTGTTAACATAAAAATTACACACTTTAAATTGATTAATTTTACAGAGCTCAAGCATTTGTATAAAACGTTTTGGTCGCTAATGAAGAAATATCAAAGATTCAAGAACGATTTTCAACCCATAAAATTTTTCATGGCTAGTCGTCTAGTGTATTTGTAATTAAAATTGCAATTGATTATACAGTACAATGCATCACTTGTTCACAAGTTGTTCAAGGACTGTCACGTTCCACAGGGCTCAGTATTTTAACATTCTAAAATATATGACATTTATATGATATCTATGATTCAATGAACCAGTTCAATGTTTCCATTAAAGTATAATTTAAACATATTTCCTGAAGTTTTTATTAATCTATTGGTTAAGAATAATAGAAGTAACTATGAATACCTAATGCGTAGATCATATGATTTTGTTGTAAATATTATCGTACAGTTAAAATAATAATAGCAGTGAAATATGTATTAAAATAAATGGCCCAAAAATCTGGAATGTTAATTTAGACGAGATAAAAACTTTAAATTCATTACCGATATTTAAAACGAAAGTGTGAGTCTATGATAAACAAAGCATTAAACAAGATTTAAATTGTATTGCTTCTATGAGTATTATTTATATTAGTACTATGTAAAAATGAGAAATTGTGAATTTTGTGCAGCATTGTAAACCTATACTGTCTCTACTTAAACTAAATGGCACCCCTGATTAATAATTAGATATGTAAACTGTTATTCCAACTGTTTAATATTTGAGCTTATGAAATATTGACTAACCTGTCCTGTTGAACAGAGTTATCTAAACTCTTTGTGGTGCTGCAATCCGTAGATTGGTATTTCTTGATCGATTTAAATTATTACTTTTATATTTTGTTTATCTTTTGTTATTTCTCTTCAAATTGTTATGCACATTTAAATTAAGTTAATAAATCAAATAATTTTTATAAAAACCCTTCCAGATATGACACAGTTTATCAAACTGGAAAAATATAACTGACAAGTGCAAAGAGTAATAAGACTTACTTCTCAGAATGATCTTTGCGAGTATAGTCAAATTCTCCTGACTGCTGCAGAGCTTCTCAAGATCACCAAACTCTCTATTGTTTATGTATGGGGTAAATTCTGCGAGAATCTTCTTTAGTTTTTGTTGTTGTCGTTCTTGCAGTTGTTGTTGTTGTAGTTGTTGTTGTTGTTGCAATATTTCTAGTACCTGTTTTTGTAGTTGTAGCATATTTACTGGCTGTTGTTGTTGTTCTTGCAGTTGTAGTTGTTGTTGTAGTAGTTGTTGTAGCAGTTGTTGTAGTTGTTGGGCCTGTGGTTGTTGTTGGTCCTGTTGTTGCTGTTGGTCCTGTAGTTGTTGTTGATTCAGCCACAGCACTATCACCTTGTCATTATTGCACCTTTTGGCTTTTTCTAGTATCGCCTTTATTTCATACAAATTCCAGGTGCCTGTGCGGTGGTCTCCGAGGCTGTCATTAACGCAGTCTTCGAGACAGTCATTAAGGCAGTCTTTGAGGTAGTTGTCAGTCATGAGAATCAAGCACTTCTCACTGGCTGCAACACCTCTATCAATCCTTATCTTCAGAGATGATTCATCGCCACGTAAATATCGCGGGAAACACGTGATCTTGTAAACCTCCTCCAAAATCTTACACAGGCTTTCACCATCACCCGATACCAACCATGCATCGTCAAAACTGTGTGCAATATAGACATTATGAGCATAGGGAGGAATTGGGTGTCTGGGTTCGAACTCCAATCTCTCTTGATCCAAGGAAGTATCTGCTGCTTCCGCTGCCATAGTGACCCTGCATGCAACAAAAAATTATATATGTCAGTGTCAGTTTTGCGTATATAGGCTATGAGTGTGATTGCTTAAGCCTAATGCCGTGTTTTATAGGACATCGATAAAAGTTTCCGATTACTAGTTATGGAAAATATGCCTATTGCCAGTGTTGTGAAGTAACGAAGTTAAAATTCTTCGTTACAAGTAAAAAGTACTCAAGCGGTACTTTTACTTGCAACAAAGTACCCAAATTGTCTGGGTACTTTTTATTTTTAACGAAGTAATTTATGTAGTTTCTTTTTACTTTTATATTTAGCCTCTGAAGTGAAAAAGTCGCGTTATTTTTGAAAACTGTACGCATATCTATCACCAAATTTTTTGATAATTAATACAATTTTAATACAAGGAGAATAAGAATTCAAGTAATACAAATTTACCGATATAATATCTGTAGTTTAGCTAGTGCCAGTAACTGCTCTAAATCAGGTGTGTGACGTTAATCAAAGCCTTTGATCTAGAGTATACATCATACACTTGTACTGGCCTTCGTTAAAAAGTTAAGGATCTCGTAAGTTGGGCTTTGAGGTTTAGCACAATATAGAGGATAACGTATATAGTTTTTATATAGTTCTATCATTAACTGTTGATGACTATCTTTCTCTTGGAAAAATGTTTAAAATACATGTAGAATAATAGGCTAATTAAGATAAATATTATTTTTATATGAAACTTAAAAAAAGAAAATCTTCCAATTATATATTCCTTAATTAGACGTCCTAGAAGGCAGAATAGGAGGAAATAGAGGCAGAAGCAGGCCAAGATTAGGTATGTTAGATGATTTAAAGACCCACGCAAATATATAAAACTCTGCGCAACGTGGCAAGGTGGACACCAGAGCAGCCTCCTCAACCCTCTGCCTCCACTTATCACGATCCTGTGCAAAGTCATAAACATCACCCTGCATAAGACTGAATTTGGTATCTAATTGACTTATATCATTATTATATTGCTTAATTAATGTGTATTTATTTCCCGTTCCTACCCTCATTTTATTGTTTAGTAGTCTATATTTTAAAGCCTTTCTAACTGGAGTATTTCATTTAGTCTTAGCATATGGCCTATCCAACTATATCTTTTTTCCTTATGATTTGACTCCAAGGAGTCTCTTTTGTTCTTTCGTATATATCTATTTATTAAATGCCATCATTGTCAATTATTTCCTATGAATTATATCATTTTCTGTATCCAACATACTAAAAACCATAGAGTAATAATCATAGAGAAATAATAAAATCCATAGGGGAGAGCGGGTCAAGTTGATACGAGGGTCGGTTGACACAAGTGGCGTAAAAGTGCACATTTTAATTTCTTTCCAACAGCAGGCCATCCACATGTAGTCCCAGTATTTCAACTTGTCAGGTATCTTATCTCAACAGGCTAACCACACCCGAAACAGACGCTAAATCCTAAGATGTACTAATTCAATTGATTTTGCATCTGACCTCGTTATTAAACTACACTAATCTAAAGACCCCGACCTTTTACGGATTTACTAATAGACTACAATATTTAATATTTAACTATTTTAATTTAAAATAAACGCGAATTAAATATGGGTACATACAGTTCAAGAAAATAAATAAATTTCCGAATGTTTTATATCAACGAAAATTTATTAAACTTAAATTAAATGTCCTTGTAATCTATACGATCATATAATGCGTAGAACTATAATCATACACTATATCGAACCAACGAAAATACGATCCGTTTCTCTACTCGATTAATGTATAAAAGCACAAATTCCACTATAAAAATATCAACTAATTACTGCCTCAGTAACTGCATTAGTATAACTGTAGTACTACTTCGGAATAAATAAAGATAAAACAGAGAAAATAATTATACCAAACACAATAGATGATATAACATAACATAACATTACAGAGTCAGGAAGCAATTATATGCTTATTGAAGACTCATCAGGCTCTTAACTAAAAACCAATTAATGTTAATTACACCACATAGATCAATATAAAACTGAAAACTACTTTATACAAGTACATTTACCAAAAAGAGCCAGTGACCAACTAGGCCTATAGCTATTTATATGAAATTTCAAATATATATTTCTATTTTGGTCTAATTCCGCCTATCTGTACATCATAAAATATTTAATTGGTCCTACTTTAAAAAATCAAATCATACAAACTTCATGTCAACATATCAAATTTACACATAGCATATGTATAACACTGAACATTAATTGGCATCTAATTTACATGTTCTTATGTTTATCATATTTATTTTTAAAAGCATTCACTGATTCTGCTTCCACAACTTCGTTTGGCAAACTAATCCAAGCATTTATAACTCTGACTAAAGAAAAATTTCCTTAAATCTAGTCTACTTCTAAATTTACTAAGTTTATAAATATGTCCCCTAGTGTTTCTGTTGTTTGATAAATTAAACCAAATACTATGGTTAACTTTGCTAAAGCCTTTGAGTATCTTAAAAACTTCTATTAAATCTCCTCTAGTTCTTCTCTCACTTAAAGATGTTAATCCTACAAATTCTAATCTATTCTCATAACTAAGTTTTTGACAGTCAAATACCAGCCTTGTTGCTGTGGCTTGTACCCTTTCTAATTTATCGATATCTTTCTTAAGATATGGGCACCAAGCCTGAACGCAGTATTCAAGTTTGGGCCGTACAAGAGCCTTACACAGCCTTACCACAATATCTTTATTTCTACATGCAATAGTTCTTTTAATCATTCCTAATACACAATTAGCACTATTTACAACTTTATTACAATTTTCTCTTCATATAAAAAAAGAGCTATCCACAAAGACTCCTAACTCCGTCTCACTGTTTGTTGATTTTAATTTTATATTGTTCAATGTATACTCACTTTTTAAATTATTATTCCTTTATATGCATAACTCTACATTTCTCAGCATTGAACAGCATTAGCCAATCACTACACCAGTTCTGTAATATTTTTATATCATACTTTAAAATCTCAGCATCTTCAATGTTGTTTACTATCTTTGCTACTTTAGAATCATCTGCAAATTTACTAAATTTAGATACAATATCTATGTCAATGTCATTGATGTAAACTAAAAATAATAGAGGTCCTAAAACAGAGCCCTGTGGCACACCACTCTTCACTGCTGCCCATTCCGCGAACTATTGGTAGTAACTTAATTATTGGTAGTTCTGTTCGGTTTACATTACCAACTTTTTTAGATATTACTACGTTTTTTGGCTAAAATTTATGCTTTCGCAGATATATTCACGCATGAGTTAGTTATTTGAGTAGTTATGCTCTTTTTCTCACTGTGGTCATGGAAATCAGTAGCACTCTAATTCTGATATTGAGAGATTTTATAAGTAACATTTTCCGGTAAAGTAGGAGTCTAAATGTTATTTTAGATTTCCCATAGTTACTAAATAATAATAATAATATTAATAATACTATAAATAAACTAGTTTTTAAAGCTTGGTTTTACCCAGATATAACCACGTTTAACCGTTATATAAAAGCCTGCGCTCAAGTATTAAATGACGACCTATCTTGATACCGTCTATATCGACATAGAGATATATTGATGCGTGTCTATATCCACAGGCACCTCGTCACTCTGCCCTATGGACGTAAGCTCGTATATGACGCCACCCACCCTGATATGATGTACGCCTCTCAGTGGTCTAGCGACTCGCGAGCTCGCTGACCCGCCCAACCCCTACTCCTTCCCCACCACCACGGGCCTCGAGCCACAGACACCATGGACCAAGGATCTACAGTGGCAGGTCAATCCATCGATCAGTTAATCAATCAATCAATCAATCGGTCAAACAATACCTGATCTTTGAATCGATACTACATTTCATGAACTTGCACTGTTTTGATCTCGCTTTCTCTTGTGGTCTCTGTGTACTCAGTCGTCATCATGTGGTGTTTTAGTGTCTGTTTGTGTAGAGTCTGCAAGAGGCGTCCCTGACATTGCCTTATGGCGAGGAATCGAACGTTAAATCCTTATTGATTGATTGCACTGGGCTGGCAACATCGTAGATTTCACATTTCATTCCATCACTATAGGCCTATTTTATGTTTGTTAATTTGTTTTGGCCTGAATCAGCTATGTACGGTATCTATGAACAGGTTGCCTGAGATTTGAACCCTGAGGCACAGAGCATAGTGACTAAGCGCCTATAAGCGTTGAGCCATGTATGTGGTTGATTGATCACGAAACAGAGCGAATGGAATCAAGTACTACGTGTAGCATTCAACTGATGATAGGTGTCACTGCAGGCTTGTAAAATATCAGCCACTAGGTGTATATAGGTAGAGAAATATATACATTACATGCTTGATGTTGTCATTAACGATCATAATACAGTGCTGCTTTTGATATAGGTGTAGAATTAATTCAATGTCCATAGTGCTCGATGAAGCACTATGCTTTGTGAAGGGATTACCTTGTTGATCTAAGCAGTGCTCTTATGAAGCGAGAAAGCAGACTTTGAGTATGAATATCTACCTTGAACCTGCCACTTGTCAGTGCAGTGAAGAAGAAGTGCTCGATATTGTCATGATATTTTCTCGTAGGTCGAGAGTGAGGTAGGTGCCTGGCCCACGAAGTGTTGGACTCGGAGAGCTTCCTGTCCTCTCTACACTGGACACACTGATCAGGAGGTCTACTCCAAGTACAAAGTACCCAACACTCCACCCTAGTATCAAGTAGTCTAGTCCCAGTACAAAGTACCCAACACTCCGCCTTAGTACCAAGTAGTTTACTCCAAGTACATAGTACCCAACACTCCACCTTAGTACCAAGTAGTCTAGTCCAAATACAAAGTACCCAACACTCCGCCTTAGTACCAAGTAGTCTACTCCAAGTACAAAATACTCAACACTCCACCTTAGTATCAAGTAGTCTAGTCCAAATACAAAGTATCCAACACTCCACCTTAATACCAAGTACTCTAGTCCACTATATAGTATACTTACATGCTGCACTGTTGTTTAAAGTACCCAACACTCCGCCTTAGTATACTACCCTTGAACTGTTGTTCAAATTACTCAACACTTCGTCTTAGTAGCAAGTAGTTCAATTCAGTATGAAACACTACGTGTTGTACTACAGGTACAAACACTCGATACTCCATCTTAGTGCAGTCCAATGCAGCACATGGTGTACTGTCCTAAATGTTTTTGTACTAACTCATTTTTCGTTGCCATTGCAGTATTTCATTTCTTTCCAGAACAGTCTTTAGAATAAACTAGTTCATCATCACACTGTAAACCTGGGTCAGGTGGTAAAGATTGTTTTTATTAAATGGGATTGAACTGGATTGTAATTTGTACTCAATAATTATGATTTGATGATGTAACTAGCGCATCAAAGCAACTAGCGCAACTAGGCTTGACTTTGACTCAATAGTGCTCGATGTTGTCATTGATGACTGTAGCACTCTAATTGCTATTATTAAAAGTAAAATACACATTATAGTGAAATGATCAACTATGCTAAAATCTATAACTTTTATACCACAAGTTTAAACCGTTAGGCAATTTAGTCCATTCTCAGTATAACCAGTCCAGTGAATGTCCTAGATTTTACTCTCTGATCAGCGCGGCTGGGATTCGAAACCAAGAGGGTTCAATTCACCTCAGAGTTCAGTCATTTAAACCTTTATGACGTTACCCCTACGCTATTAAGACATTCGTAGCTATTATTACTATCAGAGCATTACACCGATCCGCCATTGACTCGCTCTTTATCACGCCAAACGTTATCAAGCTAGAGACAAGTTGAGTTGTATAAAGGTAAAAGACGATCGTGTCCTAAGCGTAATAAATAAATTTCTGTACAACGCATATTAATCAAGACGTACCAATTTTCTGATTAAACACAAAATATCTAATTATATACATTATACATGTATACATATCCAAACATCCATACAAATGACCATCTCGTAGTTTTAGTGATAGCCAGAGTGTATGATATTAGACGACGTTATTCAACAACATACAGTATAGGCCTATCGCCAATAGTAGCTTTCTACTTTCAGAGACGAGTAATCAAATAGTATACAAATACTTACTCAACCGAAACCGAGAGAGAAATCACTCACAAATAATAGTAAATTAAAACGTTCATGCAAACAGTGAAAATGTGCACAACCAAATATACATAGGTAAATATAGTGAGTAGGCCTACGTGTAGTTATCAGTGAATATAGGCCTACAATGTATCTTATCCAGCTGAGCACCACACCATACTGACAAGATATATATTTAAAAAAGCAACACAGTTAAAGGCAATTGTTGGTAATTAACTAGAATTTACCATCCTTATATTTAATAATCGTTTTATGATTTACAAAAAAGGCCTATGTAGACCCACTCATATGTGAACGTGAAGAGGAAAATGCAAGACAGAGAAGAGTGGAGGCGCTTTATAACATGGACCTGCACGTGGGCAGTGCACTAACAGAGAGAGAGAGAGAGAGAGAGAGAGAGAGAGAGAGTTTACTAAAAGAATTCATGGAGGTAGGACTAGGAATAGTAAGCGGAATAGTATTCAAATAGTATAGCAAGTGATGACAATTGAATTAATATTCGAACAAAATTGGATAAAGAATTTTTTTGACATCTTTAAAACAATTTCTTCATATAATTTTTTAACTTCACCCACATCTTTAGCACTGACGCGTATTTACGAACATTACAGAGTTCCAAAAATATATATACCTTACAAATTACAATAAGAAAACTGCAATAATACGAAATGATAAAAATCATGGATAAATCCAAAGTTATAAGTACATGAACAGGATAAAGATGCACTCCAGAACTTCAATTAGCAGCAATAATTTTCTGAATTAAAGAACACGCAAATTGGTTTATCAAGTAAGTAATCAGCAATGATATTAAAACAAGATATTTTAACACTAGCTGCTCCGACAACGACAGTGCTTCTCAACCCGCGGCCACGGGTCAAAAGTGGCCCGCCTTCGCTTCTAGAGAGGCCCATTTCATTTTCCTGCGTTGAAAATCCGCCGTGGAATTGAAAATGATAAGAATATAGGATGGCGGGTTTGAAGGTGCTGATGTAGCTGCAATGCTATTGTAGGCCTAACGTTTATAAACATTAAATATTAATATGTATATAGGCCTACACGGATATGCATTATGCATGTAAATAAACGACATATAAAACTTATGACAACGCTGATAGTTTATTTTTTTGGGGGTCAAACTTTCAGCTTGGGCTTGATTTATGGTGGTCTTCGAGTCTGCATTGGCTAAACCATTTGGCCCTGGAACATAAACCTTTGAGAAGCACTGGTTTACAGAAAAATTCTAAGACATGAATGGTTTGTTTCAATACTATCAGTCAAATGAAGATTCTGTCGTTAGCATTGCTAGCAACTCCAGAGTCTAGACTGTTTGATTTCTAGATGAAACAATAAAATTCATTTACAAACAAATCTATGGAACCACCAGGTCCGTTAAACACGAATAATATTGAAATTGTCCATATGATAACATCTACCATTTTTAATAACACGCTTAACCGTTAGGCCGTTTAGTCAATTATCCATATTATCAGGCCAGTGCTTGTCGGAGATTTTTCTCAGATCAGCTCTACCGGGAATTGATCCCATTCTCAGGAATAGCAATTTACAATTGTTTGACGCAACAAAATGCACTTATAAAATATACACTGAACTGTTTTGACAATCATGAGTTCATCTATAGGGGTTAGCGACACAGCTTCATTTCCATTTTCATTAGCTTGCTTCAGATATTTTCAATATTAACAAATATTGTTGTAATTATATGATCATTTAGTATTCGTTACTTTTTAATAACCATTTCTTCATTTATAAAAACAAGACTTTATGAACACGAGAAGCTAGACAGTCTATTGGCCTCAATTGTTTTGTTCCCCTAGCATTGACTGGCAGTCATTTCAGTGTCTCTCCTCAAAACTCTGATCTCTTAGTCACAGGATCTTCTGTATTACTATTTATTTGAATGATTCAATCATTTCAAACAACAGGGCTAGAAAGATCTAAAAAATACAGCAATTCACATGAAATGAAAAGGACACAAAAGTCCAAAGACTCTTAACATGTGCCATAACTCTAAAATGTGCTCTAAATCATATTTAGTTCCTAGCAATCTTTATTAAATATCTTCCTAGCAAATGCAAAACTCTTTTCTTATAGAATCATTGGCCTTGGATAGGAACTTGAGCTGGTTTAGATCAATTTCTCCTCGGTCTATGCAAATAGTATCCGTGGTAGACTCCCCGTGACAGCAATGGGTGAGATATTCAGAAGCCTAATTCAGCTATTCAGTGCAAACATGTATAGGACCACTGTAAGACAAAAATACGACTTAAACCGTTGTTAAAACATATTTAAGAGAGGATAGGAATGATGTATGAACTTCAGCTGGTTTGGATCTTCGGTCTATACAAATAGTATCTCTGGTAGACTCCCCGTGACAGCAATGGATGAGATATTAAGAAGCGTAATTCAGCTATCCAGTGCAAACATGTATAGGACCACTGTAAGACAAAAATACGACTTAAACCGTTGTTAAAACATATTTAAGAGAGAATAGGAATAATTGTATATGATGTTACAGGCTTAGAATAGTCAAGTTTACTTACAACGCTAAATACAAATAATAAAATACTCCAAGTATGAAACAGCCAATTTAACAAGAAATGAAATAATGAATATACATTGTAATTGAAAGAAGTCTTCGAAGTATGGGTGTTGTAGTATCCTACATCAAAAACATGAGCTAACTCTATCCATATCTGACAAAAGCATAATTGCATATATCATGATAAACGCGAATCTTGTGAAACAATTGCACATGTTTGAAATGTAGATCTGACATCTTCTGCTACAGTTTAATGGGTGTCAGAAAGAGCAGCTTGGACATCCCAGTTGTGAGGTGGAATGGGAGTTGAACTGTTATATTGGGCTCCCCCGTCATCTCATGTTCCGCCAATTTCTTCGTCACGTCATCCGCCACCTTCTTCATTGCTTCTTCAATATCCCAATCCTTGCGCAGGTTGGTGTCCAGAGCATCTATGTAGAGAGAGCCTCGCTGAGGGTCTCTGTACGACACGCTACCGGGCAGGGCGGAGTAGGACATGAGAACATCCGGCTCTCCCGGCACCAGGCAGGCCCTTCTCTCTGACATACTTAAGTTCTCCCAGGAACTGTTAGATCCAGTTGAAGATTGTCTATTTCTTGCAACACTCTCACCAGTATTAGCAACAGAAACAGCAGAAGCACCAGTATTAGCAAGAGCTCCTGCAGAAACACCAGCAGCACCGACTGCAGAGGCGGACACTGCACCAGAAATATCCTGATCATATCCTGATGTAATTACAACCAAAGAAATATTTCATACAAAAGTGTCTGGTTTTCAATAACATTACTTCATAACTGCATTGTAGTTCGGTTACTAGAGGAACTTGAAAAATTAGTGAAAATGCTGCCTAAATGTATTCCAGGGGCACTGCCCGCCCCAGGTCCTGGTGGGGCCAGCACATTTGTGGGATCCAAATATTTTTGCAAGTTAAGCCAAAATTTATACGGTAGGCCTACACCAAATTTGTCAAACATCATGATTAAACTAGCAGTACAGAAATGTAATTATGTTAGTGATATTAGCATTTAATAAATTCACTATACATTTAAGTATCAGTTCATTACATATATATTAATTTATTATAAAAGCCATTTTATTTCTATAAACATATTCGCTAATCTTTTTAATTTTAGGCATAGCTAGGACTTCGTGCGGTTGGATTGGATCTTAGATCATGATCTTGGATCATCATCGTCATCATCATTATTTTAAATTCATTTTATATTTGAATATTTCACATTTAATTACAAACCTCTCTGGTTGGATTGCACAAAGAAGATTTTAGGCTTTCCACGAAGACTCTTGCAGTTGCTAGTCGAGAAGAAGTCTACTACATCCAGAATTCGATAGCGTTTAGCATCACTTGTATAGATCTCTCCCAGGATTCCATGCGTCATGATGCAGCAAACGAAAGCATCATACTGCGTGTGGTCGACTGTTCCACTGTAAAACATCAGCACGTTCTCCAGTCGTGACTGGCTAACATCTTCATAGATCTCAGTCTCGAAACCCAAATCTTGAAATAACTTCTTCATTTTCTCTGAGCAAACAAGAAATTGATTGCGATGTTAATATCTAGCAAGTCCTGCAACTACTCTTCAGACTTGATATAGTTTAGCGTTTTACATTGTTCTATGACTGATGGATGGTGATTATCCTTCTCCAAGATTGTTAGGACGAGTAAAAGTTTATAGTTGAATTCAAACAGTTTGCATGTGGAAGCAACACAATCAAAGAGTTAACCCTTCACAAAGTCTATACCTATGTCTAGTTGATCTAAGGAGTGCTCTTATGGAGCGTAAACACAGACTTTGAGTATGAATAAGTACCTTGAACCTGCTACTTGGCAGTGCACTGAAGAAGAAGAAGACATGTAGAATAAGAATTGAAATATAATTTTTTAAAAGAAACTTCTAAATAAAATCCTCCAATTATGTATTCTTGAAACTATACCAATATTCATCTCTCTTTTTCTCTCTCACTTTCGTAAGGGTCATGTTTCACATCCATACAATAGCGTGGTCCAAACCAATGTATTTACTCTCTTCATCTTTGTGTCTTTCTTTAGACTTTTTGAAAGTCTTAACTAAAAGTTCTTTCCAATTACCTAAGGCCTCTTTTGCTTGTGCAATCCTACTGCATATTTCAGTCTCACATTTCCCGTCATCGTTTATAGTATGACCCAAATATTTGAAACTCCTTACCTGTTCCAGTTTCGTACCATTTATTGTGAGATTAACTTAACCTTTATTATGGGACCACTCGCTTCACTTTGGAATAGTCAATAGGAATAATCATCTTCAAATAAATGGTGCCTGACCACCGATAGATTACATGATCTAATAGTAACACGACTATCTCGTACAATATATTCTTATCAATTGTATTGAAAACTGAAGAAGGTGAAATATTGAAATGTCGTATATTAAACTAGCTTCAATCAATTCCAAATAAAGACTACAGTTCAAACAGATAATATTCAACAATACAGCGCAATAAGAATTTGCACATAGAGAACAGAATACCTCCATCTTTCTCTGCTCCGGACCTCGTTGTTAGCTGTCTCATTGTTGGGTCATTGGAGGGAGCAAAGTGTTTGATGTTGATTATCAGAGCCTTTCCACGGATACCATTGCGCAGATGATAACTTTGAAACAGCATCCTTTGGTAGAATCCTGATTGTACAAGCAGCAAATAAGTAATCAAAGCGAAATTACATGAATTCAGCGAGGGAAGTTTAAATGTTTAAGGAGATTAAACAAAAATAAGAAACTTACATTTGTATAAGTTACAAAAAAGACGCTAGGACGTCTAAGAAACGGATTTTATTGCACACGGAATAGGAAGGTCACATTAGGTAAACAAGCAAAGATATCGTCCAAGGTAATTGTTCAGGTTATAATGGGAAAAACGGAATGAAAGAAAGAGACATGTTTAATTTCTTCACATATCACACAACACAGCAGTTTACATATTTCGAATAACATAAAGGTACTGAAAACGTAAAACGTAAATGTCTTCTGCATTTTACATTAAGGTAAAACGCAAAATATAGGCAATCTAATACATGCAAAACCAAGCCATCAATGAGGTAAATGTCACTGCTCTCAATGTAAAAATTGCAGTAGTAAAATAAAAATATTTTATTTTTCTATTAAAGTTACGATCAGGCCAATAGATTTTGTTATTACGTCATAAACGAACAAAGAGTCATATACAATTTACATAAACAACTTTAACAATTTACGCAGTCTGCAGCAAATTTTCTTTGCCTCCCAAAAACCCCAAATTTGAGAGGGAAAATTCTGAATTACAGTACCCTGAAATAAATGGCCAAATCTACACTTATTAGGGATAAAAAAACACTACGCACCCGACATGCTTTGATCGTTCAATTCTACAATTTCAGAGGTCTTCGAATTTTCAGTCTGAGTTACATTCCCTTCACCTTCAGTTCTCTCCCCTGGTTCAGAAACCGAAGGAGGTAGACTAGTATTATCTCGCTCAGCGGCCTCTGTGCGACATATCATCACATTAACTATAGAAATACACAGCACACTGTATCTAATGTGCATGGTGGATTACTAAAATCCTGCCGGGAACCTGTAAAAGCGGTCTCTAAGACCGGCCACAGGCCATGACACCGTTATAGAAATTGTCGGACGTTATTAGTTTTATTATTAATGTCCATAGGCATGTAGCTTCCATGCGCAATAAGCACACCACATTGGCAATTGTATAAGTTTTGTGACAAATGTAGCTTAATATACATTGTAGCTACTATTTAATTTCCTTATTCTCTGGACTGGCTTTCTAGACTTAGGAAATTGCACCGTTTCGGACCTTCCTATTTGCTCACCTGCTTGGATTAGTAAATAATAGTGCTCGATGCTATAATAGACGACTGTAACACTCTAATTGTTGCTATGTTATGTTAAGTCAAAACGCTAAGGCCACGTTTAACACGCCATTTTCCTGCCTAGAATGCATGTAAGCGATGTGGTGAGCAGAGGATTTGAATCTCGTATCAAGTGGTCTACAATTAGAACCTTGCAGATATGACACCTGCTCAGTTGATACAAATTTTGAAAAATTCTAAATAGTATAAAAAAGTGAAAGAAATTTAAATTATGTTACGGTGTATATACTTAACCAATCAGTTACCTTGTTTTAGTAGTTCCTCCGTAACTATCGGCAAAAGAAGTTTGTGTAGTGGAGTTACAAAGTCGACAGTGTCTAAATAGAAATTAGTAAAATCCGCAATTACATCTGAATATAATATTAAGTATGTTAAGAAAGTTATCAACTGGAAAGGAAAATATGGAACGAAAAGGTAACATTTAAAACATACAGGAGCTAAATTTAAATTCCATTTTAGTACAATTATAAATAAAATTGAATATAATTGCTTAGACTAATACATGTAGTGTAATACTAATTAGGGGTGCACCGGATTTGATATTATAAAATCCGCCAGAATCGGAACCGGTTTTCAAACAAAAATCCGACTGGAACTGGATTCGGGTTTGACCTAGTTACAATTGTAATAGTAAAAAAACTATATAAAGCCAAAGATAGCATCAGTTTCATCTCTTGAAAGCGATATCAGTGACATGCGAGCCCAGGATTTGAACCCCGCACATGCTGATTTGTGTTTGGAAGTCGTCATCATCATTAAATTATTAACTAAGTCATCAGCATTTGTTGAATCAATCATTATCATTGACCCATTTACTAGGTCATAAGTGTATGTTCAATCAAGTCGTTCAAACACCATGTAGTCATTAAGAGGCTTAATAAAATCGTCGTCATCGAATAACTAACTAGATTATCAATATATGTTTAATCTATTCGTCATTGTTATCATTAACTAGGTTATCAATTTATGCTCAATCACTCATCATATAAAGTCATTTAATTAATTAGGATATTAGTATATGCTCCATCGAGTCTTCGTCATGCATTATGAAGTCATGAACTTCCTCAATCAAATAATTATTGAATTATTAACTAAGTTATCACTATACAGTATGCTCTATCAAATCACAATTAAGATATCAACTAGGTTATGAGTGTATGCTTATCTTACAGAGATGGTTTTGGTGTAGGGATATGGAAGATTAAACCGCTGATTTGACGACTATGAATGAAATTTCTAACGATAGAACTAGCTGATTAATGGTAGAGTCTCTTATTTGACGATGATGATGGTGATGAACGTTCTGGATATTGTAACTTGATAGGTTTAATGATTGATGTTGTTACTGGATAGGTTGGGGTGCTGGCCGTTTTTGATAATGATTTCAGTTACTGTTGTTGTTGTTCTTGTTGTCATTTAATAGTGCTCACTTTCATCTAATTTCTACAGTTGACGACACAACACTTAATTTGATATATACTGTTTAATACAACCGTGGTTCGTTAGTTCATTATCTCTTTTGTCTATACAGTCTATACTTAAGTTAAATCGACGTTTTACTATTGTCTGTGTTTGTTATTCTATGCTATCTCTCTCTACCTCTCTCTCTTAATCCATAAATTCAACGATCGTTTCGTTCCCACACCCTGCTGCAACCCTAATCCCCGCTTCCCTGATCAGTCCTTCCGCTCCACACCTCGACACCATTCAACTGTATTCTAGATTTTATCATTTTTCTGCGTCTCATCTTTTCCCTATTTATATTTCCGATACAGACCCCAGCCGTAAACTGACTCTAAACAATTATAAACTTTCTTAGCTTCCTCTTTTCCACTTAGCGTCATTTCTCACCAATCAAAATTCTTCCACGTACTCTCCTTAATATTCATAAATAAATATTAGTAAAGTTTTCATCTTATTCCCTATTCAATGTGGCTCATGATGACATCAGGCACCATATCTACATATTTTAATCTCTTAAAGTTAATAAAAGCACACTTTCTGACACTTAATCTTAATCAAATAATCATCGTTAAGCCTTACGTTCTTCTTATTTTGGGGAAATATTAAGCAAATTTTGAAATATTAATTTGTTACTTTTTATATGAAAAATGATTGCCGAATCCGGCTTGATTTGACAAAATCTGCTGGAACCGGATTTGCAAAAAGTTCCAGAATCCGGTCAAATCGGAACCACAATCCAGTACACCCTTAATAACAATAAACCAAACGAATGCCTAATAATAAAACAATTATATATATATATATATATATATATATATATATATGTATATGTATATATATATGTATACATATATATATATACATATATATATATATGCATATGTATGTATATATATACACACACACACACACATATATATATATATATATATATATATGTATATATGTATACATATATATATACATATATATATATATATATATGCATATATATGTATATATATACACACCCATATATATATATATATATATATGTTTTATTATTTATATATATATATATATATATAATTGTTTTATTATTAAGCATTCGTTTGGTTTATTGTTATTAAGGGTGTACTGGATTATATATATATATATATATGTATAATGATATATATATATATATATATATATATATATATATATCATTTTGCCTCAATCATGACTGAGAAAGTTCATTGTAATTTTAAAACCACGTAAAAGGTATAACACAGGTTCGAACCCTGATGGTGTAGGCTAATTGCTCTTCTACAAACATCGGAGAGCAATATTGCCTTAATCAACCTGAATAAACTTTTAACTCTAAAGCACGACTGTAGAGAGAGATATACTAACTTGGGTCATGAGGGACGCTATCCTTTCTGTCGTTCCACATGATCAGTCTGAACTGATCGTTGCACTCTTTGTTCATTGGATGTTCCAGTATCTGATGTAGAGTGAAGCAGAAGTTATCACGCTCCTTGTGTAGCTGGTCGATTGTCATGCACAGTAATCCGTAGAAGTAGGTTTCGTACATTGTCAACAGTGGCGTGGCCAACTCCCCGGCAAAGTAGTACACTTTACTAGTATCCTATAGATTTCATTTTTAGATTATTTAAGTCTTTCACAGTATCATCATCGTCATTGTCATCATCCTCCCTCATCTTTCACAGTATGCTTAGTGTAAATTAATGGCAAAGATCTCTTGCTATTGACTCTAATTAAGCGATATTGATGCCAGCAATTAAGTTTACCTACCACTTCCTTTTGAAAAGAAACGAAATAAATTGCCTAACAGTTTTTTCCAAAAGAAATGAAATTTCACTTGGCCTTTCCTAATTCAAACAGTATTTCCTTAATTCACTTTCATTAGTAAGACTAAACACTATTATTATTACTATAGTAAACAATAAATACTATCATTAGCACAATTATAAAAACCCTGGAACAAACATTCACAGATATTTTGGTAGAGCCAGCCTGAAGTGCAATCTTAACATCCTCTACAGACAAAATCTGTATTCTACTTGCTTTTCTTGCTGGTATGTTTTTAAGGAATTGCTACCAAATTCTGTATTTATATTTTCTGTTTAAATGGCAATGCTTTCGTCTTCACAATTCATGATACTGACATGCATTCTGTATATATATATGTATATGTATATATATATATATATATGTATATATATATATATATATATATATATATATATATATATATATATATATATATACATGTATATATATATATATATATATACATATACATATATATATATATATATACATATATATAATACTACATGGAGTATACCTTAATTTCAGTAAAATAATAGATGGAGCATACCCTATCAGTGAGTTTATACACTGAACTCTTGTAGTCACGTGCAACATTGCCGGCACGGTTGGCCACACGCTTGACGTACAACCCCTTGACGTTTTCAATCAGTTTTTCTCTGTCCTCTATCGTGACGGGACAGAAGCAGCTGAGAGGCAGGATGATCAACATCTTACGTACAGTGGTATTGAGCATGCCAGGCACAGCTGCTGCGTCAGTTCTGACTGCAGATAGAAATCTCTCACCAAACTCTACAGTAGACATCCAAATTAAACAAAAATAACCCTTCGCACATGTGTAAAGACATAAATCATGCAAATAGAATAATGACATAAATTGTGTAAATAAGATAAAGAAATAAATTGCGTATATAGGATAAAGAAATAAATCTTGTAAATAGGATAAAGAAATAAATCGCATAAACAGGATAAAGAAATAAATCGTGTAAATAGGATAAAGAAATAAAACATGTTAATGAGGTATGTACAATAATTGAGTAATGAAGTTACGGATGTACATAAAAGGAAAAGAATATTCAAAGGCGGTAACACTGCGTTTACACGTAGAATAAACAAATATTTATCCAACTTTAAATATTATTAATTTTTATGAATCTCTTCTAAATAAATCATTTAATATTACCTCAACTTTAGAAACTCACCACTCCATATTCGCTAAATTGGATATATCCATATTTTCGTCAAAATTTTGGGAATTATAGCCTCTATTCTCATATGGACTTCTCATTCTAGCCTATATTCTCAAATCTCAATTTTAAATCAAAGTACAAATGTAATTAAAGGATATTATTATTAAAGGATAGGAATTATTTTCAAACTTGGAAGAACAAGACGCAAGAAGCCATAGTAGAAGCCAGTTGCAGCTCCAAAACCAATGTTCTCTTTTGGCAGGCACGTTATACTAGCCAGAGGCCCTGTAGATAAAAATACATCAAGTACTGTAAATATATAGTCCGCTATCAAACACTATTGAAGCTAACACTGTTAACATAAAAATTACATACTTTAAATTGATTAATTTTACAGAGCTCAAGCATTTGTATAAAACTTTTTGGTCGCTAATCAAGAAATATCAAAGATTCACGAACGATTTTCAACCCATAAAATTTTTCATGGCTAGTCGTCTAGTGTATTTGTAATTAAAATTGCAATTGATTATACAGTACAATGCATCACTTGTTCACAAGTTGTTCAAGGACTGTGACGTTCCACAGGGCTCAGTATTTTAACATTCTAAAATATATGACATTTATATGATATATATGATTCAATGATCCAGTTCAATGTTTCCATTAAAGTATAATTCAAACATATTTCCTGAAGTTTTTATTAATCTATTGGTTAAGATAGTAGTAACTATGAATACCTAATGTGTAATCATATGATTTTGTTATAAATATTATCGTACAGTTAAAATAATAATAGCAGTGAAAGATGTATTAAAATAAATGGCCCAAAAATCTGGAATGTTAATTTAGACGAGATAAAAACTTTAAATTCATTACCGATATTTAAAACGAAAGTGTGAGTCTATGATAAACAAAGCATTAAACAAGATTTAAATTGTATTGCTTCTATGAGTATTATTTATATTAGTACTATGTAAAAATGAGAAATTGTGAATTTTGTGCAGCATTGTAAACCTATACTGTCTCTACTTAAACTAAATGGCACCCCTGATTAGAAATTAGATATGTAAACAGTTATTCCAACTGTTTAATATTTGAGCTTATGAAATATTGACTAACCTGTGCTGTTGAACAGAGTTATCTAAAATCTTAGTGGTGCTGCAATCCGTAGATTCGTATTTCTTGATCGATTTAAATTATGAGTTTTATATTTTGTTTATCTTTTGTTATTTCTCTTCAAATTGTTATGCACATTTAAATTAAGTTAATAAATCAAATAATTTTTATAAAAACCCTTCCAGATATAACACAGTTTATCAAACTGGAAAAATATAACTGACAAGTGGAAAGAGTAATAAGACTTACTTCTCAGAATGATCTTTGCGAGTATAGTCAAATTCTCCTGACTGCTGCAGAGCTTCTCAAGATCACCAAACTCTCTATTGTTTATGTATGGGGTAAATTCTGCGAGAATCTTCTTTAGTTTTTGTTGTTGTCGTTCTTGCAGTTGTTGTTGTTGTAGTTGTTGTTGTTGTTGCAATATTTCTAGTACCTGTTTTTGTAGTTGCAGTATAATTACTGGCTGTTGTTGTTGTTCTTGCAGTTGTAGTTGTTGTAGTTGTTGTAGTAGTTGTTGTAGCAGTTGTTGTAGTTGTTGGGCCTGTGGTTGTTGTTGGTCCTGTTGTTGCTGTTGGTCCTGTAGTTGTTGTTGATTCAGCCACAGCACTATCACCATGTCATTATTGCACCTTTTGGCTTTTTCTAGTATCACGTTTATTTCATACAAATTCCAGGTGCCTGTGCGGTGGTCTCCGAGGCTGTCATTAATGCAGTTTTCGAGGCAGTCATTAAGGCAGTCTTTGAGGTAGTTGTCAGTCATGAGAATCAAGCACTTCTCACTGGCTGCAACACCTCTTTCAATCCTTAGCTTCAGAGATGATTCATCGCCACGTAAATATCGCGGGAAACACGTGATCTTGTAATCCTCCTCCAAAATCTTACACAGGCTTTCACCATCACCCGATACCAACTGTGCATCGTCAAAACTGTGTGCAATATAGACATTATGAGCATAGGGAGGAATTGGGTGTCTGGGTTCGAACTCCACTCTCTCTTGATCCAAGGAAGTATCTGCTGCTTCCGCTGCCATAGTGACCCTGCATGCAACAAAAAATTATATATGTCAGTGTCAGTTTTGCGTATATAATAAAATAAGTTTAACGTCCGTTTCCTCATCCAGGGATAATGTCAGGGACGTCCCCTCAGCCCACATTACTATAGATCAATTCACCCAGACCAATCTGCAAAAGAAATGTGCTGAGGAGAAGTAAGGTCCTAAACGAATGCCAGGCCGTTGATCAAAAATGGTAATATATAGGCTATGAGTATGATTTCTTTAGCTTAAATCACCATTATTGACAGAGAGGACTATCTATCTTTCAGTACCCAGTAGTAGCTTCAATGGACTGTATCTCTACATATCTTTTTCGGCAGCTTCTTATTCATTTATTTATTAGCTACTTAAGTATGTTTGTATGTTCTGTTATTGAGATAAACAAAAAAGGTTTTGAAGTTTAAAAAAAGTGCAATTTTGCTTTTCAAAATATACTTAGTAGGTGATGGACATGTAACTAAAAAAGTAGTTAAACTAGATTAAATTGTTCCTTTAACTAAAAAAATTGTTACACCAAACTATTTTTAAATAATAATAAATAGTCAAGATAAACGTTAATTAAAACAGAAAAGTTATATTTCACCCTATATTATTTAATATTTTACTAATACACAATTAGCTGGACTCAAAAGGTTACAAATGAGGAAGTCCTGGAGAGAGTTGGCACAGATAGACAGTTGATAAATGTATTAAGAAATAGGAAGAAGAGATGGATAGGACACATTCTAAGGTGGGAAAATCTATTAAAAGAGGTCATAGGAGGTAGAATGGAAGGAAATGGAAGCAGTGGCAGGCCGAGATTAGGTATGTTAGATGAATTAAAGATCCACTCATACGTAGACATGAAGAGGAAAGCAGAAGACAGAGAAGAGTGGAGGCATTATATACCATGGACCTGCCAGTAGGCAGTGCACTAAGAGAGAGAGCAATTATTATCAATATATCATCAGATTATTAAAATCACTACTACCAAAATTCATCACTTGTCCAGGTCGTGTATAGGACCCAGAATTGGTTAAATACTTTAAATAACAGATATAGACTCATTGATAATCTTAAAATTGCATTAACACATTATAGACGTCCTATACATCAGCTTTGAATGCAGAAATGGACCTAATACATTTTTTATTATTCATCACCATCATCCACTTCCCTTCCCAGCTTAAGTAGGGTTGGGATAAGAATAGATTTCTCCACTCCTCTCTGTCTCACACCATATCATCAGTCAACCAATATTTTTCATATCTCTCTTACTCACCGCATCCCACATCAGTTGGGATCACCTTTCTTTAACTTGACCTCCACCTTTATAGCTCAAAAACTTTCTTCATTATATGCTCCCCTGTCATTCTCACTATAATCCCATACCATCTCAATCTCGACTGAGCCAATCTAATCCTGATCTACTCAACACTTAAATTTATTTTCACGTATTCATTTTCCATTCTGCATTTTACCACTCATCAGCACTGGTTGAAGCCAGTGGCATTAACGTTAACATTAACTTTTAGCTTCCTTTAACTGTTAAACGCAACAATCTCATTTTTGCCACATGCAAACTCTGCTTCTGTACACATAGTACCCAGCACTCAGCACCATACATCATTACTGGCCTAACCACCGAACTGTAGAATTTTCCTTTCAATCTTAGTGGTATTCTCCTATCACACAACACTCCACTAGCTGCCTTCCACTTTGTCCATTCTGCCTGGATCCTACTAGTAACATCCATTTCCAGCTCTCCATCGTTTTCTATTATAGATCCTAAGTTTGTGATCTTTCTCAGCTTCCTTAGATCTAAGGTTTGTTACCTACCTTAGCTCCACCCATTGACTTATAATTCTATCATCGTTTATCCCATCACTCTTTCATCTACTCTCTATATGCTACGTTTTTTCCATATTCACCCTCAGCCCGTTATTTTTCCAATGTCTCTCTCTTATTTTCTAACATGACTCTCTCCACTATATCTCCTACTATAGCCAAATCAGATGCAAATAGCATGCACAACAGAATCTTAATAACTCCCTTACGCAACTCATCCATAATTAAAAGAAATAAATAAAAACTTAGGGCTGATCCCTGATGAACCCCAATCTTCACCACAAAACTCTCAGATTGTCCACTCTCAACTCTCACACTAGTCTTCACCCTACTGTACATATCTTTGATTAACTCAACATACCTCCTGTTTTTCACTTTCCTCTTCTTCAGAACCTCCACACCAGCTCTCTCGGCACCCAATCATAGGCCTTCTCTAGGTCGAGAAATACCATCTGTATCTTATTCCTCTTTCTCTTTTTCTCTCTTCAATATCAGTCTTAGATGGAGAATGATGCAATGCATCATAAAGAATCAAAAAGGTATGTAATGAAATTTTTATTTTGGTTCTGAGGTGTCTTCCCAATTCTTTTGCATTGCTTATAACTGAAATCTCAAGCTATTTTGTTAATTATAGTCTAAAATAATTTCAACGCACTTTTCCAATAGAGAATGATGCAGTGCATTATGGACAATTGAAAAAGATTTATATTGAGGTTCACTGCTATCATGATATAATTTTGTATTTCAAAATATTCCTATTCTGGAATGACCCAAAAAAAGAACAAATGTGGGGGTGAATGTGGATACTTCAGTATTTTGCAATAGTGGCCAATTTAAGCCAAAAAACCCTTAAAGGCATCTTTCTATAATGTCATCGTCAATATTTAAGCCATAAAGTAGTGTGGATAAAGTTTACCTACCGCTTTAATTTACGAAAGATTCGCCTTCACTCTGAATAGCTGAGTACTATCCGTTGCCTCTACCTGTATCAGCCTCAGTGTCCTCTTTTGTACATCGGTATTATCAAAACTGAATCGCATCAGTAATCAAATATTAACTTTCACTTTGTGGCCACTGATAAAACCACGGGGGTTAAAAGTCCATCTAAAATAGATTCAAGAAATTCCGTCTGTTTCTAACAAATTTTCCATTAGTTTCCATTAGCTTTTGTTTTAAGTCACACGGGGAATTCCGAGACTCGGAAATTATATGCGTTTCTAAACCATTAGACAACGAATCCCGAACTTGCTTTGTTTTTATGATTTCTTTAATTCTTGGCTTCTTCCTTTAAGATTACACATATATAATAGATACCGTATCTCTTACCAGTTTAAATTATGATGTGAATTAAAATTAGCGTTAAGGTTCTGCTAATATTATACTTTCATATTTTTGAGGAATCAAAAGGTTGACGCTATTTATTTACGCTAATTATATATTCACGAATTTTTCGATTCAGATTTATTCTCAAAACAACAACAACAACAATCAGAGCGCTATATATATATATATATATATATATATATATATATATATATATATATATATATATATATATATGTTGTCCATGACAACATTGAGCAATACGTAACCAAATCCAGGCGTAGTAGAAGAATGTGTGGTCCATTAGACGGTGCGCGATATAAGCTTTCTTTTAAGCTCTTTTCTCTAACTACAGGTCCATACTACATTGCATATGTTGCTCCATATTCCATTTTGAATTTGCTCCATTCTGCCAGCACCCTTCCTTGGACAGGCTACCCGGATTTTGGTTCACATCGTTTTTTGACCACACACATTCTGCTAATTGGGTTTAAATTGGTTCCAAAATGCACGATGTTGTCATGGACAAAAGTATCACCCAAATTGTATTGCTATTATTTTTGTTGTTGAAGTTGTTGTTGCAGCAGATCGAGGAGTACCTATAAGTAGCTGACATTCTTAACTAATTAAGTTAAAGTAACTTTGATTACTATGACTTACCAGAAAAGATTGGAATAATTTACCTCATTATTTGCCGATGTCTGTGCGTAAATTATTGAGCCCATTGGCGTAACCACCGGGGGGGACAGGGGGGATACGTCCCCCCTAGAATTTCGAGTGTGGGGGACACGTATGTAAATGTCCCCCCCAGAATTTAGGTTCAAACCTATACATGTACACTTGATTTGAGAAATATGGCGCGTTTTCAAGATCGCTTGAAAACTGTTTAAGTAATACCAATTGTGGAGCCGTGCAGTAGAGTAGTACATTGATATGCTTCCATTACATTTATTAATGGAATCTGTAGTTATATAGTGTATGCTGAGCGACCGATGTTAGTTGAGGGTGACGAAGCATAGAAGAGTGCCAACCAGCTGGGCTAAGCGTCTGGATAAAATGATATTGGTCTATCTATAGGCTGCTGCTGTTTTCCTAGCGAGTTCAACTTATCAACCATTGAGCGGAGGCACCGAAAAACCTCCTCTTCTATAATTCCTTTCATCATTGACTAGTTTTATAGATTTAAATGGGAATTTGCAACATTTTGGACCTTCATTTTGCTCAGCGGCCTGGATTCGGCTCAATTGTGTTCGATGTTGTCATGCACGACAGTAGCACTCTATTTGTTATGTTAAACAGAATAAAGACAACGTTTAATTTTTCCAGTACGAAATTTTTCACACGGGCCTAATTGTTTCCCCCCAGATTTTAGCTCGTAGTTACGCCTATGATTGAGCCCCGTATAAAAATATACTGATTTTTTGAGTATACTTTTCACTTGTAACGAATTACTTTTACTTCGCTAGTGCACAATACTGCCACTTTTGCAATTGTTCGACTTTGTCTAAGCTACATAGGACTGGACTTAGCGCACTTGGTTTAGTTGAGCGTCAATAATAGAAGATAAGCTATATCGATCTCGGTTAGTACTTTGTGGGTGACCACCTTGGAAAACCGAGTGTTGACAGCTTTGAAGAAAAAATCCCAGGGTGATGGAAGATTATTCTTAAATCGGCGCCGCCTGCAATTGATGCGCCATCAGAAGGCAACGATTATTAATAAGCATGGAGAGGGAGGAGGAAATTGGCCTTAAACAAACATCTGTGCTTCCTGTCCCAGTGTGCCGTTATGTTATGTTATAAGCATTATACTGTGACCTGAGTATGAGGTGCTAACAAAAAGATAACTCTACGTTATTTCATGAACTATAGAGATCAGATATGAGAAATGGTCATACATGGATTTCTGAAAGTCTATTAGCCAAATACATAATGTAAAAATTAAAACCTCTTAGAAACAATTGGTTTATTAAATCATATTTCGTGAAAGAAGAAATGCTCAATATGGCTACAATGTAGGCCTACCATAGGACTGGATGAAACTTGTTCTCGTAATTGAATCAAAATATTCAAATCAATTTTACATAAACAGAACCAGATTCATTCAGTTTAATTCGGATTGAGGCGGTTGTCGTCTCTAGCTAGCGCTTCCTTTAATAATCTCATAGATGTCTCCTCTCTTGGAGAGGTTCTCCACTTTTCCCCTGACCATGTACTCTCTGATGTAGTCGTTGATGACCTCGGGTTCTTCCTCGTGGACCCAGTAGCTGCCCGCCAGGGTGCCCGTCACCAAGTACGTCTCGCAGCGCTTCTTCGACAGCACGGCCGCCTCAGGGGGCGTCATCTGCTCCCTCGCCCCCAGATCTGCAGGGTAGGCACAGTGATTCTGATGTGCTTGTAGAGGGGCAGGTGACAGACTAGCAGGGCTTTGTAGTAGTTGAGTGCAGCCCGCAGTGATTCTATAGGCAGTTATATCAAGTTGTTGAATAGAGTTAATCAATCAATCAATCAATCAAATATGAGTATATAGACAGTTATATATTCTGGTTGTAGGTCATTGATTAGAGTTAATGATTTAATCAATCAATTAATCAATAAAATATTAACCTATAGGCAGTTATATCAAGTTGTCTGTCATTGAATAGAGGTAATCAATAATCAATAAGAGAGGTAAATATTAACCTTTCATCACACTGGGATTTTTTCCTTCCTATGCTGTCAGCGAAAGATAAAAAGGAAAAAAGCTGTTAACAAGAATTAATAAAGGAAGTTAATTAAAGATGAGCTGCTGGTACACACCTGGTGACTGGTACGTGTACTTGTACACCTCTATGTCCTCCTCTGTGTGTGTATTTGGTATTGCGCCTGTCCCACTGCCTGTCATCAGGTCCACAAGCTCATTCAGATCACGTGACCTCAGGTAGAGCTGTGGTAACACTGGCAGCACGTACAAAAACCTCTTCCTGGTAACCAGCAGAAAAACAGCTAATGTTAACGTCAGTTTACTCACTCGAAAGCGATGTCAGTGACGGGCGAGCCCAGGATTTGAACCTCGTACATACTTATCCGCGGTCAAATATCTTACCGACATCGCCACTGGCTCCCACTAAAATATATTGCTTAAAAATCTTATGAAAATTTAGATTGAAAATAATTTCAGTTAATATTAACTTCCTGTATACAATATGATTATATAAGACTATAGGCCACCTAAATGCTGATTAGCCGACGGGTGGATGAGTGTGGACAATGCTTGACCTATCGCGGGTTCAATTCTCGTTGGAAATTGAGTAAAATCTCAAACACTCGTATCACCGGTAATATGAATAATATACACGTACTTGAAACTGCCTGTTTAAAGTGTTAACTTGTCGTAATAAAAGTGCTAGATATCGCCATGGATGATAATATCTGGCTGGAGCCAGTGGCGAAATCCGTAAGATACTCCATCGCGTATCAGTATGCGTGGGGTTCAAATCCTGGGCTCGCCCGTCACTGACATCGCTTTCGAGTGAGGAAACTAACGTTAACATCAGCATTACCAACTTTATCATTCCAACAAGCGCTGAGCGGAAGCACTTGATAATAATAACAACAATTGGAGTGCTACAGTCGTCAATGACAACATCGAGCACTATTGAGCTTTAAACCCTTTCTTTACTGCTGGTACAAGTTATATCTATGACTCTCAATAACCACCCTTTATTTTACCAGCGGTACTTGAAAGTCCACATACGCAACTAAGACGTTCTTGCAGTCTTGATGCGAGAGAGACCAATTACGCAGAATGCTTAGCATTCATACTGACCAATAGCGTCGCTTTATTCTAGTTTAAAAAAATACTCCTGGTAAAGAAACGGTTAAAGCCTACCACAGGATGACCGAGCTAAAAACTTGATAATAATAACAACAATTAGAGTGCTACAGTCATTAATGACAACATCGAGCACTATTGCGCTTAAAGCCTACCACAGGATGCGGGAGGTATAGATGGGGTCAAGGTTCGCCCTCCACCCTAGTACAAAGTAGTCTAGTCCGATGTGAAATAGTATTTGAACTGTTGTTCATGTATCCAACAATCAACCTTAGTAACAAGTAGTCTAGTTCACTGTGAAATACTTACAGGCTGTACGGTGGTTTAAAGTACCCAAATATCTGCCTTACAATTAATATACAACTCTGAACTGTTATTGAAATTACTCAATACGTCGTCTTATTAGGAAGACGTTTAATTTAGTATGAAATACTACGTGTTGTACTGTGGTACAAACACCCGATACTCCCTTTTAGTATCAATTAGTGTAGTCCAATGCAGCACTACATGGCGTACTGTCGTGTCAATTACTAAATACGTCGTCCTTTACATTGTATCAAGAGGTTCAGTCCAGTGTGAAATATTAGAGTACAATAACTAACACTCCACCTTAGTACTCCAGCCTTATCAAGTACTCTTTCAGTGTGAAATATAGCGTAGTGTACTACATAACAGTCAACCTTAGTACCCCAGCCTTATCAAGTACTCCTCCAGTGTAAAATACAGCGTAGTGTACTACATAACACTCCACCTTAGTACCCCAGCCTTATCAAGTACTCCTCCAGTGTGAAATACAGCGTAGAGTACTACATAACACTCCACCTTAGTACCCCAGCCTTATCAAGTACTCTTCCAGTGTGAAATACAGTGTAGTGTACTAAATAACACTCCACCTTAGTACCCCAGCCTTATCAAGTACTCTTACAGTGTGAAATACAGCGTAGTGTACTACATAACAGTCCACCTTAGTGCCCCAGCCATATCAAGTACTCTTCCAGTGTGAAACAGTATAAAGTAAACCTGTGTCAGGAAGTGAAGGTTGTTTTCATTAAATGGAGATGAATTGCATTGTAATTTGTACTTAATAATTAAGATTTGATGATGTAACTAGCATAATTCCGTCTTGTGTCCGCGTTGTTTGAAGAATTAACCCACCGGTGACTGCACGTGTCCTAGAAGGCGAATAAAGCACTAAGATCCATTCCTAAATAAGAAAGGGCATTCGGTTGGTGAGCGCCTAGGCTCCAGAAATTGCTAGAAAAATGTAAAAGAATGGAAAAGTCTCAAATAGGGGATTGGCTGATAATATGATGTAGGACAGAGGGGATTTGAGACAGTCTATTCGTATCCCGACACTGGTTAAACTGGGATTCAAGGAAAGATGATGATGATGATGATGATGATAATGATAATGATTATGATGATGATGACGTAACTAGCGCATCAAAGCGCTATACCGCTCAGCCACTGACTCGCTCTTGATGATCACGACAAACTTTATCAAGCAAAAGACTAGGCGAGCGGTAAATAGTAGCGACAAAAGACGATCGTCTGCTAAGAATAATTCTTAAAATTCTGTGCAATATCAACACATATTGATCAAGACGTATATTTTTCCTGAATAATCACAAAGTATCTAATTATATAGGCCTACATTATATAGGCCTACATTATATAGCCTACATATCTAAACATACATCCAAATGATCATCTTAGAGCTTTAGTGGTAGGCAGAAAGTTTAACATTAGAAGATTATAGTTATAATAAAGGTTTAACGTCCGCTTCCTCATCCAGGGATTTTGTCAGGGACGTCCCCACAGCAAATGTCACTACAGATCAGACCACATATAGCGTATCGCCAACAGTAGCTTTCCACTTTCAGAGACGACTAAACAAGAAACTGTCCTTCATATAAGCGGTTCGCTGAAGGAACGATTTCCAACCATTGCGCATGCGTATGGTTATCATGCGCATGCACTGTGATGGAAGTCGTTCCTTCAGGGAACCGCTTGTGTCCTTCATATCTGATTACAAATACTCAACCGAGCGACCAACAGAGTGAGAGAGAGGGGGAGGGAGAAATGATCTCTAATTCATTACCTTTCAACTCACCCACAAACAAATAGTAAATTAGAACATTCTTGCAAACAGTGATAATGTGCACAACCCAGTATACAGAGGTAAATATAGCGAGTACATGTGGTCGTCAGTGAAGATACACTGTATCTTATCTAGCTGAGCACCACGACGTACTAACAAGATATACATTTTAAATAAGCAACACAGTTAAAGGAAATTGTTAGTAATTAACTAGAATTTACCATACTAAATATGTAGACCCACTCATATGTGGATATGAAGAGGAAAATGGAAGACAGAGAAGAGTGGAGGCGTTATATACCATGGCCCTGCCAGTGGGCAGTGCACTAACAGAGAGAGAGAGAGAGAGAGAGAGAGAGAGAGAGAGTTTACTAAAAGAATTCATGGAGGTAGGACTAGGAATAGTAAGCGGAATAATATTGAAATAGTATAGCACGTGACGACAACTTAACTAATATTCGAACAAAATTGGATAAAGAGTTTTTTATAAACCTTTATAACAATTTCTTCATATAATTTTTGAACTTCACCCACATCCTTAGCACTGACACGTATTTACGAACATTACAGCGTTCCAAAAACATATATACCTTACAAGTTACAATAAGGAAACTGCAACAGTGCGAAATGATAAAATACCATAGATAAATCCAAAGTTATAAGTACATGAACAGGATAAAGATGCACTCCAGAAGTTTAATTAGCAACAATAATTTTCTGAATAATTCTGAACACGTAGATTGGTTTCGCAAGTAAGTAATCAGCAATGATTTTATAACAAGATATTTTAACACTAGCTGCTCCGTCAACGACAGTGCTTCTCAACCCCTGGGCCACGGGTTAAAGTGGCCCGCCATCGCTTCTAGAGAGGCCCATTTCATTATCCGGCGTTGAAAAACCGCCGTGGAATTGAAAATGATAAGAATATAGGATGGCGGGTTTGAAGGTGCTGATGTAGCTGCAATGCTATTGTAGGCCTAACGTTTATAAACAGTAAATATTAATATGCATATAGGCCTACACGGATATGCATTATGCATGTATATAAACGACATATAAAACTTATGACAACGCTGATAGTTTATTTTTTTGGGGGTCAAACTTTCAGCTTGGGCTTGATTTATGGTGGTCTTCGAGTCTCCATTTGCTAAAAAATTTGGCACTGGAAGATAAAAGGTTGAGAGGCACTGGTCTACAGAAAGATTCAAAAACACGATACGTTTATTTCAATACTATCAGTCAAATAGAGGATTCTGTCGTTAGCATTGTTAGCAACTCCAGAGTCTAGACTGTTTGATTTCTAGATGAAACAATCAAATTCATTTACAACCAAATCTATGGAACCACCAGGTGCGTTAAACACGAATAATATTGAAATTGTCCATATGATAATATCTACCATTTTTAATAACACGCTTAACCGTTAGGCCGTTTAGTCAATTATCCATATTATATATCAGGCCAGTGCTTGTCGGAGATTTTCTCAGATCAGCTCTACCGGGAATTGATCCCAGGATCTCAGGAATAGCAATTTACAATTTTTTTGACGCAACAAAATGCACTTATAAAATATACACTGAACTGTTTAGACAATCATGACTTCATCTATAGGGGTTAGCGACACAGCTTCATTTCCATTTTCATTAGCTTGCTTCAGATATTTTCAGTATTAGCAAATATTGTTGCAATTATATGACCATTTAGCATTCGTTACTTTTTAATAACCATTTTTTTCATTTATAAAAACAAGACTTTATGAACACGAGAAGCTAGACATTCCATTGGCCTCGATTGTTTTGTTCCTCCAGCATTGACTGGCAGTCATTCCAGTGCCTCTCCTCAAAACTCTGACCTGTTTGTTATAGAATCTTCTGTATTACTATTTATTTGAATGATTCAATCACTTCACACAACAGAGCTAGAAAGGTCTCACAAAATACAGCAATTCACATGAAATGAAAAGGACACAAAAGTCCGAAGACTCTTAACATGTGCCATAACTCTAATATGTGCTCTAAATCTTATTTAGTTCCTAGCAATCTTTATTAAATATCTTCCTAGCAAATGCAAAACTCATTTCTTCTAGAATCATTGGTCTTGGATATGAACTTGAGCTGGTTTGGATCTTCGGTCTATACAAATAGTATCTCTGGTAGACTCCCCGTGACAGCAATGGATGAGATATTAAGAAGCGTAATTCAGCTATCCAGTGTAAACATGTATAGGACCACTGTAAGACAAAAATACGACTTAAACCGTTGTTAAAACATATTTAAGAGAGAATAGGAATAATTGTATATGATGTTACAGGCTTAGAAAAGTCAAGTTTACTTACAACGCTAAATACAAACAATAAAATACACCAAGTATGAAACAGGCAATTTAACAAGAAATGAAATAATGAATATACATTGTAATTGAAAGAAGTCTTCGAAGTATGGGTGTTGTAATATCCTACATCAAAAACATGAGCTAACTCTATCCATATCTGACAAAAGCATAATTGCATATATCATGATAAACGCGAATCTTGTGAAACAATTGCACATGTTTGAAATGTAGATAGTGGCCTGACATCTTCTGCTACTGTTTAATGGGTGTCAGAAAGAGCAGCTTGGACATCCCAGTTGTGAGGTGGAATGGGAGTTGAACTGTTATATTTTGCTCCCCCGTCATCTCGTGTTCCGCCAATTTCTTCGTCACGTCATCCGTCACCTTCTTCATTGCTTCTTCAATATCCCAATCCTTGCGCAGGTTGGTGTCCAGAGCATCTATGTAGAGAGATCCTCGCTGAGGGTCTCTGTAGGACACGCTACCGGGCAGGGCGGAGTAGGACATGAGAACATCCGGCTCTCCAGGCACCAGGCAGGCCCTTCTCTCTGACATACTTAAGTACTCCCAGGAACTGTTGGATCCAGTTGAAGATTGTCTATTTCTTGCAACACTCTCACCAGTATTAGCAACAGAAACAGCAGAAGCACCAGTATTAGCATGAGCTCCTGCAGAAACACCAGCAGCACCGACTGCAGAGGCGGACACTGCGCCACCGACCTCATCAGAATTGCTTACTCCACTACCGGGATCTTTGTCCGCATCGGTCTCAAGTCCAGCAGACCTACGAGCATCATCAGTGTGAACCTGGGTTCTTGATTCCCTTTCTAGATTAGGAGGGCTGGCTCCAGAAATATCCTGATCGTATCCTGATGTAATTACAACCAAAGAAATATTTCATACAAAAGTGTCAGATTTTCAATAACATTACTTGATAACTGCATTGTAGTTCGGTTACTAGAGGAACTTGAAAAATTAGTGAAAATGCTGCCCAAATGTATTCGAGGGGCAGGGCCCGCGCCAGGTCAACTGACTGGGGGGGCGAGAATATTTTTGGGGGCCAAATATTTCTGCCAAGTTAAGCCAAAATTTATACAGTAGGCCTACACCATTTTTGTCAAACTTCATAATTAAACAACTAGCAATGCAGAAATATAATTATGTTAATGATATTACCATTTAATATATTTACTATACATTTAAATAGCAGTTCATTACATTTATATTAATTTATTATATAAGCCTTTCTATTTCTATAAACTTAATCGTAATTTTTTTAATTTTAGGTATAGCCTGGACTTCGTGCGGTTAGTTTGGATCTTATATCATGATCTTGGATCATCACATCATAATCATTATTTTAAATTCGTTTTATATTTGAATATTTCACATTTAGTGACAAACCACTCTGACCGGATTGCACAAAGAAGAGTTTAGGCTTTCCATGTAGACTTTTGCATTTGCTAGTCGAGAAGAAGTCCACTACATCCAGCATTCGATAGCGTTTAGCATCACTTGTATAGATCTTTCCCAGGATTCCATGCGTCATGATGCAGCAATCGAAAGCATCATACTGCGTGTGGTCGACTGTTCCACTGTAAAACATCAGCAGGTTCTCCAGTCGTGACTGGCTAACATCTTCATAGATCTCAGTCTCGAAACCCAAATCTTGAAATAACTTCTTCATTTTCTCTGAGCAGACAAGAAATTGATTGCGATGTTAATATCTAGCAAGTCCTGCAACCACTCTTCACAGTTGATATAGTTTAGCGTTTTACATTGTTCTAAGACTGATGGATGATGATTATTTTTCTCCAAGATTGTTAGGACGAGTAAAAGTTTATAGTTGAATTCGAACAGTTTACATGTAGAATCAACAGGGTCAACAAGTTAATCCCTTCACAAAGTCTATGCCTATGTCTTGTTGATCTAAAAGTGCTCTTATGGAGCGAGAAAAGAGACTTTGAGTATGAATATGTACCTTGAACCTGCCACTAGGCAGTGCATTGCAGTAGAATTAGACATGCAGAATAAGAATTGAGAGAAATATAATTTTCAAAAGAAACTTTTAAATAAATCCTCCAATTATGTATTTTTGAAATTATACCAATAATGATCTCTCTCTCTCTCTCTTTTTCTCTCTCACTTTCGTAAGGTTCATGTTTCACATCCATACAATAGTGTGGTCCAAACCAATGTTTTCACTCTCTTTATCTGGGTGTCTTTCTTTAGACTGTTTGCCGAAAGTTCTTTCCAATTACCGAAGGCCTCATTAGCTAGTGCAATCCTACTGCATATTTCAGTCTCACTTTTCCCGTCATCGGTTATAGTATGACCCAATTATTTGAAACTCCGTACCTGTTCCAATTTCGTACCATTTATTGTGAGATTAACTTCACTTTTATTATGGGATCACTCGCTTCACTTTGGAATAGTCAATAGGAATAATCATCTTCAAATAAATGGTGCCTGACCACCGATAGATTACATGATCTAATAGTAACACGACTATCTCATACAATATATTCTCATAAAGTGTATTGGAAACTGAAGCAGGTGAAATATTGAAATGTCGCATATTAAACTAGCTTCAATCAATTCCAAATAAAGACTACAGTTCAAACAGACAATATTCAACAATACAGCGCAATAAGAATTTGCACATAGAGAACAGAATACCTCCATCTGTCTCAGCTCCGGACCTCGTTGTTAGCTGTTTCATTGTTGGGTCATTGGAGGCAGCAAAGTGTTTGATGTTGATTATCAGAGCCTTTCCACGGATACCATTGCGCAGATCATAACTTTGAAACAGCATCCTTTGGTAGAATCCTGATTGTACAAGCAGCAAATAAGTGATCAATGCGAAATTAGTTGAATTTAGCGAGGACAGTTTATATTTTTAAAGAGATTGAAAATAAATATGAAGTTACGTTTGTATAAGTTACAAAACGTCGCTAGGACGTTTACGTAAAGGATTTTACTATACACAGAATAGAATGGTCAAATTATTTCTACAACCAATCAATTAGGTCTATATGATCGAAGGCAATTACTCATGATATAATGGGATAAGCAGAATGAAAGAGAGAGACATATGTTAAGTTTGTTACATATCACACAGCACAACAGTCAACATATTTCCAATAATTACCTAAAGGTACTGAAGTAAAACGCAAAAGACAGACACTCTAATACATGCACAAAAGGCATTCAATGCGGAAAATGTTGCCGCTCTCAATGTAAAAATTGTGGTAGTAAAATAACAATAGTTAGTGTTTTAATGAAAATTATGATCAGGCCAATAGATTTTGTTATTACATCATAAATGAACAAAGAGTCAAAAAAAAATTTACATGAAACAATTATAACAATTTATGCACAACCAGTCCGCAGCTAATTTTCTTTGCCTCCCAAAAATCCTAAATTTAAGAGGGATGGCGTAATCTACACTTATTAGAGATAAAGAAACATTACGCACCTGACATGCTTTGATCGTTCATCTCTACAATTTCAGAAGTCTTCGAATTTTCTGTCTGAGCCACATTCCCTTCACCTTGAGTTGTCTCCCATGGTTCAGAAACTGAAGGAGGTAGACTAGTATTATCTCGCTCAGCGGCCTCTGTGCGACATATCATTACATTAACTATAGAAATACACAGCACACTGTAACTAATGTGCGTAGAGGATTCATATTAACCTGCCAGGAACCTGTAAAAGGGGTCTCTAAGACCGGCCACAGGCCATGACACCGCTATAGAAATTGTCAGAGGTTATTAGTGTTGTTATTAATGTCCAGACGCATGTAGCTTCCATGCGCAATAAGCACACCACATTGGCAATTGTATAAGTTTTGTGACAAATGTAGCGTAATACACATTGTAACTACTATTTAATTTCCTTTTTCTCTGGACTGGTTTTCTGGACTTAGGAAATTGCACCGTTTCGGACCTTCCTATTTGCGCACCTGCTTGGATTAGTAAATAATAGTGCTCGATGCTGTAGTAGACGACTGTAACACTCTAATTGTTGATATGATATGTTATGTCAAAACGCCATGGTCACGTTTAGCGCCATTTTCATGTCTAGAATGCATGTAAGCGACGTGGTGAGCACAGGATTTGAATCTCGTATCAAGTGGTCTACGATTAGAACCTTGCAGATATGACACCTGCTTAGTTGATACAAATTTTGAAAAATTCTAAAAAGTATAAAAAAGTGGAAGAAATTTAATTTATATTACGGTGTATATACTTTAACCAATCAGTTACCTTGTTTTAGTAGTTCCTCCGTAACTATCGGCAGAAGAAGTTTGTGTAGTGGAGTTACAAAGTCGACAGTGTCTATATAAAAATTAACAAAATTCGCAATTATATCTGAATATAATATTAAGTATGTTATTAAAGAAAGGTACCAACTGGAAAGGAAAATATGAAACGAAAAGGTAACAGTTAGCACATACAGGACCTAAATTTAACGTCTATTTTAGTACAATTATAAATAAAATTGTATATAATTGCTTAGACCATTACATGTAGTGTAATACTAATTAGGGGTGCACCGGATTTGATTTTATCAAATCCGCCGGAATCGGAACCGGCCTTCAAACAAAAATCCGAACGGAACTGGATTCGGGTTTGACCTAGTTCTATTTGTAATAGTAAAAAACTATATAAAGCCAACGATAGCGTCAGTTTCATCTCTTGAAAGCGATATCAGTGACATGCGAGCCCAGGATTTGAACCCCGCACATGCTGATTTGTGTTTGGAAGTCGTCATCATCATTAAATTATTAACTAAGTCATCAGCATTTGTTAAATCAATCATCATCATTGACCCATTTACTAGGTCATAAGTGTATGTTCAATCAAGTCGTTCAAACATTATGTAGTCATTAGCAGACTTACTAAGATCCTCGTCATCGAATAACTAACTAGATTATCAATAAATGTTCAACCTATTCGTCATCCTTATCATCAACTGGGATATCAATTTATGCTCAGTCACTCATCATATTAAGTCTACGAAGTAATTAACTTCCTCAATCAAATAATTATTGAATTATTAACTAAGTTATCACTGTACAGTATGCTCTATCAAATCACAATTAAGATATCAACTAGGTTATGAGTGTATGCTTATCTTACAGAGATAGTTTTGGTGTAGGGATATGGAAGATTAAACCGCTGATTTGACGATTATGAATGAAATTGCAGACGATAGAACTAGCTGATTAATGGTAAAGTCTCTTATTTGACGATGATGATGGTGATGAACGTTCTGGATATTGTAACTTGATAGGTTTAATGATTAATGTTGTAACTGGATAGGTTGGGTTGCTGGCCGTTTTTGATAATGATTTCAGTTACTGTTTTTGTTGTTCTTGTTGTCATTTAATAGTGCTCACTTTCATCTAATATCTACAGTTGACGACATAACACTTAATTTGATATATACTGTTCAATACAACCGTGGTTCGTTAGTTCATTATCTCTTTTGTCTATACAGTCTATACTTAAGTTAAATTGACATTTTACTATTGTCTGTGTTTGTTATTCTACGCTGTCTCTCTCTACCTCTCTCTCTTAATCAATAATTTCAACGATCGTTTCGTTCCCACACCCCGCTTCCTTGATCAGTCCTTCGGCTCCACACCTCGACTCCATTCAACTGTATTCTAAATTTTATAATTTTACTGCGTCTCATCTTATCCCTTCTTATATTTCCGATACAGACCCCAGCCGTAAACTGACTCTAAACAATTATAAACTTTCTTTGCTTCCTCTTTTCCACTTAGCGTCATTTCTCATCAATCAAATTTTTCCACGTCCTAGAAGTTAATAAAAGCACACTTTCTTACACTTAATCTTAATCAAATAATCATCGTTAAGTCTTACGTTCTTCTTGTTTGAGGTAAATATTAAGCAAATTTTGAAATATTAATTTTTTACTTTTTATATGAAAATGATTGCCAAATCCGGTAACAAATCCGGCTTGATTTGACAAAATCTGCCGGAACCGGATTTGCAAAAAGTTCCAGAATCCGGTCAAATCGGAACCAGAATCCGATACACCCTTAATAACAATAAACCAAACGAATGCTAAATAATTAAACAATTATATATATATATATATATATATATATACAGGCCCGTATTTAGGGGGGGGACCCGGGCCCCCCACCAAACGGGGCCTCCCACCAGATTCATCAATTTTTTAGAGTCTAAAATTTAAAAAATGAGTGTAATATATTAAATATAACAAGTCTTGAAATGTACAATGTCATAATTGTAACTTTCAATTTAAGAGAAATAAATTAATTTAAATTATTATTTAATAATAAATTAATTTAATATGCGCTATGACAATTTGACAATTCTTAATTATGGTAGCCTACCAATATACATGTACTGTATATTAATATAAAGCCAGCAAATAAGTAGAGCATTAGACCAGATCAACGATAATGTTGAAGAGAAGGCTTGCGTTCGTTGTGAGGCTGAAGGACTATTGGCTCGGATGAATCAGTTGGAAATCGGGATTTACACAGCATTCTGGGATGATATTCTTCAGAGGGTGGATGCAACCAATCGTAGTTTGCAATGTGCAAAGCTTGATCTGAATACAGCATTTGCTCTACTTACTAGTTTGAGGGACTTCATCTACACAAGACGTGATTTCTTTGAAAACTATGAAGAGCAAGGTAAAGAGCTAAGTCAGTCAACTAGTTACATGCAGATGGTAAAACGAAAGAGGCGTCGCAATGCTCGCCTTGATCCCTTGGACTATGGATCAGCAGAAGAGACAAAACTAGAGCCGTCAATAAAGTACAAAGTAGAGAGCTTCCTCCCTGTAATTGACCAATTCATACATTCTTTGAACCATCGTCTCCAAGCTTATGAAGAACTATCCAGTCGATTTGGTTGCTTTGGGTGCTTATCAAAACTATCTTCAGCTGATATTAAAAGTGCAGCCGAAACACTCATCAAAGCGTACCCAGATGATCTGGACAATTCGTTTACTGATGAGCTGCTTCAGTTCGCAAAGTTTGCTTATAGCTTTACAGATGAAGAGCCTACAGACATTAGCAGTGAACTGCATTTATACAGACTCATTATTAGAAAAGGAGTTTTGGATAGTTTTCCAAATGTCGCAGTTGTGTTAAGAATATATCTCGTTTTGATGGTCAGTAACTGCAGTGCCGAACGTTCGTTCTCGAAGCTCAAATTAATCGAAAATCGTCTCAGAACATCCATGACTCAAGAACGACTGGTTAATCTTGCAATAATGAGCATTGAATCTGATCTTTTGCAGGAAATAAATTTTAACGACGTTATCACTAACTTTGCAAAAGCTAAGTCTAGAAGAGTAACTGAAATTTGAACAGCCGCTGACAGTATATCCACTCTATGTTTTTGGGCGCATGTGGTGTTTGCTGGGTTAAAAGAATATACCATTTAAACTTTCTAAATGAATTTATCTTTCACTCCCTCTTTGAAAGACCATACATGGTCCTAGACTACTAGGCGCAAATAAGACAACTTATTTTACTGTGATTGTTGTTAAACAGCTGGTAAAGTAAAAAGCTGGTCAAGCTGATGTTAACGTCAGTTTCCTTGCTCGAAAGCAATGTCAGTGACGGGCGAGCCCTGGATTTGAACCCCGCACATACTGATCAGCAGTCGAGTATCTTAATAATCTTATTCGGTTTCATTTTACTGTATTCAATTTATTTGATAAATATTTGAATGCTATAACGACAGTTTCATCTATCGAAAGCGATCCCGGAAAAACTGGGCCCCAGGCCCCCCACCAGTCAAATCCGCCCCTATAAATATATATATATATATATATAAACATAATATATATATATATATATATATATATATATATATATATATATATATATATATAATTCATATATATAAAAAATAAAACAATTATACAGTATATATATATATATATATATATATATATATATATATATATATATATATATATATATATATATTATATATACATGTATATATATATATTATTTTGCCTCAATCGTGACTCCGGAAGTTCATTGTAATTTTAAAACCACGCAAAAGGTATAACACAGGTTCGAACCCTGATGGTGTAGGCTAATTGCTCTCCTACAAACATCGGAGAGCAATATTGTCTTAATCAACCTGAATAAGCTTTTAACTCTTAAGCTCGACTATACAGAGAGATATACTAACTTGGGTCATGAGGGACGCTATCCTTTCTGTCGTCCCACATGATCAGTCTGAACTGATCGTTGCACTCTCTGTTCTGTGGATGCTCCAGTATCTGATGTAGAGTGAAGCAGAAGTTATCACGCTCCTTGTGTAGCTGGTCGATTGTCATGCATAGTAATCCGTAGAAGTAGGTTTCGTACATTGTCAACAGTGGCGTGGCCAACTCCCCGGCAAAGTAGTACACTTTACTAGTATCTTATAGATTTCATTTTTAGATTATTTAAGTCTTTCACAGTATCATCATCATCATTGTCATCATCCTCCCTCATCTTTCACAGTATGCTTAGTGTAAATTAATGGCAAAGATCTCTTGCTATTGACTCTAATTAAGCGATATTGATGCCAACAATTAAGTTTACCTACCACTTCCTTCTGAAAAGAAACGAAATAAATTGCCTAACAGTTTTTTCCAAAAGAAACGAAATTTCACTTGGCCTTTCCTAATTCAAACAGTATTTCCTTAATTCACTTTCATTAGTAAGACTAAACACTATTATTATTACTATAGTAAACACTAAATACTATCATTAGCACAATTATAAAAACCTTGGAACAAACATTCACAGATGTTTTGGTAGAGCCAGCCTGAAGTGCAATCTTAACATCCTCTACAGACAAAATCTGTATTCTACTTGCTTTTCTTGCTGGTATGTTTTTATGGAATTGCTACCAAATTCTGTATTTATATTTTCTGTTTAAATGGCAATGCTTTCGTCTTCACAATTCATGATACTGACATGCAATCTGTATATATATGTATATATATATATATATATATATATATATATATATATATATATATATATATATATATATATATATATATATAACACTACATGGAGTATACCTTATTTTCAGTAAAATAATAGATGGAGCATACCCTGTCAGTGAGTTTATACACTGAAATCTTGTAGTCACGTTTTACATTGCCCGCACGGTTGGCCCAACGCTTGACGTACAAGCCCTCAACGTTTTCAATAAGATTTTCTCTGTCCTCTAGATTGTCGGGACAGAAGCAGCTGAGAGGCAGGATGATCAACATCTTACATACAGTAGTGCTCAGCATGCCAGGCACAGCTGCTGGGTCACTTTTGACCGCATTTTTAAATCTCTCGCTAAACTCTAAAATAGACATCCAAATTAAACAAGAATAACCCTTCGCAAGAAATAAATTGAGTAAATAGTATACAGAAATAAATCGTGTAAATACGATAAAGAAATAAATCGTGTAAATAGGATAAAGAAATAAATCTTGTAAATAGGATAAAGAAATATATCGTGTAAATAGGATAAACAAATAAATGGTGTAAATAGGATAAACAAATAAATCGTGTAAATAGGATAACCAAATAAATCATGTAATAGGTTAAAGAAATAAATCTTGGAAATAGTATAAAGAAATATATTGTGTAAATAAGATAAATAAATAAATCGTGTAAATAGGATAAAGAAATATATTGTGTAAATAAGATAAATATATAAATCGTGTAAATAGGATAAAGAAATAAAGCATCTAAATAAGGTATATAAAGCATGTAAATAAGGCATGTATAATGAGTAATGAAGTTGAGGATGTACATAAAAGGAAAAGAATATTCAAAGGCGGTAACACTGCGTTTACACGTAGAATAAACAAATATTTATCCAACTTTAAATATTATTAATTTTTATGGATCTCTTCTAAATAAATCATTTAATATTACCTCAACTTTAGAAACTCACCACTCCATATCGCTAAATTGGATATATCCATATTTTCGTCAAAATTTTGGGAATTATAGCCTCTATTCTCATATGGACTTCTCATTCTAGCCTATATTCTCAAATCTCAATTTTAAATCAAAGTACAAAAGTAATTAAAGGATATTATTATTAAAGGATAGAAATTATTTTCAAACTTGGAAGAACAAGACGCAAGAAGCCATGGTAGAAGCCAGTTGCAGCTCCAAAACCAATGTTCTCTTTTGGCAGGCACGTTATACTAGCCAGAGGCCCTGTAGATAAAAAATACATCAAGTACTGTAAATATATAGTCCGCTATCAAACACTATTGAAGCTAACACTGTTAACATAAAAATTACATACTTTAAATTGATTAATTTTACAGAGCTCAAGCATTTGTGTAAAACTTTTTGGTCGCTAATCAAGAAATATCAAAGATTCAAGAACGATTTTCAACCCATAAAATTTTTCATGGCTAGTCGTCTAGTGTATTTGTAATTAAAATTGCAATTGATTATACAGTACAATGCATCACTTGTTCACAAGTTGTTCAAGGACTGTGACGTTCCACAGGGCTCAGTATTTTAACATTCTAAAATATATGACATTTATATGATATATATGATTCAATGATCCAGTTCAATGTTTCCATTAAAGTATAATTCAAACATATTTCCTGAAGTTTTTATTAATCTATTGGTTAAGAATAATAGCAGTAACTATGAATACCTAATGCGTAGATAATATGATTTTGTTATATATATGCTGAGGAGAAGTAAGGTCCTAAACTAATGCCAGGCCGTTGATCAAAAATGGTAATAAATAGGCTATGAGTATGATTGCTTAAGCCTAAATCACCAAATGTTATTGACAGAGAGAACTATCTAGCTTGCAGTACCCAAGGAGTAGCTAAAATGGACTGTATCTCTATATATCTTTTTCGGCATCTTCTTCCTCTTGTTTATTTGTTTATTAGCTACTTAAGTATGTTTGTTTATTCTGTTATTGTGATAACCAAATAAAGTTTTGAAGTTTCAAAAAACTGCAATTTTGCTTATCAAAATATACTTAGTAGGTGACGGACATGTAACTAAAAAAGTAGTTAAACTGGACTAAACTATTCCTTTAACTAAAAAAGTAGTTAAACTAGACTAAACTATTCCTTTGACTAAAAAAGTAGTTAAACTAGACTAAACTATTCCTTTAACTAAAAAAGTAGTTAAACCAAACTATTTTTAAATATTAACAAATAGTAAAGATTAATTTTTATTAACTAAAACTGAAAAGTTATATTTCACGCTTTATTATTAATATTTTAAAAGACACATTTGCATCATAAGTATTAAATACACGGTGGTCCAGAATAAATGAAATTATTTGGAAGACTAATAACTTTGACAATTTTTATCCAAACGTTTTACGTGATACATTAAATAAAAGACAAAACTTTTCTCTTTTCCATTAACTTGCCAAATATCTAAGAGATACTATTACACATGTTTTAAAAATTTGTATTAGTCGCCGATATGTAACTTTCATGTCATATGATCGCCTGTAAGAAAGTAAACCTGCCAGAGTTTATTGAACCGTAGAACTGGCCACCTAACAGCCCCCTCTCTGGTTTGAACCGATTCACTATTCGATCGTTTGCTATTGTCTTCAGCAATTAGTCTATCGTGCACCAATTCACGACGTTGAACATTTGAAACGAGTCATTATCCTCCGTTGGGCTGAGATCAGTCAGACACTCGTGGACTCGGCAATTGATCAGTGGTCTCAACGGGTGAATGCAGATATTCGGGCAAATGGCGGACACATTGAACATTTGTTAAATTAATTCTCAATTCAATTAGGACATTGATAGAAACTGCAATGCGCTTTTTAAAGAAGTTAAGGCCTAATGCATAATCTTGAATTCTTGATTTCTAGATTCTGCGACTAATGACAGTTTCTCAAACATGTGTATTAGTATCTCTTAGATATTTAGCAAATCAATAGAAAGGAGAATTTTCATTTATTTAATGTATCAAGTGTGACGTTCGGATAAAAATTGTCAAAGTTATTAGCCTTCAAAGTAGTTTCATTTATTCTGAACCACCCTGTAATTACATTAAAATAAACTTCTTTTCGTGTCCATAATTACTAATATTATATTTACATTATTACTAGAGATATATACTGAAAACTTTGGTTTGGACCAAGCTATTACCATGGACCTGCCAGCAGGAAGTGCACTAAGAGAGAGAGAGAAATTATTACTATCAATATATCATCAGATTATTAAAATCGCTACTACCAAAATTCATCACTTGTCCAGGTCGTGTCTAGGACCCAGACTTATTGGTTAAATATTTTAAATAACAGATATATAGACTCATTGATAATCTTAAAATTGCATTAACACATTATAGACGTCCTATACATCAGCCTTGAATGCAGAAATGGACCTAATACATTTTTTATTATTCATCACCATCATCAACTTCCCTTCCCAGCTTAAGTAGGGTTGGGATAAGAATAGATTTGTCCACTCCTCTCTGTCTCACACCATATCATCAGTCAACCAATATTTTTCATATCTCTCTTACTCACGGCACCCCACATCAGTTGGGATCATCTCTCTAACTAGAAGCCTGAATCCTTCTAGTAACATCCATTTCCAGCTCTCCATCCTTTTCTATTATAGATCCTAAGTTTGTGATCTTTCTCAGCTTCCTTAGATCTAAGGTTTGTTACCTACCTTAGCTCCACCCATTGACTTATAATTCTATCATCGTTTATCCCATCACTCTTTCATCTACTCTCTATATGCTACGTTTTTTTCCATATTCACCCTCAGCCCGTCATTTTTCCAATGTCTCTCTCATATTTTCTAACATGACTCTCTCCACTATATCTCCTACTATAGCCAAATCATATGCAAATAGCATGCACAACAGAATCTTAATAACTCCCTTAAGCAACTCATCCATAATTAAAATAGATAAATATGGACTTAGGGCTGATCCCTGATGTACCCCAATCATCGCCACAAAATTCTCAGATTGTCCACTCTCCACTCTCACACTAGTCTTCACCCTGTTGTACATATCTTTGATTAACTCAACATACCTCCTGTTCACTTTCCTCTTCTTCAGAACCTCCACACCAACTCTCTCGGCACCCAATCATAGGCCTTCTCTAGGTCGACAAATACCATAGATCTGTATCATCTTTCTCTTTCTCTTTTTCTCTCTTCAATATCAGCCTTAGATGGAAAATGATGCAATGCATCATAAAGGATCAAAAAGGTATGTAATGAAATTGTCGTGTTCGGTCCGTCTTGGTCTCGCCGACGCAACGGAGGCCGCCGCATTTCGGGGTGAGGGCGGGACTTCCCTCGGGAGAGTTACGCTCACGGTCGGTTCGTTGGAGGATGACCTAGGTCGTACCTCTCGCTCATTAAGATAGATATTTTGCGTTCGGCTTAAATGGCTTTGCCTAGAATGAGAAGGAGAGCTATCTCTCACATAGTCGTAACTAAGAGATCGATCCTTAATGGAACTATCAGGTCGATTCCTGTTAGAATAATGGGATCGATCTCTAAGGTAACTATAGGATCGATACCTAATGGGGCTATCGGGTCTATCCCTGTAAGAATAATGGGATCTATCTCTAAGGTAACTATCGGATCGATACCTAATGGGGCTATCGGGTCCATCCCTGATGGACTTACCGGGTCGATCCCCGCCAGAGTAATGGGATCGATCCCCTAGGTTATAATTTGATTGACTCGTAACAGAATATTTGTCAACTTCAATATATGGCATAAAATGCGAAGCGTTATATTTTTGGCTCGTTTGAACCTCCTGACGGGCCTGTGCTCTACCGGCGTTGCCCGTCATGTCAGAGACCTGCGTCTTGGCTGTTAGTGATGTATGTTCTATTAAGTTTAACCCTTCGTATACAGGTTCTAGATATACAGGCACATCAGGACGAGGCGGTGGGTCATGCTCTGGGTCTGACCCCAGGGACTTTTCTGAGTCTATGGATTGAATACCGAGAGGGATAGGTGAGGAAGGAAAAACCTCATTGGCGCCTAAATCAGTATCTAGATCGATTAAAGAGTCTTACATGTTTTTGTAAAACCAATTTATTTAATAGCATGAACAGAAACAATGATTACAAATTATTCTTTACTTACAGACAATAGGAGAGAAGACGGGAATGCACGCAGACCTCTCACCAGCGCAGAATGTGAACAAACTCTAGTATTAACTAATTACAGAATATAAACTAAATTATAACTATGATTGAAAACTGACTCGACCGCAACTCTGCAACCAAACGACAGACCGACTGAATGCGACTCTTACAAACTACAGGCAGCTTCGACTACCGTCCAAAGCTAACTGACCCAACTCTGGTCAAAAACTGAACTGAACTACTGAATATCATTGCACTGGCTTATATACTAAAAATAATGATTGATGGCTCGAACTCGCGAACCGACCAATCAGAAGAGGCGGTATGCCCAAGCCCCGCCTACAGGGATTGTCGATCGGCGATCTCTCAAAGGCATATGGCGATCGTCAATCGATCTACCAAAGACTGACACAGGTTCGAATCCGATAGAGGGCAAAGTCCGTCACAAAATTTTATTTTGGTTCTGAGGTGTCTTCCCAAATCTTTTGAATTGCTTATAACTGAAATCTCATAAATGCTGCCATTTTGTTAATTTTAGTCAAAAATAATTTCAACAGACTTTTCTAATAGAGAATGTTGCAGTGTATTATGGACAATTGAAAAAGATTTATATTGAGGTTCACTGCTATCATGATATAATTTTGTATTTCAAAATATTCCTATTCTGGAATGACCCAAAAAAGTAAAAATAAAACCAATGTGGGAGTGAATGTGGATACTTCAATATTTTGCAATAGTGGCCAATTTAAGCAAAAAACCCTTAAAGGCATCTTTCTATAATGTCATCGTCAATATTTAAGCCATAAAGTAGTGTGGATAAAGTTTACCTATCACTTTAATTTACGAAAGATTCGCCTTCACTCTGAATAGCTGAGTACTATCCGTTGTCTCTACTCGTATCAGCCTCAGTGTCCTCTTTTGTACATCCGTATTGTCATTATATCAGTAATCAAATATTTACTTTCATTTTGTGGCCACTGATAACACCACGGGGGTTAAAAGTTCATCTAAAATAGATTCAGGAAATTCCGACTGTTTCTAACGATTTTTCCGTTAGTTTCCATTAGTTTTTGTTTTAAGCCACTCGGTGAATTCCGAGACTCGGAAATTACATGCGTTTCTAAACCATTAGACAACGAATCCCGAACTTGCTTTGTTTTTATGATTTCTTTAATTTATGACATATTCCTTTAAGATTACACATATATAATAGATACCGTATCTCTAACAAGTTTAAATTATGATGTGAATTAAAATTAGCGTTAAGGTTCTGCAAGTATTATACTTTAATACTTATGAGGAATCAAAAGGTTGACGCTATTTAATTATATATTCACGAATTTTTCGAGACAGATTTATTCTCAAAACAACAACAATCAGATCGCAACATGTTGTCCATGACAACATTGAGCAATACGAAGCCAAATCGAGGCGTAGTAGCAGAATGTGTGATCCATTAGACGATGCGCCATATAAGCTTTCTTTGAAGCTCCTTTTCTCTAACTATGGGTCGATACAGCATTGCTAATTGCTCCATACTCCACTTTGATTTTGCTCCTCTAGTACCGCTAGTATTCCGCTTGTACCCTTTCTTAAACTGACTACCCGGATGATGGTTCGCATCGTTTATTTACCACACACATTCTACTAATCGGTTTTGATTTGGTCCCATAACGCGCTATGTTGACATGGACAATAGTAGGCTATCACTCTAATCGTATTGTTGTTATTGTTGTTATTGGTGTTGTTGTTGAAGATGTTGTTGTTGCAGTGGAGTAGATATAAGTAGCAGACATTTCTTAACTAATTAAATTAAAGTAGCTTTGATTAATGTGACTGACCTCAAAAAGATTGGTATAATTTACTTCATTCAAATATATATACATGTATATATTGATATATCTATCACTTTTAATCCAAGATATTTTAACCGTTTAGCAATTTAGATCATTTTCCGTGTTGCCAGTCCAGTGAATGTCCGAGATTTTACTCTCAGATCAGCGCGGCTGGGATTCGAACCCACGAGGATTCCATTCACCTCAGGATCTAGATTAGACATAAAAAGGTGCCAGTCGAAAAATTCTAAAGTTATTTGAATCATTAGTACTTATACTTCTCACTTACAAGTTAAAAGTACCACCCAGGCAGATTGGCTACTTCGTTACAAGTTGCCTGCATGTCGAAGTATCGGCTGATTGGTATGAATACTCTTCATTTATAATTAACGAATTATTTTTACTTCGCTGGTGCACAACAATGCCAATGTTGTAATTGTTCGGCTTTGTCTAAGCTACATAAGCGTTATTGAGTGACCTGAGTGTGAAATGCAAACAAAAAATAAATCTATGTTATTGCATGAATTATAGGCCTATAGATCAGATAGGCTATGAGAAATGGTCACCCATGGATTTCTGAAAATCCATTTACCTGTTACATTACAGAAAATCCATTTCGATAACAGAAAAATTAAAACCTCTCAGAATAAAATGAGTTTAATAAATCATAATATTTCGTGAAGGAAGAAGTGCTCAATATGGCTACAACATAAAAAAAAGTATAACTGCAGTGGTTGCAACTAGTTTTCTCGTAATTAAATCATATTATCCAAATCAACTTTATATAAACAGAACCAGATTCATTCAGTTTAATTCGGACTGAACCGGTTGTCGTCTCTAGCTTGCGCTTCCCTTAATAATCTCATAGATATCTCCTCTCTTGGAGAGGTTCTCAACTTTACCCCTGACCATATACTCTCTGATGTAATCGTTGATGACATCGGGTTCCTCCTCGTGGACCCAGTAGCTGCCCGCTAGGGTGCCCGTCACCGAATACGTCTCGCAGCGCTTCTTCGACAGCACTGCCGCCTCGGGGGGCGTCATCTGCTCCCTCGCCCCCCATATCTGCAGGGTAGGCACAGTGATTCTGACGTGCTTGTAGAGAGGCAGGTGACAGACTAGCAGGGCTTTGTAGTAGTTGAGTGCAGCCCGCAATGATTCTATAGGCAGTTATATCAAGTTGTTGAATAGAGTTAATCAATCAATCAATCAATCAAATATGAGTATATAGACAGTTATATATTCTGGTTGTAGGTCATTGATTAGAGTTAATGATTTAATCAATCAATTAATCAATAAAATATTAACCTATAGGCAGTTATATCAAGTTGTCTGTCATTGAATAGAGGTAATCAATAATAGAGGGAAATAATAACCTTCCATCACCCTGGGATTTTTTCCTTCCTAAGCTGTCAACTAAAGATAAATAGAAAAAAACTGTTAACAGGAAATAATAAAAGCTGTTAACTGAAGATAAAAGAGTTGCAGTTACCGGGTGACTGGTATGTGTACTTGTACACCTCTATGTCCTCCTCTGTGTGTGTGTTTGGTATAGCGCCTGTCCCACTGCCTGTCATCAGATCCACAAGCTCATGCAGATCACGTGACCTCAGGTAGAGCTGTGGTAACACTGGCAGCATGTACAAAAACCTCTTCCTGGTAACCAGCAGAAAAACAGCTAATGTTAATGTCAGTTTCTTCACTAGAAAGCGATGTCAGTGACGGGCAGCCCAGGATTTGAACCCCGCACATATAATCTCGAACACTCGTATCACCGCTAACATGAAACCAATATCCATCAACATCCACGTACCAGACACTGCCTGTTTAAAGTGTTAACCTGTTGTATGAAAAGTGCTAGATATCGCCATGGATGATGATATGTAGCTGTAGCTAGTGGCCATGTCGGTAAGATATTCGACCGCGGATCAGTATGTGCGGGGTTCAAATCCTGGGCTCGCCTGTAACTAACATCGCTTTCGAGTGAGGAAACTGACGTTAACATTAGCTTTACCAACTTTATCATTCTTACACGCGCTGAGAGGCAACACTTGATAATAATAACACAAATTAGAGTGCCACAGTCATCTATGACAACATCGAGCACAATTGAGCTTTAAAACCTTTCTTTACTGCTGGTACAAGTTATATCTATGACTTTCAATAACCACCCTTTATTTTACCAGCGGTACTTGAAAGTCCACATACGAAACTAAGACGTTCTTGCAGTCTGGATGCGAGAGAGACCAATTACGCAGAATGCTCAGCATTAAAACTGACCAATAGCGTCGCTTTATTCTAGTTTAAAAAAATACTCCTGGTAAAGAAACGCTTAAAGCCTACCACAGGATGACCGAGCTAAAAACTTGATAATAATAACAACAATTAGAGTGCAACAGTCATCAATGACAACATAGAGCGCCATTGGGCTTAAAGCCTACCACAAGATGCGAGAGGTGTAGATGGGGTCAATGTTCGCCATCTCCCACAGAGCGAATGGGTGGGGAGTGTTGCAGAGAATCATCTTGCTGACCACCTGTGGGTGCCTGGCCGCTAGCACCCACCCCACCATGCCCCCCAAGTCATGCCCCACCAGCACACAGGAGGGGCAGTGGAGGGCTGCTAGGAGGTGCCTGATGTCATCGGCCACCTCGTCCAGGTCATAGCGCAGGGGGCTCCAAGGCTTGTCCGAGTCACCAAACCCCCTCAAGTCCAGCGCCACTGTTCTGTGATAACATCGTGATAACAACAACATTGTGATAACAACAACGTTGTGATAACAATAATATTATGCTAACAACAACGCTGTGATAACAACAACATTGTGATAGTAATAATGTCGTGATAACAACAACGTTATGATAACAACAACGTTGTGATAATAATAACATTGTGATAACATCACTATGGTGATAGCAACCACATTGTGATAACAATGACATTGTTTTAATTACCTTCTGCGATAACAACAACATTGTGGTAATGACATTTCTGCGATGGAAACATTTCCGTGACCGACTGATTAAGTGATTGACTGATTGACTGACTGACTGACTGATTGACTTACTTACTCTTTGACGGACTAATTGACATATTAATTGATTGATTGATAGATTGATTGATTGAATGATTGATTGATTGCTGGATTGATTGATGGATGGTTTGATTGACTGATTGATTGTTTGATTGAGTGATTGAGTGATTGATTTATTGATTGCTTGATTGATTGATTGATTCAGACACCTGAAGTCTTTAGAGAAGTGAATTATCTGGTGTCTCCACGTGTACCAGCACTGGGGGAACCCGTGTAAGAAGAGCATTAGGGGCCTACCCTCCTCTCCACTGATCACATAGTGCAGCTTTATGTTCCTACCCTGCACACAGTACCCCGTTCAATAGAACGTTCAATACACCGTTCAGTGGACAGTTCAATAGAGCGTTCAATACACCGTTCAGTGGACAGTTCAATAGAGCGTTCAATACACCGTTCAGTGGACAGTTCAATAGAGCGTTGAGTAAACAGAACAGTAGCATCGTTCACTATATTCTTCAGTAGAACTCGAAATAAATCTAATTTCAACCAACAAGTCTTGCTCAGCGTTTAATAATTATATGCCGTTCAATAAGACATTGACATACAACTTAAAACATAACTAAACAAATGCAATCGTCTATAAGAAATATGACCGCTAGATTAATCTACCTTTTATAACTTAATATGTCACCGAAGAATAGACAAACCGTTATATGCTCGTGTATTAAAATGCGACTAAGCCAAACCGAAGACAATGAATATCTACCATCTAACAAAGAATACAATAGCCATGAGCATATAAACCATTGATTCATAAACAAGTCTCCATATAAACCACTGATTCATAAACAAGCCTCCATAAAAACCATGGATTCATAAACAAGTCTCCAGATAAACCATTGATTCATAAACAAGTCTCCATATAAACCACTGATTCATAAACAAGTCTCCATATAAACCACTGATTCATAAACAAGTCTCCATATAAACCACTGATTCATAAACAAGTCTCCATATAAACCATTGATTCACAAGCAAGTCTCTAGATAAATCATTGATTCAGAAACAAGTCTCCAAATAAATCATTGACTAATAAACAAGTCTCCATATAAATCATTGATTCATAAACAAGTCTCCAGATAAACTATTGATTCAGAAACAAGTCCACTGTTACAAACCATACTAACCGGTATTTCTAAGTAGCAGTGTTTACCATATCTATCGTCAGAGAGAGCGGCCGGTCTAGGTCTTGTTTTAATTTCAAGTACTTTCTCCTTGCCTTCAGTCAGAATCTCGTACAGCAGTCTTATAGCGACGACCAATCCAATGACGATAGACATCACGAGGACGATCGGTAGAACCAATAGATTGCGTCCTAACTTGAGTGCCATTCTATGATAGAATATATGCCTCTTTGTGTAGTTCCCAATGTAAACCAATATATCTCTTTGAACGTTTGTTTACTGAACTGTGTGTCCTAACTATTAGTGGTTATTTAATAAAATCCTCTGCGTTGAGACATTGCAAATATAAATATGTACATGTAAATACTACATGTATCTATTTTTAATTACAGTATGTGCAAACCTCAGTAAAATTTGAAATATATTGAGAACAAAAATATTCCCTTTCAGAAATCTCGTGCATGTCACAGGTTTAAACATTATAAACCTGCTATAGCCTTGTTTAAAATATGTGATGCTATGGGACCGTATTTACATTTCTTCTATTCCTTTTTCACAGAACACATGTGATCAGAGTTTCCACATCTGTGTGTCCTTTTCGTTTACATGAACTGTATGTAATTGAACTTTTTAATTTAGACTAAGTGAAATGAATAAAAGAATTCATTTTTTTAAATTGACAAATTAACTTACGTGTACTTAACCTAACTTGATTAAACTGCTTCAAGAAGTCGTGAAGGCTGCAAGGTGGCACCGCATTATAAGGGTTGAGACAAGCAGTGTAAATGCTAAAATAACAAATGAAAGTAGGCTATTGAAGTGATATGTTAAAGTTAAAATGCTTTAAACATTATCTAAGAGAATAACGTTTATTTAACAGAGTCTAAATACCGTAGGTCTATTTATTTACACACCTATCCTACTCTAGATTTGAATTTACTTCTACTGTAACTTACAATGTATGAAGAACAATTTGTTTTTCTATACCTACATGTAAGTTGAGTTCAAACCTACACAGGCTTGTAGTGTATTTAATCAATTAGGAGTTAGTCATAGGCACAATTTGACCAAGCTGTGCAGCACTTGAGCTCATGATAAGCTGAAAGAGATTTGATTATCATTGATCTCATTGAACGAGAGTTTCAAACTAGAATCTGAACCGGGAGTTTGCTCTATGTCTCATGGTTTGGCTCATGGTTTACTAGTCAAAGTTCTTGCTTATATACTGAAGCTCTAACCTCTGATATCAGTAAAAATTTATTCTCAGTAGATATTAGTGCATTTATGGCAACACACTGTACTTATCAATCCACCCTTAATTCCTCTTCAACACAATAAATCAATAATAGCATAAAATACTTCAAAGTTGAAGCTATATCATGCTTTTCAAGTTATGTCACATTCATTGCTTGCATGCCCTAATTGAAAACAAGCTTCGATATATTTTATCATAAAATTTATATTAAATTATAGTTTATGGTAAAGTTCACGAAAATGTACGCACATTAAAATTCAAACTGGACTAACTAACTGTATTACGTTACTACCATAGACCGACAGCTTGGACAGCTTCAAACAATGGAACATAACAAAATTAACTTATGATAGGGAACTTTCTGTATTTAGTTATGTTGACGATTGAGAAAATTAACGGGGTCAATTGCTTTGATCGACGTAAACTCATTGTAAAGTCCATTTTCTTAGAAATTAATTCCATCTAGCTAATCCCCAAAGAAATAATTTTTAACATACTAGGATACTAAATATCCATAGGCTCAATTTTTAAATATTTATTAGAAGAATAATCCTAAAAGTTATATACAATGTTTTAACTGGCAGCATCAGTAATCAGTTTCTTTAATCTGTTGAGCAGATGTCAAAAAATTAAATTTACTTGATTTAATGTATAGCCCTTATCTACACATACTCTTTAATTGTTTACTCTATATATCTTAGATTGTCATGGACAACCAATGATGTATGGTTCTTAGGTTGTCAACTTGTCATGGACAACCTATGATATATGTATGGTTCTTAGGTTGTCATGGGCAACCTATGATGTATGGTTCTAAATTCTAAGGGATGTATGATTCGTGCGCCTTTCTGTCTCCCCAACCTTCTACAAACCTCAAGCGCTCTAATTTAATTATTATATGTACCAATTTACCAAATAGAGATGCCAAAATATAAGCTATGAAAATGATTAATTATCTTTGGGGGTCATAAGATCCTCTGATCCATCATAGCTTTGGGGGGTCCGACCCCCGGACCCCCCCCCCCCCTCCACATCTCTGCTCATGACTGCTAATGATGTTAAACCGCACGGCTTTAAAATGATAACGAAGCCGCATCTTTTGTCGTTGTAGAAATTTCTCTCTTTAACTTTTTTAATGTGTGGCCTAGTTTTGTTTGTTTATCAACAAATCGTGTGACCTAGTTAATGAAGTACCGCGAACTTGAAGTGCGTGAGTGCCGTATGCTGTTTTTACTAAGCCTAACTTTATGTCAGGAAACATCGGGTGCTCGTGGGTTCACAAGCATCAGATTGTAAGGGCCACGAAACACCATAAACTGATACTTTTGTCAGATATTGTCATACTTATAGGTACTTTTAGTAACTGACACTAACAATGTTGAACTGCGATGGAACTATGGATTCGGTGTCAGACGACATACGGATCAGGCACACAGGGTTCAATTCCAGTGCTCACTGTCATGCTTCAAGTCAGGAAAGCTATGTTGATCTAGGCTTTAGGATCTAGTGTTTAATTAAGATATAGTCTTCAATTGTCTGGTTTCCATTGCTTTGAGATTTGCAATTATATATCATCTGTATTACATATGTAATTATATTTGCAATTATTAGAATTTGCGATATAAGCTTATATCATCTAATGATCAGCTGTGGTTATAACTTATCACTTGTAATTGCTACTGCCTGTATTACCTCACAGAGCTTAGGCTCTTTGTAGTAGTAGCCTTCTTTCTGATTATATGTTTGTTTTCTAATTAAGTATGGTGTACTGTATTTGTTGTTTATTATTGACAAGGAAAACCAATAAAAAGGTTGAATGAAAAAAGGTTGAATTAATTAAATAAGTAAATAAATTCATCTAAAAATTAGAGTTACTTACGACAGGGCAAGCACCTCTTGCTTTGAATGGCAGATCTTTAGTGATCGTGAGCGGAAATACCTGAGAGCTTAGATAGATCGACAGCGTAGCCTGCAATATAAGTCAATAGATAGCCATATGGAGTTTAAAAGGGTTAAATTAATGGAATTTATCTTGTTGCTGGTTGACCGTTAAGTGGAAGTTGCTTAAAAGAAATGTGAGAATCTGAAAGTGGTGTGAGAAAAACTAGTCGGAAAAATTGCGCAAGGCTAAATACACATAGTGAAATGATCATGTGAGGTAATATCTAACAAATTTACAATTAACTGTCAGGCAGTTTAGTCAAGTGTTTGTGTTGCCAGTCCTTCAAAGAATTTACTCTCTGATCGGCTCTACCGGGAATTGATCCCAGGACCTCAGAACGTTCAGCCGTTTAAAATTTCCTGATGTTACCTAGTGCACCTATGCACTGAGTTGTCTCTAAGCATTCCAAGTTTTAAAAATATCATTGAAAACGTTAACAAAATTAATTGCAAAATACTATTCTATGAATTTAGTTTTCTTGCAGATGTCTTCACAAGTTTTTCTTCATAATGCAATATTTTCATGTTAATTTACAATAAAATCAAATATATATTAGTTCAGTCACTGTTAGTAGTGTCATTTGAATCTTTTTGATGGAATGTTGTAAAGAATGTATAAGATTGTTGAGCTTTTGTTATGTTTAGAAGTAGATTGTTAGTATCTCTGTGGTAGAACAAAAATAGTCAGTCCACAAGAATAGACTTACCAGTTGTCTGGATCTTTAGAAAAGATATTCAAAGCCATGGTAAGCGTAATAGTAATTTATGATAAAGGCGGTATTTAGCGCTTGACTTAGTTGAATAATTGTAGCCTATAGCTTGAGAAAAATATGACTCCTGAAGTGGTTTCCTGTTGCCTTCCTCAATTCTTGACTTCTAGGACATGTGCAACTAACGTTTGTTCTATTCTTCAGTGTCACGGATACAGAACTGGATAGTAATTTATAAAACATGGCTGTCGACTAAAATGATGGATTTTTGCTGTCACTTGTGAGAAGACATTATAAATTTATGATATATATTTATTTATCAGAATCATGAAATTATTGTTCCATCTGCTTTGCACGATGTACATTTTCAAACATTCTCCCACTTCAAAGGTTAATATGGTTAACTTGTAGTACACAATACTAGATATCTCCCTTTTAACACCTTCTAATAATTGCAACATTATTATGCGTGATTAGAAATTGATCTATTTGTGGGTTCGATTCCCAGCCGTGCGGATCTAAGAGTAAAATATTGGACATTCACTGGACTGGTTTTAAGTAAAATGGAATAAATTGTGTAATGGTTTAAACATGTGGTATTAAATGTGATAGATATCAACGTAGTTGACTGTTCCACTATAATGCATGTTAACTTTTTATGCAGAAATAGACAAGTATATGATTTAACATTTATAATTTCTATATTTATTTTAATTTTCAGGATGGAGATGATTTTGTGTCGAGGGTTGATAGAAACATGGCTGACAACAAAGCTTTGGTTAGTGAGGATGTGATAATGGTTACATGATTGTAGGCTTTATCTTCACTGGTAGGATTATGCTGCAGTAAAATTAGCAGTCTTAATTTAGCGATCACTGCGGTATAAAGTTTAGTGCTATTTGTTTGTTATTTATTCCTCAGTAAGTACTATATTTATTCTTTATTAACCGTGTTGTGTCTGAGTTGTTAGAGAATAGACCAACTGTGGACTGCACGTGTTTTAAAAGGCAACAAAGTGGACTGCACGTGTTTTAAAAGGCAACAAAGCACTATTTAAAATCCAAACAAATGGCAGAAAGGACATTAGGTTTGTGAGCGCCAAGGCGCTCAAGAAATTGCTACAAAATCTCGACCTTAGTTAAACTAAAACTCATTTCAATTCATCTTCAATGGGAAGATGATGTTGATTGTGATGACTACTATTTATTATAAATTTTGACTTGTGAGATTAAATGTAATTCTGCAAATGTTGTTTAAATCCTCTCCTGTGATTCTTTGATCATCACAACTGATAAGATGTCCATTGCTCTGAGCAGAGGGACTGATATTGACTTAGCTTTATATTTAAAAAATATTTATAGATAATCAATACTGATTGATTGATTGACTGATTGATTTGTCTGTGTTTCAGGCTGCTCGTCTGATGGAAGAGTTCAAATCTTATGCGAGCAAAACAACTCCCTCAGCCCAAGTGGTATGTGTGTGTGCCGTCGTGTGTGTGTGTGCCTGCATGTGTGTGTGTGGGTATGAGTGCAGGTGTTCAGTAATGTGTAGATGATGAATGATGTATGTATGGATATATGGTTTTGTGTTGGTGTGTATGTGTTTGTGTGTACATGTATATGTGTGTGTATGGGTGAATAACTTGTTATTTGCACTAGATACAGACAACTTTACACTGTTGTTATTTACTATTGATACAGATAACTTTACACTGTTGTTACTTTGGACTGATTATCTGGATTTTTGAATTTGCACCTTTTTTGGACCTTCTTTTTGCTCGCCGGCTTGATTTTGTCTCAATAGTGCTCGATGTTGTCATTGATGACTGTAGCACTCTAATTGTTGTTATTATTATTATTATTATTATTTTACTCGGCGGATAGAAGCGAGCAAGGAAGTCCAGTGTGAAGGTGGTAGATAGATCACTGTTGGAGCCGAGGCGTAATCCATCACGCAGTGCTAAACGAGCGCACAGTAATGACAACAACAACATGTCTGGATACTATAGCGAGGGTAACTCTGCTGCCAGTGAGAAAGAAAACAGCAGTGGCAGCGCTGGAAGGGTTAGTACCGCTCTTATTTCTTGATCTTATTTAGTGCTAATTGTTATACCGGGATTCAAGGGAATATGAAGATGATGATGATGATGATGATAATTGATGATGATGATGATGATGATGATGATGGTGATGGTGAGGGTGATGGTGATGGTGAGGGTGATGGTGAGGGTGACGGTGACGGTGTGATTTTATATTTAACTGCAGAATATTTGTGATATTGAAATAGTGGCATTTTAATGTTTACATTTAACTGACTGGAGTAACTTTCTCAACAACTTATGATGTTTCTAGTTGTAACTTGCAGGCAGACATTTTTCATTGACTGATTGATTGATTGATTGAATGATTCATGATCGGACTATCAGGGGATTTAAAATAGAGATTTATCGATTTATAAATGAAGAGTAAAATATTGCTGATTGCATTATGCTTTGTCACAGGATTGTCGGTTCTTCTTTTCTGGTAAACCTGCTATTTCAAATTAATTGATTAATTAATATCAAGTTAATTGATTGATTGGTTGAGAATAATTGTAAGTATTTAATTATACTTTATAGTATTGTACTGATTGATTGATTGGGTTAGATTACTAATAAGTATTTAATTATATTTTATAGTATGGTACTGATTGATTGATTGGCTTAGATTACTAATAAGTATTTAATTATATTTTATAGTATTGTACTGATTGATTGATTGGTTTAGATTACTAATAAGTATTTAATTATATTTTATAGTATTGTACTGATTGATTGTAGAGGTTTCTGGTAAAGTTTCAAGGCCACCACAGAACCCGACTGAGGCTGGGAGCTGATGCTGGAGCTAGTGATGAGAACAACAATGAGGAACGTGATGATGATGATGATGAGATACGTGTGTTTGATGATGAAGATGATTCGGTTAGTAGTCATGTACTGCCCTATCTTGCAATGTTGATTCTAGGTTAAATTTTATATATGAAAATAATGTACTAGTCCAATGCTTAGTTTGATTTAAATATAATGATTTAAATTTAATTATATTTATATTGTTCAAGAATAAATTAATTTCTGACGCCTTGCATTGACAACATAATTGATTGCTTGATTGATTGATTGAATGATTGATTGATTGAATGATTGATTGATTGATTGAATGATTGATTGATTGATTGATTGAATGATTGATGGATTGGATGATCAGGAGATTTGAAATTGTGATTAAACAATTTCATTTTATTGAATTCATTTCAATTTAATTGAATTGATGGGTTTGGCTCTTTAATTTATTTATGTTTATACGGAACTTTTTTAAATAGTACGATGTTGATTGAGCAATATAATAGATTCATTAGATATACATGAATGGTTGTATGAAGATGAAGGAAATGAAGTCCCTTTGTATATGACGTCAATGTATTAAAGTTTGAATTAACGCTTGATTTATTGATTAAAGAGTGGAGGCGTTATGTAATATGGACCCGCCAGTAGGCAGTGCACTAAGAGAGAGAGATTGATTAATGGATTGATTACTTTATGAATCCATTGATTGGTTGATTGATTGATTAGATTGATGCGTCTAGAAGAAGGAGCTCGGCACGCTCTGGTGTCAGACACGAGGTATCGGAGCTTGAGCTGGAGCTAGTGGCCACGTGTACGTCTGAGAAAGTCTACGATCAGACTAACGTTAGTCTAGTGCTTAGTTTTAATATGCTGTGTTGAGAGACTTAGCCATTGGCAGTGGGAACTTGCTTAAGTTTCCTTGTGAACTTTAAATTTCTTACTGTATGTGCTTACTGTTTCTAAGGAAGGCAACGGGAAACCACAGCAGAAGCCATGCAGAAGCAATGCTTTTCCCAAGCTATAGGCTACATAAGGTGTGGATAAGGCATAGACGTTGTGAAGGGATTAACTTGGTGATCTAAGGAGTGCTCTTATGGAGCGATAAAGCAGACTTTGAGTATGAATATGTACTTTGAACCTGCCAGTTGGCAGTGCACTGAAGAAGACTGTATGTGCAGGTTTTTCTAAAGCAAATGGAGTAGATTGTAGGGGATTGACTGATGATATGGTACGGGATAGAAAGAAGAAGAGAAGAGAATAAGACAAGTGAAAGAAGAGAGTGAGAGGAGTAGAGAAGGTCTATTCGTACCTCGATCCTAGTTAAATTTGGATAAAAGGGGAAGAAGAAGAAGATGATGATGATGATAACTCTTTGTGCATGGGTCAAATCCTGTATCAACAAATCTCTGATATATCAAGCTGTTGTTGATACATTTCTTTATTGTCATTACCTTTCAATTTTCTGATGGTGGCTGTGCCACATTTGTATGTTTTGTGTGAACTTTACTTATATTGCTAGCGATAACTGTCAGATGCTAAAACATTTTGTACTAATTCATTGCTACTCTACTACTTATTATTATTTATTTATCTATTATTTATTATATTTACTATGTTCATTGAATATTAGTCATTTATTTATCTAGAATGTCTTAATAGCGTAGGGGTAACTTCATGAAGTTTTAAATGACAGATCCTGAGGTGAATTGAATCCTCGTGGGCTCGAATCCCAGCCGCGCTGATCTGAGAGTAAAATCTCGGACATTCACTGGACTGGTTATACGGAAAGTGGTCTAAATTGCCTAACGGTTTAAACATGTGGCATAAAAGGTGATAAATATCAACACAGTTGATCATTTCACTACATGTATATTGCGAGTTTACTTATTTATGAATCTTTTACTGTAGGGTACGTCCTGCCATCAATGCAGGCAGAAAACGTTGGACACTAAAACGATTTGTAGATCAGGCAGATGTGTCGGTATCAGGGGAATGGTTAGAACTATGTATTCACTATCAGTAATAATAATAATAACAATAATAATTAAAGGTTTAACGTCTGATTCCTCATCAAGGGATGATGTCAGGGTCGTCCTCAATAGCACACATCACTGCAGATCAATTCACCCAAACAAATCTGCCAAAAGAAATGCGCTGAGGAGAAGTAGGGTCCTAAACGAAAGCCAGTCCGGCGATCAAAAATGGTCAAGGTAGATTTTGTATCGATCATTGAGTATAGTTTACCACTATGTACAACTGATAGAAGCACTTCTGTCGTTTAGAGACTCAGTCATATTAATGGGACTCATCTGTCCCTATCCGTATAATTATCAGAGTTACGCGCTGATTGCTGGTTCCTGTTGGGGTGTTGTTGATGGATAAACGGTGGGAGCCAGTGGTGATGTCGGTAAGATACTTGACCGCTGATCAGTATGTGCGGGGTTCAAATCCTGGGCTCGCCCATCACTGACATCGCTTTCGAGTGAGGAAACTGACTTTAACATACGAGAGCATTTTTTCTGCTCCGACAATATGGAACTCTCTGCCACAAGATCTTCGATCTTGTAATTGTATTGGTACTTTCCTCGGCAAACTGAAAACCCATCTCTTTCCGCCGTAGGCGGAAAGATCAATAATCAATCATTGAATAAGAATTTAACGTCCGGTTCCTCGCCATAAGCCAGTGTCAGGGAAGTCTCTTACAGACTCTACACAAACAGGCGCCAAAGCACCACACGATAACGACTGAGTACACAGAGACCACAAGAGAAAGCAAAATTAAAACAGTGCAAGTCCAAGATCCAAGGCAAGCGGGTCAAAATTTAGACCTATGGTGGAAAGAGGTGGGTTTTAGCGTGCCAAGGAAAGTACCAATACAATCACAAGATCGAAAATCTTGTGGCAAACGCCTACATTCGAGAGTCGAGACATTATGTATTCGGTGTAGCACATCATTGCTTCACTTGTTCCTGTTAACCTGATGCTGTCCTCTGGTGTGTGTTCTGTAGTTTTGTGGCCCGTGTCTCAAGAATCGCTATGGAGAGGATGCCACAGAAGCTCTCAAAGATAAGGTTGTTTTTATATATTATATATATTTATTAATTATTTATTGTTATATAATATTTTTGTTGTGCTTAGTTACACACATGACGTACGCGTGTGCTACGAATTTTCGTTTCTTATGGTTGCTGTTTTTGTGGTTTTCACTATTTCCTCCTTTTCCCCTCCATGGTTATTAGTAATCGTTGCCTTTTGTTGGCGCTCCAACAGCAGCCGGCGCGGATTTAAGAATAACCTTCAACACCCTGGGATTATTTACCTTCAAATCTGTCGAATCTCGGTCTTCCAAAGTGGTCGCTACAAAGTACTAACCGTGCACAACTTCGTTCAGTTGACACACAGCTTGACCGAGTGTACGAAATCCCTTCCCATTACTTGTTCTTGATCAGCCTGCTAGTTCATTAAATCACTGATGACTTAACGTCTGTTTCTGTAGCTAACGAAGACGTAGGAGATGCTGTAGGCGATGTTTTCATAAACAAATATTATAATAATATATTTATATTATATTAATATGTTACACAGTTTTAGATTGTTTAGTTTTGATAGCAAGATTCTCGACCTTGTAATGAAGGATGGGACTTCAGTACACTCTGCTTGTGCAATGAAGTGATTGATTGATTTATGGTTTCATTAATAGATTGATGAACTGATTGATTGACTGATTGATTTATTGATCGATTGATTAATTGCTTGATTGATGACTGATTCATTGATCGATTGATTGATTGATCGATCGACTGACTGACCGATTGACTGATTTATTGATTGATTGACAGATCGATCAATGATCGATCGATTGATCGACTGATTGATTGATTGGTTGATTGTAGGACTGGTGCTGCCCCCCATGTAGAGACATGTGTAACTGTAGCATTTGCAGAAGGAGAAGCGGCAAGACATGCACAGGTATACTCGTGCATACAGCCAGACAGCAGGGCTTCAGGGACGTCAGCTCCTACCTCCAGCATATCTCTTCTCTCTGACTTAACATCAAGGTCCGATGCTTGTGGTAAACTTATACATCATCATCATCTTCTTTCCTTCAATCGAGGAACTATAATATTTTATAGACTCTGAACATACAAATTATTGAATCCTGGACTTTGATGGATACATGATTGTAAAGAGTTTGTTTGTCAAGTACTTCCTTGGGTGTGTAAGTGAGAGTTTTTCTTAGAGAAAGCTTAGGCTCTGATGAGTGCATTGCTTAGAGAGAGCTTGGGCTCTGAGGAGAGCTTTGCTTAGAGAAAGCTTAGGCTCTGGGGAGAGCTTGCTTAGAGAAAACTTAGGCTTTCAGGAGTTTTGTTTAGAGAGAGCTTAGGCTCTACGTACAGCATAAGCTCTGAGATGAAGAGCAGTCGTGCTCGATACTTTCGTGGATATTTTTCTCCATACAGATATTTTTTGTTTTTTTTAGAACCCTCAGTGTTTTTTGCTGCATCAGAGAATTCATTAAAGTTGAAAAGTGTTTTTGTATTGCAGGCTTTCTTCGTTGAACTTTAACCTACACGTCAACTTATGCTTGCATTGTTTCTGGACACTTGCAAATGAACCCACCTGTAGCTGCCTATGTCGTTAGAGTACGATCAAAGCAGATACGAAGAGAACACTAGGACTGAACATTCCATCTCTGTGGTGACTTCATGAAGCCATTGCGATGAATCAATTTATATATTATACAACACTTTTATATAGTATATAACAATTTATATAGTATATAACAATTTTATATGGTATATAACAATTTTATATGGTATATAACAATTTTATATGGTATATAACAATTGTATATTGTAGGCCTAAATAACTACATGTATTTTAAATAGTACATTACAATTTTATATAGTATATAACAATTTTATATATTATAAAACACTTTTATATAGTAGGCCTATATAAAAATTATATATATATATATATATATTACTTTCTAAGAGTTTTATATATTCTAAGACTTCTATTACTATGACTGTGTACTGAACGATAGTTTGTTTTCTACTGTCAGAGAGACACTTTTGTTGTCTTCAATTAGCCGAAGTTTTTATTAGTCGTGACTCTAGCCCTGAGAATGGCATAATTATGCTCTTTTGTGTAGTTTTGTGTGATTTTGTTATTTTGAAAAGAAGAGTTTGAGAATAGATCTACACAAACTGAATCTATATCTTAGAAGTTGACTTGTTTATAAGCTTTATTTACTGTTGAAAGCGGCTGAACCTGTGAAGTCAGTTATATAACTATTCAGCTCTGATACAAAAGGATGTTCTTATACAACAAACAGAAGACAACTGCTGCAGTGTGTTCAAGGCAGAATGAGTTTAATGTAAATCATATATACAATGTGGAGAACACGTAATTAAAGCCATTCGCAAATCACTGTAACGCCGAGGCCGGTAAACCTACAGGCAAAGGCTATACCTATAGGCAAAGGCTAAACCTATAGGCAGAGGCTAAACCTATATGCAAAGGCTAAAGCTTGGAATGTCGCATAGAAATAACTACATGCAAAACTGGATACATGAACAACAACAACAAAAATACGGCTCTTAGTAATGTTTGCAAATTAATTACAAAAGATATTACATATTTATTCATAACTTTATTAATTAAATTATTCTAACAAGAAATTCTGTCATTCAAATCTAGTTTAAGAGTCGCTTTTAGAAATTAATTACATAGTATAAACTATGGTCTTGATTAAATTAAAGTTTTTAAGACGCCGGGTCGGTCCAGTTTTGCATTACACCATTAACTAAAAACACAAGCATCAGCAAAACAACATAAATGTAAATACAACATTTAACGGCATAATAAAATAGACCTCTCAAACTACAACAACCTCTCAGAATTTCTCTTCCATTCCTACTGCTCAGGATGAAGAAATGGATTCAAATGAAATCGCTGCCTGTTCAGGGTACTGTTTGAATCCTACTTCAACCCAAAGCTTTGGGTTGAACCATTTAGAACCCTAGAAATGAATGAGGCAAGTGATCATTTCAACCCTGACTTCCCTGATATCATCTTTGTATGAGGAAACGGACATTAAACCTACATTGTTATTATTATTCTTACATTTTTTAAAGAATGGAAGTTTTACAGAAAGGCAGGCAGGGATACTTTTAAGAGTTCAATAAAAATTGGCCTATTAGGCCTACGTTATCTTCTAAATTAATAAAGTCATTAATATGTTTCTCTGTATTTTCTCCTCGTAATGACTGACACCCCAATTCTAAACTTCAATGTATTACACTCGTTTCAGAATAGTTTAATGAATTCACAAAGTTAAAAAAAAGTAAACACGTATTATAGTGAAATGATCAACTATGTTGATATCTATCACTTTTATTACCACATGTTTTAACCGTTAGGCAATTTAGTCCATTTTCCATATAATCAGTGAATGTCCGGTGAATGTCCGAGATTTTACTCTCAGATCAGCGCGGCTGGGATTCGAACCCACGAGGGTTCAATTCACCTCAGGATCTATCATTTATAACTTAAGCCAGAGTGGATATCATTCCTTACTGCCTTGATTATTGGTTCTCTTCAATCATGCGTGAACGGATTCTACAGTAACAGACCGCTTTGAATTATATCACGTGATTATATGGACAGAGAATGCGATAAATCAGCGAGAAAACAAATACAATCAATGCAACTCTAGCACATGTTCAGACACAAACATGTGCAAACACATGGTATCTTATATAGACCTATCTGTAGAAATACGAATATATACAATATATATATATATATATATATATATATATATATATATATATATACTGTATAGATATATATATATATATATAATATATATATATATACTGTATATAATTACGTATATATTAATATTAATATATATTATAGATAATATATAATATATATATATATATATATATATATATATATATATATATATATATGTAATGGAGAGAATAAATTGATATACATGACTTAATGTATTAGTACATGACTTGATGTATTAATACAGGACTGTCTTAATACAGAACTGTATTAGTACATGACTTGATGTATTAATACAGGACTGTCTTAATACAGGACTGTATTAGTACATGACTTGATGTATTAATACAGGACTGTCTTAATACAGGACTGTATTAATACATGACTGTATCAATACATGACTGTATTAATACAGTCATGTATTAATACAGGACTATATTAATACATTAATGGATAGCTGTATTAGTACAGGACGCTAGAGTATGATATTTTAATACAGGACGCTAGAGTAGGATGTATTAATACAGGACGCTAGAGTAGGATGTATTAATACATGACGCTAGTGCATGTATATAAAGCGCTAGCTAGCAGCTAGAGCGAGATCATTCGGACTAGCAGCGAGAGAGAGAGGTCAGACGACGTAAGCATTCGCAGTCGAGGACAGTTACATAGAGAAAATAGAGTAAAATTATCGGGTAATTTCCTGTTGCTGGAAGGATGCAACAGGAAAGCGATGGTTAATTGGGAGGCAGGTGCCTATAGCGATCAGACAGCGCTGGAGCTCTTAGGCACAACATTCATAGGCTGGAGCTTTAAATACTACGCTCATCGTATTAGTAACTATAATTTAATATAGAGACAGTTAAAGTGTTGTTTAGAGTATGCATGTTGCTGAGATAAAATATGGACTAATAAAATAGAACATAGCAGGCGCTGTTAATTAACTGTATTCGTCTCATGATCACTGCAATCTTAGCGGTCCTCCATTTCGTCCGTGGCCTATCTGGCTGAACAACAGATCAATCCCGTACCGGGCTCTACAGCTACGTTCCCATGTCATCCACAGAGCGCCAACGGACGTTAAATCCATCTTCAACTTCTAGTTCTAATGATCATCATATATATATATATATATATATATATATATATATATATATATATATATATATATATATATATATATATATACAGAGTTGCGAGTGTGCGGATAAACACAAATACCCACAGGCACACAGAGACGGCTGCTGTGAGGTGACGACAAATACAAAGAGAAAGACAAACGAATATCGGCTGAACTCAACAAACTAATCAAAACACTAACAAACAGCAAGACATGCAGGACTACACGTAGACACACAGTTGGACATACATGGAGGGTATGCACACACGTATATGTACACTGCCATTAAGCATACAGACAGATACACACACGCACATACACACACAGACATTACACGTACAAATGGAACTACAGATGGAAGAAAGCTGTTCGATGCAAGGAAGCACTTGTAAGTTAAAATATCAATCAAATATGCAATAAATTAATTATCTATAAATCAATGACTTATCAATCCAGTAATCAATACACTTAAATTAACAAGAAACTTAATGTATTAAAGCAATAGGTCTATATGAATATCAATCAATAAACAAGTTAATCAACTTATTTTAACTAAGCTAATCGAGCAAGCAGTAGGCAGCAATCAATCAATGTGACGCCTGGTCCAAATAGTAAACATTCGGTGAAATAATCAACATATAGAAAAATATTTGATGAGTATTTGTTAAGGATTGAACCAAACGTCTAGACACTATTTTAAATCTTGAACCAGGCGTCTAGACACTATTTTAAATCTTGAACCAGGCGTCTAGACACTATTTTAAATCTTGAACCAGGCGTCAGCTGCAACAAAGAACATGACAACTGTCTCTAAAACTCTGCTTTCAGTTCTGCAGAGCTTAAGCTGAATATAATATCCAACCTATTTCTAAACACAGAAGATTCACTCAGTCTCAGGCGTTTAACTTCTCCTGCATATGAATGTCAGTAGAGTAATATAATGAAAATACAGGTTTAACGTCCGTTTCCTCAGCCAGTGGTGAAACATTTGTTAAAGATATGAAAGCAGTGCACACATTTTTTATTGAACTATTATAATCATAGAATGGGCTATGATTATAATACAGCTATTATCACAGCTGTTTTAGATAATAATATCAAACAGCTGAACATATTGGGTAATGAAACAATTATAACACTCATACGTTGTGTCTTACTGTTTAGAATAAAGACTGTTTAGAATAAAGACTTACAGTAGATCAGTGGACTGAGAGAGACTGTGTAATACTGCACAAAATACTGAGTGAACCACGCCCACGGGTTATACGTGTATTCTATCTTAAAGCTACACAAATACAAGCAAGCCCAGTGTGGAGTTTTCTGCAGCCCAAATAGGGTTAGCATCAGTTTAATGTGGGGTTAGAAACAGTTTAATGTGTGCTTAGAAAAAGCTTAATGTGAGGTTAGAAACTATCTAATGTGGGATTAGCATCAGTTTAAAGTGGAGTTTGAAACAGTTTTAGGAGGCATTAAATCGGGTTGACTCATATAAGTGTTTGCAATAACTGTGGCAAATATATACAGTATCGAGCATGTATTAAATATTATTAGGCTAAACATATATGTATATAAATAAAAACATTTAATTAATACTTGTTATAAAATAAATATTTTATAATTACAAGTTCCATTATCAAAGTTTTTGATTTTATAACTCATATATATTTATTTCTATAAACAAAACCAGTGTTCACTCGAACTGGACAAAAATTAAATATAAAAACATATTTTTCGGAAAGTTACAATATACAAACTTTCAATTAAAGTATACACAATAACTGTATTTATGTACACATTTAATTTATACCAGAATATACTTTTTATAAAATTAAAATAAAATTTAGTAATCAAATGCTCTGCTACAGCTCTAACATATCAATCAATTACTTAATACAGCAGACAAATCAATCTAATATTTGATATAGCAGTAAAAAGGAATTGAAATCAAAGACGTTATAAGCCCCGGAGTGAATTAGCTGGGAAGATATTTATTATATACTCATCAACAAACAATCTACTAAGGAATGATCTACTCCAGTAGACCTTAGCACAATAGCATCAAGATATCGACACGTAGATATCTGACTAAATAAAAGTACGTCTCAAACTTACGGAATTATAAATCAATCAATCAATTAACTAATCAATTATCAATCTATCACTCATGAAAGCACAAATCAGACGGCCGATAGGCTGTTACAATAGCACTACTGTATAATTTATCAGTCAATCAATCAACCAATAAAACAATCAATGATGAAATGACACATTAGATCTATCACATTATGAGGCCAGTGTCGGCACACAGGCCTTGAGATCCAAGAGACTTTACTGGGAGTTCAATGCCGTCACTTAACATTCTCATTACTGGAAGATGTTAGGAACGTCCTTAACAATATTTTATAATCATTATCATCCGCCACTTGAGCTTTATAAGAGAATAAATAAGTAAAATCTACAAGTCAGCTGTTTAAAGCAAAACAAGAATGATATGATAAGAAATAAATGCGTTATATAACAGAAGAGAAAATATTTTGTTTCTATACATCAAACTTTCTTTATACACTTTTAAAACACCATTTAAATTGTTCACCATATTAAAATTAATTAAAAACAAATCGAAGATTAAACACCTCCATTTATCATTCAAAACCTGGGAAACGTTAAAGATTGGATCACTGTTGAAGCATGTCACACAGTGTGATCATATATTAACATCAAACTAAGACCTTTACCAATGTCAGTTGATTTATAAACCCTGACACTTGTCAGATGATCAGTTAAACCCTGACACTTGTCAGATGATCAGTTAAACCCTGACACTTGTCAGATGATCAGTTAAACCCTGACACTTGTCAGATGATCAATTAAACCCTGACACTTGTCAGATGATCAGTTAAACCCTGACACTTGTCAGATGATCAGTTAAACCCTGAAACTTGTCAGATGATCAGTTAAACCCTGACACTTGTCAGTTCGATATCATGTCGACCATTCTGAACATGCCTACCCTCAGACGCAGACCGGGAAACCCCCGGGGTTTTCCTCGAGGCTGTCTGATGGTAGTAACTGGAATTGCTGGCAGTGTTACCATTCGTGCCGTTTCTCTGCTGCGTATAGAAGAGCGGCACGGAGTTGTAGCGGTGCTTAGCCCAGCACAGCTTGTTCCCAGATCTTGCCTGCACAAGACAGAATGCCACAACAAACATGACAGCGAACACTGCGCTCAGGCACAGCACAATCACCATGGCAACGAGCCACACCGGCGCACCGAAGAACATGTCGTGAGTGTCGACCACCATTGTGGTGCTGGAGTGCGGTGGAATGGTGGAAGAGTCTGGAAGACTAATGGAAGATCTACTGGAATCAACGGTAGCGCTAGCTCCGCCATCTCGCGAGTGCGTCGATACTTCGTCACCATGACGACGTGGCGTCACTGACGATGACGTCGCTGCCGATGACGTCACTGACGATGACGTCACTGATAATGACGTCACTGTTGATGACGTCAGAGACGGTTGCCAAGTAACAGAATCCTGTGATTTTGTTGGCGAAGCAGTGGCAGCACTTGTAGATGTTACGAGCGCAGTGACGAACGATTGACTAGACGAACTAAACGGAGTGCTCTGATTGCTGGAAAGAGAAAGAGGCGTGGTTACACTGAAAGGCGTAGAGCTGGAATGACTGATCGTAGAGACACTGATGGGAGGAGCCGAAAATAACACCAGTTCCATGCAAGTGTCTACAGCATCAATCAATCAATCAATCAAATATAAAATCAATTAATTAATAAACAATAAATCCGCCAATGAATCAACTAATCAACCAATCCGTCAATTATTTAGTCACTCAATCTATTAAATTAAATTCTATAATGACTTAGTATACTTAATTTTCAAAAAGAAAGGTATTAAAAAATTTATTTATTTACTCCTTACCATCATATTTTAAATAGGGGCTTACATAAAAGCCTTCTAGACATAAATTTATTATGAGCTTTGTTAAAATAGTTTTTCATTGTTAAATAAAGTGACCCATTTTAAATATATTTAAATAAAAATAAACAATCCTACAATCCTATAAGAATATTTGAATTTATGTATATCTGCAAAAATGCAATAAACAATAATTTAGTAGATACTATTAAAATACAAACCCTGCTGACATTGACAACACTCCAACGATTCGCCAGGTGTCAGCACAATACTGTCACAGCATTTCACACATCTGTGTGTCGACATCTGATTGGCTGGCTCATTTCCAACAGAGGCGGAAACAAAGTTTGATTGACAGGATAGGCAGGCATTAGTTGCACTAGCATTACACGTGGCACAGCTAGCGTGACAGGGCTGACACGACTAAAAATAGAAAAGTAAAAAATATTGTCACTCTCTCTTAGTGCACTGCCTACTAGCAGGTCCATGGTATATAATACCATTTTATATATAATGGTATATATAAAATTTAAGCTTTAAGTAAGGTCACGGGCTTTGAACACTGAACCTATCGATCCACAGGCAGACAACTTATCATCACGCCAGTGCGGCAGCTTTAGTTTTTCTTAGTTCATCAATTTCCTCATCCAGTTTAATAGTCGCACATTTTTGCCTTTCTTTATGATAAATTTTAAACTAAAGCAGGTGGAGAAAGTCATTAAACTAAAGCAGGTGAAGAAAGTTATTAAACTAAAGCAGGTGGAGAAAGTCATTAAACTAAAGCAGGTGGAGAAAGTCATTAAACTAAAGCACATGGAGAAAGTTATTAAACTAAAGCAGGTGGAGAAAGTTAATAAAGGTGAAGAAAGTTATTAAACTAAAGCAGGTGAAGAAAGTTATTAAACTAAAGCAGGTGGAGAAAGTTATTAAACTAAAACAGGTGGAGAAAGTAATTAAACTAAAGCTGGTGGAGAAAGTTACCATCAGCGAGTGGTTGTAGTACTGGCCGCTGCCACAAAGCTGTGAGAAACTAATGCAGCTACCAGCCACTGCTGCATAGCCGTCCTCACAGTGACCACAGCTGCTGTCATCTGTCGAATAAACATATCAATAATATACACACAAGTGGATGCTGTCATCTATTGAATAAACATTAATATCAATAATGTACACACTAGTGAATGCTGTCATCTGTCGAATAAATATATCAATAATGTTCAAACTAGTGGATGTCAAATAAACAGAAGAAAATTTGTTCAAGACCACTATAGTGGTCTATAGTCGTGAATCATACGACTACCTCTTAACTCTAAATTATCATTATTATAAGAAAGATATAAACTGCTAATTTGCTAAAGTTTTAAAAAAATTATCAAAGAATTTAAAATTGTGGAAATACAATAACAACGACACCGTTATTTGACGGCACTTACCGGTACATATACGACAGTGTTGACGACAAGGACGACAGAGCCTCTCTAGAGGGTAGAAACCAGTGGGGCAGTCACTGAGGCACCAGCCGTTGAACAGGTGAAGATCCTCGTGGCACGCTACACACTGGTCTGGTTTGTGACCCAGACACGCTAAACACGAGTCGTGGCATCTCACGCATCTTCTGTCCTCCTCAAACTCTCTACAAAACAGCAGCCAATCAACCAATGAAGAGGTGACACATCAAACAATCAACCAATGAGGAAGTGACATATCAAGCAATCAACCAATGGGGAGGTAACACATCAAACAATCAACCAATGAGAAGGTGACACAGCAGCCAATCAACCAATGAGGAGGTAACACAGCAGCCAATCAACCAATGAGGAGGTGACACATCAAACAATCAACCAATGAGGAGGTGACACATCAAGCAATCAACCCATGAGGACTTGACACATCAAGCAATCAACCAATGAAAATATGATACATCAATCAAGAAACCTATATGCATAATGTTGAAATTTAAACTATTTAAAACACCTCGCATAACATACTAGCTACAATTCTGAAAATACAACAATTCCAGAATTTCAAAATAAAGTACACACAAAGAGTAACATTACCTTAGAACAAATAAATAAGAAACTAAGTTGCCTTACCAAATGCTACAATTATTGGTACAAGTAGACATACATAATGCTACAAGTAGACATACCCAATGCTACAGTTAGTGCTACAAGTAGACATACCCAATGCTACAGTTAGTGGTACACTCTCCATAGTTGAACAGTCTGTCTGCGGCACATGTGATGCAATTCTTATGTGACCCGCCT
>CAJHZI010000897.1:520000-564982 GCA_905160935.1 Enchytraeus crypticus | reverse complement strand
AAAGCACCGGTCTGTCTAGCTAGGCTGAGGCTTAGTAACAGTTCTGAAGGCTGAGGATTGTTTTGTGAATCGTGCCATGAAACAATTTCGTCAAATTTTCATATATGGATCATGAATAAATTAATATTGGAATGACGTTAATATTATAAAAATACTGTTGTGTTAACGAAGCTTTTCTCTCTAACAAAAAATGTAAAATTGCATTAAATGTTGGTATTTGTTGAAAGATCTAATACCACTAGTTTCTTCGATTTGTCATTTAAGATATCGGTCTGTAAGATATTCGACTGCGGATCAGTATATGCGAGGTTCAAATTCTGGGATTTCCCGTCACTGACATCGCTTTCGAATGAGGAAACTGACGTTAACATTAGCTTTATCAGCTTTTTGTGTCTAAGTAGGTTGCAACGTGCTTAACGTCAAGGTTCAGAAGCATCAGGTGTCTCTTCAAGACGAGCTACCATTTAAAGCTAATTAAATGCTCAACGGTTTTTGTTTGTTTTCTAATGATGCTGATGATGTGAGTTTAGGTCATGGTCAGACGCATCAGGGGATTCAAGTTGTCGTGGTTTTACGATACCACCTGAAGATAACGAGTTCAAATCTATATTTTCATCACAGCTGCATTGTTCATCGATATCTAAGAAAACACTACGTAGGAAACGGACGTTAAATATATCATAATTTACTACCACTGCAATAGTTTTGTAATTATTACATTAGTTAATTGTTTATACTATCTATTTATTATTTATTGCTTATCCATTAGTTTTTCATTCGTTCAGTTGCCTGAACGGGTCCTCATCCCGTAAATAAACAACTTAAGCGCAGTATTTAGTGGTGTTTTCTTTAAACCAGTCAATGGATTGCGTGCATGCCTGCATCGCATTATAATCCATTCGCAGAACGAAATGCGTCACAGTAAGAAATGCAATAAACAAAAATATAAAAAATAGAAATAGCCTATCCCAATAATAGTCTTGATGAAAAAAGATGTTTAAAATCATGGTCAGTTGTACGTAACAATTAACATAACAACTTAAATTTTTAAAGTGCTACTGTCATCAAAGACAACATAGAGCACTGTAGAATAAAAACTGTTATTGTATGGCCTATGCTTATTTGTAGCACTATATAGTAAAACTTGTGCTTTTTTGAAGATGACGGATATATCCAAATGTCAGTAAGCAATTAATTATTGCTTACAACTGAATATATGCATGTACTATATTGCGATGCTATAAATTTTTTTGCATGGCATCGAAATTATTCCTTTGTTATTGTACGGCTAGTAAATTCGCAATATGTTGTGCTCTCAGTGATAACTGACTCAAGGTAAATATTCCTACACATTATTCGAATAAATTCGTTCATATATTTAATAATTATGGAAAATTATAAGTAATATATCAATAATATATCAAAATTTTATCATTAGTCGCCCAAGACTTATTATATTTAGTTTTAAATTTGTATGATTTAGTGTTTAAAGAAGAAAATACATCTCTCTCTCTCTCTCTCTCTCTATGTCTCTCTCTCTCTCTCTGTCTCTCTCTCACTTTGTCTCTCTCTCTCTTCTCTCTCTCTCTCTCTCTTAAGAGTAAATGAGTAGGTTTAAGGTACATATTCCCTCCCTCTCCTCTATCCTCTCTCTCTCTCTCTTTATCTCACTCTCTCTCTCTCTATCTCACTCTCTCTCTCTCTCTCTCTCTCTTCTCTCTCTCTCTCTCTCTCCTTCTCACTCACTCTCTCTCTCTTTCTCTCTCTCTCTCTCTCTCTCTCTCTCTCTTTCTCATCACTTGTAATTTCTCTCTTGTATAGATGTAGGAGATTCCATTAAAAGGATTCTGTAGGAAGTTTTAAATATTCCTTGAACTTACACTCTGAAAAACAAAAAACCACAAAAGATTTCAAAAATACAAATATCAAAGCAATAATAATAACAAAGAAGTAAAAGTATCAAAATAATACATATATCGAAGTAGGCTATATGTAATAAAATGTCAAATTAATTATAGTATTAAAGTAGTCATAATGTAGAGTATATAATAAAGTAATAAAATTATCTAAGTAGTTACTGAGAGTACTAAAAGTATAAAAGTAGTACAGATATAAAACAATATGAATGTCAGTATATGACGTCCCTGACATCATCCTTGTACGTGGAAACGGACGTTAAACTTTTACGACTATTATTATTATTAATAGAAATATAAAAGTAATAGATGAGGCACAACAGTAACAAAACTAACAGAACGTTTTAGTAGCTTTTTAGTTTTAGTGTTTTTGCAGGATGTTACTGTGCTGTTATTTTAAATTGTCAGCAAATGGACTAACCTTGTGACAGAGTGTATTAGAGGACCCGTGAGGTGCATTTAGAGCTGACCTTAGACTGCGAATAAATTACAATTTATCGCTAGATAAAGTTGAATTTGTCAACTTTTTTCCAAGGTGGTCTTGGAGGGGGGAGAGTTCAAAGGCTTGCCGGGGGGTCATCGAACTTTATCATAATGGGCGTTGAAAGTGGGACGTTAAAACTTTAGCAGGGGGTTACCTGTTTACTAAGGGGTGTCGAACCCTTCCAAAAATGGCCACCATGTTGCCAGGTATTCGTTTTTTGTTAACGTTCAAAAGATAGGTTTTTTATTTTACTTTGCTTTTAACAGGTCAATTTAAATTACCAGCCCAATTGTGATATGAAAGAGAAATAAAATCTGGATAGAACATATTAATAAGTGGTAGGGTTAGATGAGATTGATATTGAGTGATAATAAGTTGATAGGGAGTGATTGATAATGAATGAGAGAGGGGGAGAGAGAAGAAGAAACTGAAAGAGAGAACTTACAATGACAATTTTGCTGGGATGAGTCATAGGCGTATCCTGAAATACAGTATCCCGGATCGCATTTTCCAATAGTTGATGAACTACAGGAAGTGCAGTACAGTCCACAGGCTGAAATATGGTAGAAAGGTTTTAAAACGTTTCAAAGCTTGCCATTTATAAGTGTTAATGTTTTCACTTTCTTTAACCTTCTCTTTTGTATATCCTACCTCTTTCCTACTTTTCTATATCCTATAGATCATATCATATCTATATCTCTCTTTTCTATATCCTATAGATCATATCATATCTATATCTCTCTTTTCTATATCCTATAGATCATATCATATCTATATCTCTCTTTTCTATATCCTATAGATCATATCATATCTATATCTCTCTTTTCTATATCCTATAGATCATATCATATCTATATCTCTCTTTTCTATATCCTATAGATCATATCATATCTATATCTCTCTTTTCTATATCCTATAGATCATATCATATCTATATCTCTCTTTTCTATATCCTTTAGATCATATCATATCTACATCCTCTTTTCTATAGCCTACTTCTATACCCTTTCTCTATCCTAGTTTTATATATCCTATAGATCATATCTTATCTACATCTCTCTTTTCTATTGCCTAATTCTCTATCTTACCTCAAGCCTAGGTTAGACTTAATCCTAATGAATATATCGCTGCAGGCTCTAGGTGATCACTCTGACCACTCTGCATGGACGATTATTTTGAAGACCAGTGGCCTAACTTCTCAAACACATCACCATGAAAGAGTTTCTGGATTATTTGATCATCGCTATTAAGCAATTGAATTCTGTATATAATTCTGATTGGTTTGGGTAATTGTTTAACTGACATTCACGTCGATACTCCAAAGTATGATAATGTAGATTTAGGGTTTCTATTATTCCATAACCGTATATTTCCTGTTTGAAGGATACTAGGTATAGGGTAGGCTACTAGATATAAATATAAACATTACCTTTTAGTGCAGGCATAATAGCACTTGTACACAAGCACATGCACACAGCATACACATATTATAAGTAGTTCATTAGAAAAATTGAATTAAAGGAAAAATTTCAACTGAGAAATTGACAAGACATATTAGCCATCGCTATACACAAAAACTTAACCGATCCAGTATTTATTGATTGATCATATTTATTTGATATTACTCCCCTACAAAATCCGCGTAATTTGCTAATTTACTATCCATCAAATATATGAATTAGGCATTATTCTATAAATTAATACAATGCAGTTAAGAGATATTGGAAATAATTCATAATTATTTAATTAAACAATTCATAAATAATATTAGGCTATTCTCTCACCTCCGCATGTTCCATCTGCTTTTAATCCAAAACCAGTATTACATGAGAGACATTTGACGTATGAGAACGATCTTACTAATTAGATATTACTCCCAACAAAATGCATATAATTGTATATCAATCGAATAATGGAATTACGCATTAGTCGATAAATCAATAAAATATAGTTAATTTAAAGGATATTAAATTATTCATATTAGGTTTTGCTCTTACGTGCGCATGCTCCATTTAAATCTAGTCCATAGCCAGTATTACATGAGAGACATTTGACAGGGTTGCTGTTCGTGTCACACTGAGCGCAATTTGAGGGACACTCTGAAAACAACAACAACAACAACAACTAGAGTGCTGTAGTTGTCGTCAATGACAACATAGAGCTGATGTGATGAAAAGATAAGTTATGACGAGTGAATGCAAGAAAGATCTGATGATCTGCTGATCCGCTAGTTTGTGCAGATGTAACAGTTTAGAATCTACAGTTAAAATAAAAAATATAGTTAAAAGCATGTTTAACTATAGTTTAACATAGCATATTTAACTATAGTTTAACATGGCATGTTTAACTATAGTTTAACATAGCATGTTTAACTACAGTTTAACATAGCATATTTAACTACAGTTTAACATGGCATATTTAACTACAGTTTAACATAGCATATTTAACTATAGTTTAACATAGCATATTTAACTACAGTTTAACATAGCATATTTAACTATAGTTCAACATAGCATGTTTAACTATAGTTTAACATAGCATATTTAACTACAGTTTAACATAGCATATTTAACTATAGTTTAACATAGCATGTTTAACTATAGTTTAACATAGCATGTTTAACTATAGTTTAACATAGCATGTTTAACTATAGTTTAACATAGCATGTTTAACTATAGTTTAACATAGCATGTTTAACTATAGTTTAACATAGCATGTTTAACTATAGTTTAACATAGCATGTTTAACTATAGTTTAACATAGCATGTTTAACTATAGTTTAACATAGCATGTTTAACTATAGTTTAACATAGCATGTTTAACTACAGTTTAACATAGCATATTTAACTACAGTTTAACATAGCATGTTTAACTATAGTTTAACATAGCATATTTAACTATAGTTTAACATAGCATATTTAACTACAGTTTAACATAGCATATTTAACTATAGTTCAACATAGCATGTTTAACTATAGTTTAACATAGCATATTTAACTATAGTTTAACATAGCATATTTAACTATAGTTTAACATAGCATATTTAACTATAGTTTAACATAGCATATTTAACTATAGTTTAACATAGCATATTTAACTATAGTTTAACATAGCATATTTAACTATAGTTTAACATAGCATATTTAACTATAGTTTAACATAGCATATTTAACTATAGTTTAACATAGCATATTTAACTATAGTTTAACATAGCATATTTAACTATAGTTTAACATAGCATATTTAACTATAGTTTAACATAGCATATTTAACTATAGTTTAACATAGCATATTTAACCATTGATGCTAGATTTTAATAAGTAGTCCAACAACATCATCGAACATGCTAAAGTCTCGCTTAAAATCTGCTTGGCGTCACAAGAGATGGTTTCAAAGACTGGGATTAGAACCGAGGAGCTTCCTGTCTGTAAGACGCGTGTACTGTCCACTCGACCACCCAGGCGATACCTACATATATATGTCCGCTTTGTGTCTGCATGCCCAAGACATATAAACCATCCTTCCCTTCACCTTCAAGACACAATAATTAAAATTGTATTATTATTACAACTGTGCAATGACATAATACATTATGCTTTGAATTATTAGATTTACAAAACATTTTATTTATCTATTCTGCATGAGCAGCTTGAATAAAACGTTTTACGAGAACGGATGACGTTTGTTCTATTGTCTAAAATTCGATCTGATAATTCAAAAATTATTTCTGATTTGGGGGCAGATTCAATGATAAACATGATTCTTACGGACGCACTGTCCGGCAGAGTTCTTGACGTATCCTGTGTTGCACACGTCACATTTCCCTCCTCCACTCGTACCACAGTAGGCGCAATTACTAGCGCAATCTATACAACAATAAGTGGACCTATTGAGTTAGAAAAATATATAATTAAATATATATTAATTCAATTGAAGAATTGATCAATCAGTGAAGACGGTATTCAATCAGTTAATCAATCAATGTTTCTGAAATGTTTTCAGCACTGTACACATTATTTACATTAAGTAAGTAGACTCTCAACTAAACAACAATAACTTCATTTATATCGCATTTCAAATTTAGAGTGAATATTTAAATCTAAACCTTAAACTCTGTCATTAATAGTGTCTAGGTAACAGTGGCGAATCAACCAACGAACGAGGGACATGCCCCAATGCCCCAAGCCTAAGAAATTGTCTTATATTTACAATAAGCATATGTAATAAGCATAAGCTAGCTACCTAGTAAGCTAGCCACTAGTTAAAGCAGTAACTTCTGGAAAAGATTCGAAGGAACTGATTGGATTCAGTTTCTAACATCAAACATAATTTATTTGATTTTAGAATCTGAATCCAAACGTTTTCTCAATTCATAGTATCTACTCACTGCTGCAGGTGTTTGCTCCATTCTTATCGGGACCCTGAGCGCTGCTGGAGCAAGTGTCACACACTGATGTGGTAGTGCATAGCAGACATCCTGAGTTACCTGAACTACAGGCTGCGAATTAATCAATTAAATTACTAGCATCACGAAGTACCAGTAACCTTTAATATCTCCAACTGTACGTTATGTTATAACCTTTATCTCAACTGTATGCTAGTGCAATCTGAGTTGCACAAGAGAGAGATTGTGTTAGTAGGCCTGGCGGGAACCAGTGGCCATGTCGGTAAGATACTCGACCGCGGATCAGTATGTACGGAGTTCAAATCCTGGGCTATCCCGTCACTGATATCCCTTTCGTGTCAGGAAACTGACTTTAATGTTAGCTTAGCTATGTTTAAAATTAAACACTATAAAGTTCAACGTCTTTTTCCGTACACATTTATCTGTCAAAGACAGTGGATCAAACTTAAACTAAATAATCTGCATTCTGCAGTGCTGGAATCACGAGCTTTAAACACTGTATATCGAACTTAAATCACCCAATTAATTACAGATCTTAATATAGCTGTACAGTCTTGTCAAAACTACATTAATTAATTACAGCCCTAAATACAGGTATATACATGTAGATGCATCTAAACTACAAGCCGCAAGTTATCAGATTCATATTTAATTTCATTCACTTGTAGTAGATTACTGTAATAAAATTTCTAGTTTATAGTCGAAAACAATGTATCACAGCAATAAATTACTATATCAAACTATCTAATACTTTTAGCGAAATACATATGTAGATATTGTTATAAAACTAACAGCGAGACTGTTATAGAAATAGTAGACTGTTCCATATAAACGATTTCCAGGGTTCAAATCTCAATCTGCGAAGAGTACGCTTAAGGTCATGGGTCCTACCAACGAAATGTGAGGCTGTGTGAGGGGTGACTGTTATAGAAGACCATTGAAGACGAATAAGCATACATCTGTCAAAAATATACTCTAATATTATCAATCGTGCATCATACTTTAAGACACCAAAATTATCTTTACAAACTTTAATTAATTTATACAACGTTCGATACTTTGTTACCTGTTACCTGTTACCGTGTTACCTATTACCTGCAAGAAAGAAAAAGAAAGAGCAAAGGAGGAAGAATAAGAGAAGAACTGAATCAAGAAGAACGGAAAGACTCTAAAGACCGACTAGAGATCGACTAAAGACCGACTAAAAGACCGACTAAAAGACCGACTAAAAGACCCTGACTGCTGAGAGAACTAAGCTTATATATCAGAAAGACACACACACATTCAAACATACACGCATACACACTAAGAGGGAGACATTCATACGATACTAAAGTAATTGTTCTAAGGAAACCCGTCTCAAAGGTTCACCCACTTAATCAGATATAACCGAAGCAACGAATACTCCAAAGTTCATATAGATAAACATCATCCACTATGAAAACTGACCCACCGGTCCGTTTCCATTACTATATCAAACTAAATACTTCCTTTCTCTTCAAAGAATACTAAAAGCTCGAGCAGGAATGGACACGTGAAATATACATGAAGTTGAAACATTTGAAACTTACGGACGCATTTTCCACTAGCGTCCAGTCCATAGAGCGGATTACACTTGGAGCAATGGGTCGCGCTTACACAAGTCTCACACCCGGTGGGACACTGACCGGTGTCTAAATTAAAACGATCACAAAATATTTCATCAATTATCTAAAAGCTGGTAAAGCTAATATTAACGTCAGTTTCCTCACTCGAAAGCGATTTCAGTGACGGCAGTGAATCGATACAGTAATCAGCTATCAGTCAATAAATTACTCAATTAGGGCTAATCATAGATTTACACAGTGGTTAAAGTGGGAATTTAGAGCTAGAGGAACGATCAGAATTTCTCTGGCCCACTGCACTTCCCGACACTGACTTCACTTTACTGTATTTAAAGGTTTCCTTATCTGTAATACGGGACCCTAGCAGGGGAACGCACCTCAGATATAACGAGAGCTAGGGGAACTGAGTTCCTCTGCGACCCCCCCCCCCGCCCCATGTTAACCACCGGATTTACGTTATAACCCAATTACGGGTCAGATTAAGAGTTGTTTCATATTTATAATCAGTGAAATAAGCCATTTATGATATTGACGAGAATTATAAAATTAGAATCGATCTGTAGATACTCGAGAAAATATAAAATTAGACTGAGCCGGTGGCTTGTTGGTACGTTACTCGATAGAGGATCAGTAGGTAGTTCAGGGTTCAAATCCAGTCAACAAATTTAAATATAACTACTGAACTTTAAGTTTTGTAGAAACTGCTAAATTCATAGCAGTTATTTTCATTTCATTGATTTAAATCTATATCTAAATTTATTAAATATATTTAAATTCTATATTAATAAAATATCATATAATATATTATATTATTATTATTATACAATATTGGTTTTATGTGTTTGCTATTTTTATATTAGATCTATATATTATATTATACTATATTATTATTATATTACTTTACTAATATATTATATTGTTGTACTGAATTAAATATATTTAAATTTTATATCAAGCCAGGATTTTATAGAAATGTTGGATTTAGAAGATTACAGCGGCAGTCGTTGGTAGAGTTGGTTGTGTAGCCATCTACACAGAAGCCCGGGTCACAGTGACCTAGAGTGGTGCTGGAACAAGAGAGGCAGAATGGGCCACAGGCTGAAAGAATAACATGCTTCAATATATTAACATAATATACATTCAGTATACACAATTCAATAGCATACATAGCAGAATAACATACATGTACTTCACTCAAGTCCATTTACAATAGTAGTAGGATTATTGGGGGGCTGGCACATTATGATTTTTAAGCACAACCTAAGATTAAAACCTAGCTAAATTTCCTTTTTAGCCTTGCTCTGCCTTGATTAAGCATACTGAGATGAACGTTAATCATTTCAAGGCTAAAATAGAATAGCCTTAAAACATAGCTAAATTCTATTTTAGCCTTGATGCATAAATGTTCCATGAATATTAAGCACAGACATGCCTTGAGTCTTGCTTATTTCTATTTTCTGCCTTAAAATTTACACCATTGCAATTGAAGCATAGCCTTGCCTATCAATAATCTAACACACAAGCGTAAAATCAAGCACGCACACAGCTCACGAGGACAAAAACGATTTCAATTCACATCATTTCATCCACAAGGCAGAGACAAAATGATTTTAAACAGGCATCTTTAGCCTTGATACCTAAGCTTATATCTATATTAGCCTTGTCATCAACGTATGTACTGAAAGTATGATAACCACTCTCCTAGCCTGGCTGTAAACGGTCGGGTTAAAATAACGCAGCTGTTCAGCTACCTTAAAGTAACTATACATGTATGTAAAAGCCTATACCCGAGACAGCAGAGTATACTCTCAGATACTTAGCTTAAAATAACAGCTGGATGTTTATATATACTGAGCGCTGTAAAAAGCTCTAGTAAAAAGACACAGCTACTCGATGCCGATGCTCAGATGTTGTAACTCTGTGGAAAGCGAAAGTGAAAAGCCTATACGTGTATATTTCTACAGTATACTTTCCAAAATTCACAAATGTAGTTACTTTATGAAGCAATCAATATATTTACTGTTACCCAAATATCAAATTCATAGGCAACAAGAAAATAGATCAACTGCCTCCATATGTGGAGGACTTTTAAAATTAGACACAGCGAAGAAGTTAGTTTCCAGATGTGGACGGAGCAGGGTCCAAAACTGGCGTTGAAGGATTCGGTGCAGGAGCCCATATATGGACGTCCCGTTCAATAAATTCCAACATATCATCATAGTTATCCAATAGCTTTTGTAGTGGAATTGATGTATACTTCATGGATGGAAAAACCAAGCATATGTTATATAGCTTAATTAATCTGTAGGCGTATGCCACTGAATAGCCAGCTCTCTTCGCCATCAATACGAACATTTTCTTGGTCTTTGCGTAAACTTTCAGATTGTATAGCATTAAACCAATTTTAAATTGGATTAACCTAGTTTCCATAAGCTTACCTCTTTCATCTCTTTTTAGCGCTTCTATCATAATTAAACAATCTTCCACGTTACTTGGCTGAACATATTTGTTAATAGTCTCATCTACTCCTTCTGCAGTAACCAAACTTTTCTTAAGCTCCTCGTAACATTTACTTATTCTCTTTTGCTCATTTTTAAATGTAAGCTCCATATCAATATCAGATTCCGTATTTAGATTAAATATATTTTTCCATTTAGTCATGTAATTGTTTCCATAACTGACAACTAAGTCTCGTTTTTCTATTGGTATTAGCTCTAGCATAAAACAATGTAGATTGTTGGTATCCTTAATAAAATCCTTTTGCTCCGTAACATTGGTAAATCTAGCCATCTTCGCTGTGTCTTAAGCTAATGTACGTGGTACACTGAGTTACACATCAGCAGCTATAATCTTTTTATAGACAGCAGAGTATACACGAGTAGACTCTGCTGCAGCCTACACGTTAAACAGCTGGAAAGTTGAGCTTCAGTAGTGGAGTGGTACTCATTCCGTGAATAGCAAAAACATAAATATAGAAAAGAAAATGAAAATATAATAAAAATTAAAAATATATGAATTTTATTTAAATATTTTTTCTTACATATATAAAATGGAAACTCAAACGGTGAAACAATTGCGACTTGTCGCGAAGCAACGAGGTATTAAAAGATACTATTCTCTTCGCAAGGCAGAGCTTATTGATGCGTTGTCATCGACATCACAAACAATCGGTGGTGTTGTAGATTTGCTCAATTCTCCTGTACCAGATATTCAACAACCGATTTTAGTTCCAACTAAATATAAACCATCACCCAAGAGACATTATGGCAATTTGCTCGACACACCGGTGCCTGATATAAAAACTGAGATTCTTGCACCAATTAAGACTGGAGTAATGGCAACTATCAAATCATATTGGGATTGGCTGGTAAGCGATGTACCAAGCAACATTAAAAGCAAAGTAAGAGAATCGTATAAGACACTAAAGTCTAAAGTTGAGAACATATTCAACAAGTCTAAGGCGGATACGTATGAAATCAAAGAAACAAAATCAGCTTTAAAGGGATTCACTAAGCAATATACCATTGATGGTCGAAATGGAGTGGATGCAGTGTCATTTCTCAATAGCGTTCAGACAAAAGTGTTAAATGTATTAAACAACAACCCTCAGTCAAAAGTTAATCTAACACTCACATGTACAATGGAAAGGGTGGATTTGAAGACTGAGGAAATTACATCGTCTGACGCCCCTTTTCTTTCAAAAACTGAAATAATTTTACCATCCACAGATACCGCAGAGGTGTATGAAAAGACTAAACGTAAAATGCTAGAGTCAATGGCTAATTTTCAGAAGCGGGGTAGTAATTGGAGATTTCGCAGAGTGATGAAATTAGAAATAAATACTGTAGAATACAAGCCACTACGAGGTAGCTCCTACATTCCTCTTCCTGAAGAATTAGCTGATAAAAAGGCTATTATAAATATGAAAAATGAAGACGATCAGTGTTTCAAATGGTGTATAGCTAGAGCCTTAAATCCTGTTGAAAAAAATCCACAACGCATTGATAAACAATTAAAGAAGCAGGCTGAAGAATTTAACTGGAATGGTATTGATTTTCCGGTTAATTTGAAAGATATTGATAAATTTGAAAAGAATAACAATGTATCAATTCATGTGTTTGGATATGAAAAGCTAGAGGCGTGGGCCAAAGAAGAAGAATTAATACCATTAAGGATTTCAACGTTAAGTAGTCAAAACGTAGTAGATTTGTTACTCATATCAGAAGGTGATAATAATCATTACTGCTGGATTAAGAACTTCAATAGATTGATGTCAATAGAAGGAAATCACCATGCAATGCATTACTGCAGACGATGCTTAAACGGTTTCACAAGTGAAAATGCTCTTAATAATCACACTGAATATTGTTCACAACACGACGCTCAAAAAATTGTGTTACCTGACTCTGGAACGTTTATGAAATTCAATCACTATAAAAAATCGATGCGAGTACCATTCATAGTTTACGCAGATTTCGAGTCATTTATTAAACCGATTGATACACGTCAGCCGGATCCAAGCAGGTCAACCACTATCCGATACCAGAAACATACACCTAGTTCATTCTGTTATTACATCAAGTGTTTTGATGATAGCATTTACTCGCAAGCTCCAGTCACTTTTACTGCAAAGAATGATGATGACGATGTTGCTCAAATATTCTTTGACACTTTAGAGCAAAATATTAAAGAAATATACAATCAGTTCAAGTTTTCTAAACCAATGATATTCGATGAATCTGCCGCGAAGAAATTCAAGGCCGCAAAATCATGTCATATTTGTGAAAAAGAGTTGGGTAACGATCGTGTCAGAGACCACTGTCATCTATCTGGCAAATTCCGAGGAGCAGCACACGATAAATGTAATTTACAATACAAATTCCAAAATTCTTTCCAGTAGTTTTTCACAATTTATCAGGATACGACAGTCACTTATTTATAAAGAAGTTGGCAGGTGGACAAATTAATTGTATTCCGTGTAACGAAGAAAAGTACATCAGTTTCTCTAGGGAATTGCTGGTTGACAAGTTTATAAATAAAACAGGTAAAGAAGTACTAGTGAAACGAGAATTGCGGTTTATCGATAGCTTTAGATTTATGGCTTCGAGTCTTGAGAAACTTTCAAAGAATCTAAGTAAAGATCAGTGTAAGAATATTGCAAGTAAGTATTCTGGAAAGCAATTGGATTTGCTGTTGAGAAAAGGAGTTTACCCGTACGATTATGTTAGTTCGTCAGAAAGACTTGATGAAACTAAACTACCGCCAAAGGATGCTTTCTACTCAAAACTTAACGATACCAATATCAGTGATGAAGACTATAAACACGCAGAGACTGTTTGGAAAGAGTTTGGTTGTAAAACATTTCGAGACTATCACGACTTGTACAATATATCTGATGTGCTTTTACTAGCAGATGTCTTTGAAAATTTTAGAGATGTATGTATGACCCACTATAAATTAGATCCCGCGTGGTACTACACCTCGCCAGGACTAGCTTGGGATGCTGCGTTAAGATTAACTAAAGTTGAACTCCAATTGTTGAGCGATTACGATATGCTGCTGATGATTAAGCACGGAATAAGAGGTGGTGTAAGCACTATTTCAAACCGATATTCAAAAGCTAATAATAAATACATGGATGGGAATTTTAACGTTAATGATCCTTCCAAATTTATCAAATACCTGGATTCGAATAACCTTTATGGCTACTCGATGAGTAAGCCCCTACCCACACACGGGTTCGAATGGATGACAGAAAAAGAACTGGAGAACTGGAAAGAAATGAAGTGTATCCTCGAAGTTGACTTGGAATATCCTGCAGCGCTGCACGACCTGCATAATGACTATCCTTTAGCCCCCGAAATTGTGAAAGTGAATAAAGTAGAGAAATTGATACCGAATTTGAATGATAAAACAAAGTACACATTACATTACGAGAATTTGAAACTGTACGAAAGTATGGGACTGAAAATTACCAAAATACACAGAGGCATAAAATTTGAAGAAAGTCCATGGCTTAAAACTTACATCGATTTAAATACACAGCTACGCACTAAGGCTGCCAACGACTTTGAGAAAGATTTCTTTAAACTAATGAACAATAGCGTTTTTGGAAAAACTATGGAGAATATTGAAAATAGGATAGATTTCAGATTGGTTGATAATAGAGAAAAGGCTGTTAAATTGGCTGCAAAGCCGTACTATGACCGAACAGTGATATTTGACGAAAATCTTGTCGGCGTCCACATGAGAAAAACTAAATTGCTGTATAATAAGCCAATCTACCTAGGTATGGCAATATTAGATTTAAGTAAAACTTTAATGTACGAATTTCACTATAATTACATAAAGGAAAAATACAATGATAAAGCCAAGCTGTTGTTTACAGACACGGATTCGTTGATGTACGAAATACAGACGGAAGATTTTTACGCAGACATATCTAATGACGTCGAACGCAGATTTGACACTAGCGATTATCCGAGAGTTCATCCATCAGGCATTAAGACTGGAGTTAACAAGAAAGTCATTGGAATGTTTAAAGACGAAGCTTGTGGAAAGGAAATTGAAGAATTTGTTGGATTGAGAGCAAAGTTGTACTCTTACAAATTAGCAGATGAGGAGCACAAGAAATGTAAAGGTGTCAAGAAGAATGTTGTTGAGAGGACAATAACACATGATGATTACAGAGATTGTCTGTTTGAGAAAAATTACCATTCTAGAAGCATGAACGTTATTAGATCACGCTTGCACGATGTCTATACTGAGGAAGTCAATAAAGTTGCTCTCAGCGCAGATGACGATAAGCGAGTAATCATGGACGATGGCGTGCACACTCTAGCTTACGGACATTATAGCTTAAATATATAAAACATGTTTTTATGGATAAAGTTTGCCCCCCTCACGAGGGGGGCAAACTGACTTCAGAATATTCCGTTTCAGTCAAGAAATTTTTTCATTCTATACTGAGGAAGTCAATAAAGTTGCTCTCAGCGCAGATGACGATAAGCGAGTAATCATGGGCGATGGCGTGCACACTCTAGCTTACGGACATTATAGTTTAAATATATAAAATGTAATTTTTTATTAATATTTTCAAACCACATTTGGTTTCAAAATAATTCTCTACAACCAAACAACTTCAGGATCATCTTTGTCTGTATTGAAACCATCAATCTCTGCATACAACATTCCCTTATATTTTCCGTTATTGATTTCTCTTACCGTAAACTCAAATCTTTCATGGTCCATTTCCAACTCTTCCTCTTTAATATATTCATTAATCTTTTTTGTGGACCACATTTTTTTAGGGATTTCACCCTCATTTTGTATAACGTACAGAATATATGATTTGCCGAATTTTGTGTGTATAGGTTTGAATCCCATTACAATGTATTTATCTTCAACTTTGAGATTTTGAAACTTGATTATTTCTGAGTTTGAGTTTGTAGTTGTCATTTTATATAGTCCAAGAAAATATTTAAATAGAAATTTTTATGAATCTAAATTTTGTAAATTAGATATGGGAATCCATTCATTAAATTTCTTGTTGTAACCCACCCATTTAACCAAGGCATGTTCCACACCTTTAATCTTTTTCCGTTGTAGAACCTTTTCAATTCTATAATTTTCTTGATTTGTTTTCTGCAATTCTTCTGCGTAAAAACCTCCTTCTATCTCTTCGCCTAACGAATCTGTCAATTTATAAGTGATCGGGGATGTGTATTGCACTTTGGATATCTTGTACACCGCTTCAGACCAATTGGGTAGGAATCCCTTTTCAAACACACCCTTAATCCGACTAATTCTAACTCTATCGCCAACCTCAAATTTTCGATTCGTTTCCAAATTTCTATACTTCCTACTGTTAATTATAAATGCTTCGTTTTCCTTTTTACTCGCCTCAATTGGAGTCATTTTTACAGTCGAATGTTTCGTGTTGTTATACTCTGCAATTAAATCGTCAATCATATCAATCCAATTTCTCGTATTTTCCGCAGTAAATCTTTTCCACATCTTTTCCTTGATACTTCTATTGAATCGTTCGACGACTGCTGATTTATGTTCACCAAATGTAGAGTATCTATTGATATCAAGTTTCTTTAACCAATCATCCAAGTTTTTGTTGTAAAATTCCTTACCCTGATCAACCCATAAATGTTTAGGCTGTCTTCCCGACGATGACACTATTTGTTTAAATGCCTCTGCAGTTGTTTCACCTCTCTTGTCCTTCAACGGAACGCTCCACGCATACTTGGAAAACACATCAATGACGTTAAGCATGTATCTGTAGCCCTTATTTACTCTACTCCACTCCTGCATTTCGATTAAATCTGCTCCCCATATCTCATCAACTTCAAACACGTGAACTTGTCGTCTTGTAAATTTTCTGCGAATCGGTTTGTGTAATTCTCTAGCTAATTCTTCAAAGGGTCCAACGTTTCGCTTCAAACCTCTATCTTCGCTGGACCCCTCTATTCGTTTTTTGACTCAACACCAAGACCAAACTTTGCCTTATTTTTCATGATGTGGTATACAAATCGAGCCATATTTCTTTGTGCACTATCAAATCTTGAATCATTAGCAATTTCGTATGCTCGATGAGCCAAAGCTTCGTCGCTTATATTTCTGCTCGCTGTATCGGTATTTGCAGTATAAAACTGGTCGTGCAATTTACACATTCCATCCAACTCATTTATACCCTGATAACCTTCGCGATTTCTCAGTTCGTACTTTGTGCCTGGACCGCAGTACGAATACTTGTTGAGATTATTAAATGAACCGTTAGGTACGTACTCTCCACGTCTGGCAGGTAAATGTAGTTCTCCAACTGTATTTCCAACAGCCGATAACACATTATTAAACACACCCTGACCCGAGACAAATTTTGACTTTTTACTTCCACACACTCCACAAATAGCAAATTGCTGTTTTCTATTATTAGCAGTTAACCTTTCCTGCGTCTGTATAGAATCAGTTTTCCTTTTACATTTCAAGCAGTACATTTTTAAATTACATTATAAAATTTTATAACATAATTTTCATATTAGAAAACTTATTAATCTATAATAATCGGAGTCTGACCATCGGATGTTAGGTACATCACTCTATCGGAAAGTATCGTAACATACATATGAGTATGTTCTGGAACATTTTGACTAAATTTAAAATTAAGTTTCATATTCATAACATCAGTTTTGATTCTTTCACTCTGATGTCTTACATCAAAGACTACAAGTGGAAATAGCTTTTTGTAATTCATCATATCGATCTGTGTACCTCCAATTAAATGATTAAAACCAAAGTGTTCCTTCTTAAATTCATCAGCCATAGCGCAGAAATCTACATAGTCATTTGTAGCAAAGTTTATTCTCGGCTCATCTGCAGGATATCTCTGATCATTCAATTCAACAAAAGCACTAGTCAAGTTAAGGTGATCAAACACAGCTGGATTTTGTTCCTGTGTTCTTGATTTGTCAGTTTGAAATCCAACAATTATCCATCTAGGCTTTTTACTTCCAGCGTCTCTATTGATCATCCATTCAAATTCCTGCACGTTGTGCGTAACTGTAGTATGTTGGTCAGTTCTTCTGCTAAAACTTACTGGAATTTTCCTTTTACTTACAACAGACTCTCGCAGTGAAGTTATCATTTCAACTGACGGTTTTATTCTTGGTACCATCCACCTAATATCCGTTAGTGAAACTTTACCTTCAAAAACGTTATTCGCTTTATGAATAGCCGAATTATTAATCACTCTAGTGAGTCGCAACGTATGACGCAAATTGTAAAGTACTTTGTTATAATCGGAAAATCCAAATAGATGCGAAAATGGAATGTTGAATGAAAATTGACCTGGCGCATCGTTGTTCATTAGAAGTTGTCGGCGAATCGCAAATCCTTCATTGTAATCTGGATTTTCTTGCGGTGTAAAAAGATTGGCAGCAATGTCTCCGCCTGGTGCAACTGCTGGAGATTGTCTATATTTGGAGGATACTGCGCCAACATTAGTGTCCTTTCTCCAACTTTGATTCAATCCCGCGCTGCTATTGAAATCGTCAGGATAAGACAGATAACCCAACATTGACGTAGTCTGTCCTGGAAAACGTAATATTTCAATTGATTTACCTCCTAGAATATACTCAATATCAGAAAAAAGGTATGGAATAGCATTATTTATCAAAGCTATTTGAGCTGTTCTATCAAAAGCATTGCCATTGTCATTTCGAACTAATCTTCCCTTTATTTTAAGGAAGCTTTTAGCTGTGTTGTAGTACGAATCACTTGCAGGAATATCAATTTCAATAACATGACCATTAGAATCAAAGTCGGCTTTAGTCTGTGGAATAAAAGACGAGTATTGACAACTTTCTACACTATTGTCTACAATAATTGACGTTGGTTGAGAGAATATTTCGTTTGGCAATTCAGTTTCCATTTTATATATATAATAATAATTTTTAAACTAAAATCGTTTTAATCCACTGCCCGATTTTTGTAGTTGTTCTAGTATCTGTTCCGATTCTGGAGTTAGACGACTATTTTTGCTTGCTATCTTTCTAATTAATGCTTTGCCGCCCTCTGTCAAACCGAATGCAGCAATATCACCTACTGCTCCTAACATTGGCTTTGCAATTAAATCTTTATTCTGATAGACGTACGAACCCATATCTTTCAGTGTATCGACAAATCCCCGTCCATGTACCAGAGTTTGTTTTGAACTGTATGCTTTGCATTTCTCTTTGACAATCATTTTACTAAATACAATATATTTTTAATTAGATTTTTCTCTAATTAGTAATACAATAGTAAGTCTTTCACCCATCAGATCGATAAGTTTGTTGTCTTGATCGGTCAGCCACAGTTTTATACTATCAATTTCATGCCTATTAACTGTTGGTAAAAATATCAATTCAGGAGTAGGATTCTCTATTATCTTATAGCCTGGATTTACTCTTTGGGTGAATGTATGAATAACATTAGATCTTTTACCATTAAGATAGTTACCAATAGCAATATCGCAATGGACTTGTATCGAATTGACTTTTTCTATATCAATTATGTTGGGAGACAGATGAGTTCCATTTGACAGTTTTTCATCGGTGAATCCTAGAGTAGACCCTAATGAATTGTCAATTCCAAAGTCAACCATGTACTTTTCGTGTGATATAGTCAAAATTGTTTTGAAAATTAAATGACTTATATTTATGTAATATTTTTCATTAATTGTATCGTAGTCACCGTTTTCTCGCATTTCCCTTTGAATCGTAGCGTTAATATCTTTTAATTCGTAAGCACCTTTTGAAAGTGTAATTATTTTCCAAGTACTTCCACCGTCGGTGGAATATTTAAATTTATTGTTTGCTTCCGTGATGTTAGGAATTGAATTGTACGTCATCAGAGATATAAATGCTACTTTTGCTATGCATGCTGTCTCCCAACATTTTATGCATACTTTTTCTTAGGATCCAATATTATTGGAGGGTGCAGATATGTAGTAAAATCTGTTGATGTGCTCGACTGAGTTAATTTCGCCATTTTTTTATAGCAGGATTAAATTTTAAACTGGATATTTTAGAGAATTTCGAAATGGTTTTTATATATATCATCATATTTCCCCTTGGTGATTGCACCAATTCTTAGCAGTTCATCCAATATACCAACTGCGGTATTGTATGCTCCATTGTTTCCAGCTTCTAGAGCTGCAAGATTTTCCACCAGCAGATGGACCAATTGATCTGGATTTTCATAATGTACAACTTGATCTCCTTTTGGTCTACCTCGTCCACGTTTTTGTTTACCTGCAGGCATTACAAGTTTTCTCTTCTTCTTCTTAAGTCCTTCTCCGACGAGTTCACTCCCTGCTTTTACCTTAGTCAATATGCTCTTGTATTTTTCCAGTGTTTTCTGTTGAGACTCGCATATCGTTTTCTCAGCTGGAGTCTTTTTACTGTTGTTTCCTAAAAACTGCCCTATTCGTCTATTATGCGTTTGAATCTCCTTTAATGTTGCTTCAATTTCATTATTTTCATAGACTTCACTTGGAAGTTTCAGGTCGAGCAGATCTAGATTCTCTCGATCACTTTCATTGAGATTCTTGTCTAAATTAATAATTACAGGATCCCTCCTTGGTGTGGATTCACGTTCAGGAATAGGTGAATCATAAAATGGCATTGCCTGTATAGCCTCTCTCTGATCATTTGAACGCATCAATTGCTTAGTAAAGGGAACTAAAATATCACTCAAGTTTTGTTTGTTGTCGACAATCTTTTGTTCTAGAATTTGAGCCGTTTCCTTTGTAGTGTCGATTAACGGTTTGAATAACTTTGCTTGACTCTCATATGACTGTTGATTGCCTAGTTTCTCATTCAGAAACATTTGTTTGACTTCGTTCTTGGCCTTGTTATACCGGTTAATATCAAACTCCACCATCATTTTATTACATACATATATTTATTTATTAGGTATTTTTATGTATTATTAGGTATTTTTATGTATTATTAGGTATTTTTATGTATTATTAGGTATTTTTAGATATTATTAGGTATTATTAGGTACTATTAGGTATTATTAGATATTTTTCAGGTATGTACATTGCATTGTAATTTAACAAATATCTACCACATTCAGGTTCCTCCCACAGATTTACAACAACGTAACCGTGCTTATTCATCCAAGCTTCATTACATATTTTTTCAAACTCTTCAAATGACATATCACCACTTACGTGAGTGTCATAGAAATATTTAAGCGATTTTTTATCATGTCGAAATAGAATAAAAATATTAGCATTTTGTCGAATTCCATGTTTTTTCAGCTTATGAATGCTCTGACATAAATAGAATACATTCGCATTATTATGTCGACCTTGACAGAAGTAATCTGTCATATCTTTCTGATTTTCATTCATGACGTCATCAAATATTACAATATGTGTTTTATTTCTATCGAGTTCAGAAGGGTGAACTATTCCATCATCTGGGTTGTGAAAAGTAACAATATCTTGACTTGTTTTAGACTTCTTCCTTGATTCATCATTACAATCCCGAAGAAATTTATACGCGTCTTGATCGGGTGTCATTGTGTACACCATCGTATCATCATAGTACACTAATTTTTTCATAATGAAGTTCATCATTAGATTTGTCTTGCCACAACCGGTGCTGCCAGCTAGTATCATAAATATATTTTTAGGAAATATATCGTGATGCTTGCTCTCATAGTTGCTACCGTAAATTTTTTGATAAATTTTCGAATAGTTAGTATTCAAGTCTACCATTTTTATGTAGTAGTTATTATTTTAAATTGTTTCTTTCGTATAATTCATCTAATACATCCTTGAATAGACTCCCATTGTTCAGTTTATATAGCACGTAAATACAGTAATGACCGCAGATGACTTCGTTTGGTGCTTGAATTTTAAAAGTGTTAAAATAATTTTCCTTTCCTTTACAATAATGTTGAACTTCTGATGGAGGTATGAAGCCGTAACTATCAAAATATAGACATTTGCCATTCTTACTATAAAGAAATACCCAATGGGTCCCGTTCCCTTCGCTGTCATCAATATTAAGAATTAAACTTTCGTTATTACTAACTGATCCCTTTAGCTCATCTCGCATGAATACACCTTTGAAATTTTTTACATTTAGCTCTTTACATTTTTTTATTATATCAAAGTTGCTTAGCGGTTTAAGAGATTTGAATGACTTTAGAAATTGGGGGAAACTCATTCCCCCTGTCTTCCTAAAAAAACTCCTGATCCTGTTCTCTGTAGATATAATCCATTACCCCACTGAGCTCCTTTCAAATTCTTGACGCATCCACCGAGCCCAAATTTCTTCAACGCATTTGATAGCATTTTGCCTGCAACCGGAATTGGAGCAATTGCATCACTGATTAAGCCTGCGCCGAGTTGTTGCTTGGTTATGTTTTCCAATTCTTGATTATGTCTCTTCAATTCATTAGTCTGTCTAGTCGAATTCACTGCCGAGCTAATTCCACCTGCCAATCCACCTATAGCTCCCACGATGGCGGGAATGGCTGCTGCCAACAACGGCAGAAATCCTCCATTCTTTTCCATGTACTTTAATTGTGCTCTACTCAGACACAATTCTATTCCAGATGTAGCCTTTTTAATTTTATTAATTTGAGTTTGGGTTAGAGGAAGATTCGTATTACCCGATAAATTCTTTTTTGATATTCGTATTGTAACCTCTCTATCATGATCGCACGCGCTCTTTAGTTTTTGGACCTGACCTTTAGTCAACGTTACACCGTAGTTTGTATACTTTGACATTTTTATATAACATTTAAATTTTTATTATAAAATGAGTACTATATCGAAAACTGGTGGCAAATCGCATTCAACAACTGGTGATTTGATGGAGCATGTAGACTCAGTTTTCAGACCAATTGTCAAGCTTGTTGATAGACTCGACAGTACAAAAGTTGACAAATCTGGAGGAGATATCACTGGAGACATTAATATGAGCAACAATAGAATTTTCAATGTTAAGCAACCTCCAGAAAGTGATTTGGATGTCGTTACAAAGGGGTACTGCGATCGTTATGTTAACCAATTTGGACAAAATTTAAGAGTAGGTATCCTAAAAGAAGTAGAACAAAACGTAGTTGCTAATGACATTGCTCTACAAAAAAATATTCATACGAAACTCAGTGTGAATGGTGGTTCAATGAATGGAGATGTTGATATGAGCAACAATAGAATTTTCAATGTTAAGCAACCTCCAGAAAGTGATTTGGATGTCGTTACAAAGAGGTACTGCGATAGTTTTGTTAACGAATTTGGACAAAATTTAAGATTAGATATCTTAAAGGATGTAGAACGAGATGTTGTTGCTAATGACATTGCTCTACAAAAAAATATTGATATGAAACTCAGTGTTAATGGTGGTTCATTGAATGGAGATGTTGATATGAAGCATAATTTAATTTTTAATGTTGGTTTCCCCAGTCAAACATTTGATGTGGTAAACAAGAAGTATCTACAGATTGCTAGCATGAAAGATAATGTTGATTTTAAGAAATTAATGGCTATTTGTTTTCATCTTTTAGCTATTATGACAAAATATTCTGGGGAACTAAGCGAAATCAATAATTACAGGAAAGAATTTCAGAGAAAATATACATATTTGGAAAATATTAACTCGATACATATGAAATTGTATAATGGCGAAGAAATTCATTCTGACGTGGGAGGAATTCTTTCACCGTTTACTACTGATTTGAAATGTTTACTTTTAACAATAATTGAAAAACTACCGAGAAATATGTTTAGTGACTTGGAAATAACTCTAGGTCGCGCTAATTTAATAGCAACACCTGAAGAGGGTACACCTTTATTGAAATTTAGGCAATTTATTTCAAAACTTGTAAGAGATCTAGATCCAGATCGAAAGAAATCAGACTTGAAATTAATATTGCGAAAAAATTTAACGTTTGTTGGTTTAGGATTTGATTACGTTTCAGATTCTCTACTAATGAGGCTTGTGATGGAAGTGTAGCCGTAAATTGCGATATTTAAATTCGTTAATAAATGTATTAACAAATTTTTATGTAAATTCAGAAATAATCTGATTATAGGCTGCCTCAGCAAGATTTCCGTTACAGGAGACAACAAAGTCAATCTTTCATTAAGTTTATTTAGTTTTTCAATTTCTGTATTTAGTTTATTACTTTTAGCTTGAAAATTAAATTTATTGGCGAAGGCTGTCAATATACCGCTTGAAGTGGATAACACTATTATAGCAACGGGTGGAATTACAACAGCTGTAGCAGTTGCAGCTAGCACTGCGGAAATTACGATCGAAGCCACCGCGGTAGTGTAGGAAAGTGTTTTTATAATCTTTCGCTTTTTCTTTAGTTTTTTAACAACTGTTTGCCTTTCTTCAAGCTTTCTAATTAAAAATGCTTTCAGTTTACTTGAAAGCGAAGTGCCATCTACTGTGTCTGTCATTTTTTTATTATGTGTAATTATTATTTTAACATAAAACATTTACAAACGAGAAAATTATTTGATTATTGTTTGTAAATTTTGAATTTTATTTAAATATTTTTTCTTACATATATAAAATGAAATACTCGGCCGCCGAATTGAGACAAATGTTGATCGATGCTGAAATCACACCAGCTCTACGTGCTGGAAAAACAGAGTTGTTGTTTATGACTTTTGAAAATGGACTTTTGAAGAGAGAAGAAGTGTTTCCTCCAAAGGATGAAGATACGACAACAAGAAAGAGAGGAAGACCAAGAAAATGTCCACTAAAAGAGGTTGATCCACAAAATGAAGAAGACAAACCTAGAAGAGCAAGAGGAAGACCAAGAAAATATCCACTAAAAGAGGTTCAACCAAAAAAGATTATAGACCAGAAGCATGAGTACTTGAGAGGTATAAGAAATAACCCTAAACCTGTAAGATTGGAGAATACCATCACTGGTGAAGTTATTGAATTCCGGTCGATGTATGAAGCCGCTAAAGAAACTAAACATGATCTAAATTTCTTTAAAAGAAACAAAGGAAAGACTGTTGATGGATCTTATAAAGTTATAATGATAGGCAAGACTATGCTTCAATAGTAATTGTACTGATTTCAAGGCAGAAAATAGAAATGAGCTATGAAGAAGGCTAAATTATAAATAAGCTATGTTTTAACGCTATTCTATTTTAGCCTTGAAATGATTAACGTTCATCTCAGTATGCTTAATCAAGGCAGGGCAAGGCTAAAAAGGAAATTTAGCTAGGTTTTAATCTTAGGTTGTGCTTAAAAATCATAATGTGCCAGCCCCCCAATAATCCTACTACTAACTTCCCCATACAGTACTCCTAGGATGGTAGGAAATAATGTGTAAGATGGATTGCGCGTGTGAATTAATAACAATAATATTACATTTCAATTAGTATATACAAGTAAAATGCTGTAGGAAAGCAGAAAGTGAATATCCTCTCTTTTCCTTTCCAAGTATTTGATCTTTCTCACTTTCATTTTATCACACTTGGACATTTTCTTTCTCCTCTGTATCCCTCTAGATAGGCCTATATCTATCTTGTGATGAACTAACAAGCAAATTTAATTATCGCACAATTCTAAAGCATTTTCAATCAACAAATAAAGTCATACATTATAGTAAAATATAAATTAAATTAACATTTCGAAGTATTACAATATTGCTGCCGATGTCTTCTTCAACAATACATTACAAAATCTCGTTCCGCATATTAACTGGAGGGTGGGACATTTTGCTTCCCCATCGGTTAATTTCCCAGCAGTGATCGCAATTTGCCCTACAGTCAAGTCCTTGGTCTGGTTTAGAGTTATAGAATAATATACAAGATAGCTTTTCTAGCAAACAAGTCCATCACCACAACCGGCAATGGTTACATATCTCACTAACTGCCAGTGGGCACCCTAAAACATTGTTACTCTCGAGAGTTCCTGCATGTCAATACGTAGGAATCAGTCTAGGCACTCCTTCCAGCATGCTACTCCACAGATCTGGAATTGTCTTTTTTCCCACTCTGCAAAACGCCTCATCTACTCCTGATCAGCCTTTCCTGTTTTACGAAGAGTTTCACAGGCGGTTTAAAGTTTTTCTCTTCGATCTTTCCTATCCACCTAATGTCAATGAACAGAGACCAACACGCAAACCTCCATTCCGTTAGTACCCTTCCTTTGATTGAATACCCGGAATTTGGCTCACACCGTTTATGGACCCCTCCCTCACTCTGCTCATCGGTTCTGATTTGGTTCCATAGTGCTCGATGTTCTCATGGACAAAAATTGCACTTGAATCGTATTGCTGTTGTTGTTGCACATTTACTTATCCAATTGCCACCAATTAGCCAACAAATAAACACATAAAACGACTTAACTTTGCTTTTAAAATAAAAATTTAACAAAGAATGAAAATACAGGATTTGGCGGAAGATTTCAGTTTTATGAACTTCTGTGCTCTAATTAAATATTTATTATATATTATCCCCTCCTCGAATAAGAAATTTCATCCCTCTTCCCTTGAGTAAACACTTCATAAGGAGGATGTGATTGAATAGTCAGTTCATTCTCTTTTACGCGAAGATCATGAATTTTGATAGAATTTTCTATTGTTCTTGATTTGGATATCTACTGCAGATAAAGAATCAGCTGATGATGATGACTGGCCGGTAACTGACGATGACTGCGCAGATATCATTAAGTCTTACTCTGAACTAGTCGAGGGTCTGCATACCAGCAGAGTTACAGACAAACTTTATGCTAAAGGATGCCTAAGTTTTGCGCAGTTGAAAGCAATACTGTGTAAAGAAAATCACTTGGATCAGAATCGAGAACTATTACACATTGCAATGCGTAGAAGTTCTCGACATCTAAAGATAATCTTGGAGTGTATACGAAAGGATCAACCGAGGACGTTGGAGCCGACAGAAGGTGAGAAAAAATCTATGCTAATCTATCGACTAAGGCAATGTATAATCTCAGACATTAAAATTTAAAGCAGGCCCTATACATGTACATGCTTATCACGTCTATGTTAATATAAAATGCAGCGCTTCGAAACTTGACACTTATATTTTCTTTTGGATTGTATATAACACATAGATGACCTAGTGCAATGTTATTAAGAATTGATGTAGAATTGTGTCAAATGGTCAGATTTACGCGAAGATGTTATCAGACAGGAAAAACTATCGGGTGAAAATTTCTGAAAGATGTGAGGTTTGTAGATGATCAAGCTATGCTTGCTAGTAGTGAAGCAGGATTGCAAAAGGTTATGGATGGTCTGAATGTCACAGCATTGAGATATGGCATGATGATGATGATGATGGGTTATCCATTCAGTCGAAGTCTCTATGTATCACGATTTCTTACCGCCTCCCTCAAATCCGCTATGCTGGTGTTGAGGTCAAATTCTACAGTATCAAGCCAACGCGTTCCTTGACGAGCTGTCCTCCTTTTTCAACAGAGATGTCCTAGCATAATTGATTTCTCAATTGAACTAGCTCGAATGACATTTCCAAAGTATGAAAACCTTTGCTTTTTGATCTTCCCTTCAAGAGAAATACTTGGTTTTATGCGATCTAGCACATCTCTATTATTAACTTTAGCCGTCTCGTAACACGCGTCTTCAACACCAAAGCTCGAAAGCGTCGATTCTCCTTCTATCCGCCTTTTTAGCGTCCAACTTTCGCATCCATAGGTGGCAATTGGGAAGACTATCGCATTGACTATCCTGCATTCGGCATGAAGTTTAGTATAAAGAGGACGAAGGTTATGAGAGTCACAGGGATGTAAATATTACATTGAATAATACGCTATTGCAAGAGATATGAAGCTCTTCACGGATGATGGGAAGTGCGCAACGAGAATATAATGTAGAATAGAACTGGCGAGAGAGGCTTTCGGAAAGATAAAAGAACTACTAACAAAAGGCATTGTCAAAAAAAGGAATATATTGGGATCATTGTTTGGTCGACAAAATATTGGTTTAGTCGACACTTCTAATAGGATGTGAAACATGGACATTACAGAAAGAAAATTTCCGAAAATAAGAGGGAATGGAATGTGGTTATGGAGATGGATGGAAAACATTATTTGCATTGATAACAATACTAATAGAGAAGTTCTTGAAAGAGTCGAAACTGATAGACAATTAATAAATCTGATTAAAATATAAAGAATAGCTCTTTTGAATAGAATAAAATACTAGGGGGGATGGTTTGCCAGTGGATGTAATAGAAGGAAGAATGCAAGATAAAAGAGTTAAAGGAAGACAGTTACATTGGATGCTGGTTGATCTGAATCTGATAACAAATTCATATATAGTACGAAAAGGAAGGCTGAGGATACAATTGCTTGGAATAGTTATTTACCGTGGACCTGCCGTTAGGCAGTGTACTAGAAGAAGAAGAAGATATCAGTTTCTCGCAAAAAGAAATACTGCTATTTTAAAATTTAAGAAAAGTAAATAAATGTAAAATTTATTTTCTCATGCAATGAGCAACTTTCATTGGTATTTTCCTTTGTTTTGAATTTTAGCTTTATTTTCAAAACATGGTTTAGTGTGAATTTTAAAATATTATTTTAACAAGGATATTATCCTGGAGCAAAAGCGTCTCACATATTGGATGGTATAAGCCTCTACGGTAGAGTGTATATTAAACTCTTTAACGTCCAGTAATAAGTATTTTTAATAATTCAGTGTAATATCGTTGCGGCGCTATGAACCCCACTTTCGAACGCTGCGCCACTTTTCCATTTTAATCGCAATAAAACTGTGGGTTGTGGAATTTGTTTTTAAATAAAGTTTAACACGACATTGCTAAAAGAAATTTCTTCCGAACTCTTTCTGCACTATACACTATGAAGAATTACAAACTATTTATAACAGAGGCAGTAGATAGGGCCTAGGCGTATCAAAATTTTATATTTAAGTTATGACTTTAACATAGAATTAAATCTAGCATCCTAATTCATATCATCACTGAGATATTCATTGACAGTGCTGTCAGATATAACACAATCACTGCATAATATTATACAGTTTGGACAGTGATTTTTGTTTGACATGACTGCTGGTTAAACTGAATGAAATTGGAATTTGCGGACGAAAACTATAACAAGTGAATGAGCAGAAAATTTGCAGTTAAATCGATCAAACGTGAAACCCGTGTAACAAATTGAACCACTTTGAATTAATATATGTAGGCCTACAGGCCTGAATCCAGATAGGTGAACCCAGGGAGCCCGAGAACGAACAGGAGTAAGCAAAAAAACTGTGGGCACTACCCACAAGAATTGCAAGTCCCCCTTAGAAAAATTATGGTTCGCCCCATGCATCTGTAGTCCAATCAGTGCGCAGTGTAGATGACATCAAATTAAGCGCAGCTCTATATATTTGAAATTAAGCCACTTGCCAGGTTTCTGTTGGTTCATGTGATTAAAATAGATAAGACAAATTGAAAGCCCCCATTAGCATGCACTATTATTGACATGTCTGGCTAAGATAGGATATACCTATATATAAACCAGCTTTTCATCTCAATTAAATACGTAGCTGACATTTGAAATTTTTTTAATGTAATAATAGTAATAGTAATAATAAAAAACATAATAATAATATTCTTCTTCTACTGTAAGTGCCGTGCCTGTTCCAAGCCTGGGCGGTCATGGTCATATTCCTCCATATGTCTCTGTTCATTGTTGCTCTGATCACCTCTGTTTCAGCTAACTGCATCCATTTGCTAAGACTCTTAATATAATCTCTATTTCATCTAAGTCATGGCAGTAAACAAAAACGAAAACAGAAAACAAACAAGTATCACCTACAGATACAACATAAGATATACATTATCATCACAAATAAAACTAAACAGAACTAAAATTCTTACTAAATAGATAATTGTTTAAACCAAAATTTACCTATTCAGTATTTAAAACTAGACTTTCAAAATTTGACTAAAACCTAAACCGAGTCACAGCTGGTGAATCTTTTGTCTGGAGTGCATATTTATTTTTTAAAACTTTGTAATCCAAATAGTCAGAATTGTCTACTTCTATTTTATCATTTAACTGATTGACGGCAATTAATTTACTCAAAAAGTTATACCTATGAAAATCAAATAATATTTCAAATGTCCAGAAACCACAATACCATTGACAATTCAGTACAACATTTTTATCGTAAGATTTAAATGTTTTAAAGAAAATACTGTTATATACATACGTAAAGTCTTTTAATTCCGAAAAAGACAAACCTGAGGCCGCAATACCATAGAGTAAGATCGGCGCCGCCTGAGCGAATATTAATTTTAATAAAACATCAAAATGCACCTTTGTTCCAAGTCTCCCCAGTAGATTGTTATGGCTATGGCTATATTCTTTCCTTCTATTATTCCTGTCACTACGGTATTTTCAACTACTTTGTTCCGCATAATACTGTATGTTCGAAAAAATTCATCTGTTGACGTCGTATTCGGTTCAAAAGGTCACTACAAGTTGACAATCTTTGTAGAACATCTTCATTTTTAACGTGGTCTTTATAAGATATACGTAGCATTCTTCTATAGAACCACATCTCTGTTGCCTCAAGTTTCGATTCCATTGCAGAAGAGATTGTCCAAACTTCACTTCCATATAACAATATTGGTTGAATATAGCAATGAAGAAGCCTTTTTTTGGTATCATTTGATAATTTATGGCTTCTAAAAATCCTTGAAATGCTGTTATATGCGTCCTTAGCTATGGCTATTTTTCTGTTTATTTCCTTGTCACATTTCCCAGTTTGATGAATAGATCATGACCCTAAATATATGACTGATTCGATTTGTTTGACATTTTGACCTCTTACATTGATTAAGCATGGCTGTGGCAATTTTAGTTTGCTAACTGTCATGCATTCTGTTATCTTCATACTTATAGATAATTCACTAGCCTTACTATGATATATTACAATATCCAACATTTCTTGAAATTTGTCTCGCGAATCGGCAAAAAGAACTATGTTATCAGCATAACGTATATTATTAAGATTGTATCCTCCAATTACTAATCCTTTTATTTCATTGATAATCCTCATTATATTTTCACTATATAAGTTAAAAAGATCTGGTGACATTACACAGCCTTGCCTTACTTCTCTCTTAATTTTGCAAAAGTTACTATACTCGTTCTCATATCTCATTGCAGCTTCTTGATTCCAGTATAAATTCCTAACAATTCTTATGTCTTTGCCATCTGTATCCAATTCATGAAGAAGATCTATTAATTTGCTGTGCCAAACTTTGTCAAAAGCTTTGGTATAATCAATGAAACTATTATTATTATTATTATTAATATTAATAAGAATAATAATAATAATAATAATAATAATAGTAAAGGTTTTACGTCCATTTCCTACTATGGGTATGATATTAAAAAGATCCACATCACAAGTAACTACATATCTATTAATAAAATTCCATATAGCTACGTGCAGATCTGCCGTTTTGATATGATAAAATTACCTTGATTTTCTCAAATTCCTTTCGAGAGATGGATTGCCTGATTGATTTCATGAAATGCAAAATAATATCTCAAATTGATATTTGATATGATCAATACTTTAATATTTAAGATATCTTAGAAAAAATCTATACTTTAACATTTATGTACTTTAGAAAAAAGAGGAGCTTGATTTACATATGATTATACATGAAATGATGTTATCATTTGCTCAATTTGTGTTTTAGATAAGAATTTGTTTGCAGTAAATCTTGAAGATTATAATAAGCCTGAAGAGCAACAATACATGGAAGATATCGAAACAAAAAGGAAGAAAATACCCGATGATGTCAATAACAGTGGAATTGATGGTGTCTCTACAGTTGTAATCCAGAATAACATTTATTTTATAGTCAATGTCAACGATAGTATAGGGATGTCTACAGAATCCAGTTCAGCTCTAGAATCAAGAAATGTCGAGAGTGTGTTGAGGAATTCAATCAGAGGGGCGCTGGGAAATGAAGCAGAAGTCAAACAATTAGGCAAACGACAAAAGCTTAATGGTGAGCAAATCATTATGAAGGTCTTAGTTTTGTTAGCTACGCATAGCATTTTCTTTTGTTATAACAATTTTGTTATGGCTACATACATGTAGTGGCATTTAAGCACTGTTTAGTATTTTTCTAATCATTTGATTTAGCATCACAAAATTAAACCAAAATCATGATTTAGATTTTGATTCAAAAATCATTTCAAGAGAGTGTGATTTTAATTTTTAGATCAAAATCTAAATTTGTTTGATTTTAAAGCACTAAAATCATATTCAAAATCAATTTAAAATAAAATATAGAACATTCAAATTTCATACTCTGAAGCTTGAGAATTAATAATTTTTTTATAGCGGATAAAATTTATATAAAAAAGCAATTCTTAAATATTTTTGATAGCAATTCAGCTGTCAGAAACTTTCGATCACATCTGAAATGTTAATTAAAACGGATGAAAGAAGGAAAGGGAAAAATTATAATATGAACAGTGGACGGAAGATATATGCAAGATTAATAGCGATCTTAGAAAAAAGTGCTAAAGCAGGAGAACAATGGTGGATTGATAAGTGCGACTAGTAAACAGAATGCGCTAAAAGCAGACGTTCTGATCTGCTGTATCAGGATGTTCGAAAAAATAATTACAAAAACTGGAAAGTGATAAGGAACAAATAACTTCAGTTTAAACAGCATGTGGATGGTCAGCTGAAGACAGAGATGAGTGATGTAAAGGAAAGTTGGATGGAATATATTGAGGATATTATGACAAATATGCAAAACCAAAAGTAACCAATGTTGAACTGGAAATTGAGCCCCCGGCAGGAAAAGATGAAAAGGGACCAGATACATGTATAATGAAATAGGAAATTCTTGAGGTATAACATAATTAACATAACATTACATAACGGCACACTGAGTCAGAAAGCACATATGCTTATTTAAGGCCCATTTCATCCTTCCTATCCATGGTTATTAGCAATCGTTGCTTTTGATGGAACTTATAATACGGTCGGCTTGGATTTAAGAATAACCTTTCGTCACCCTGAGATTTCTTCCTTCCTAAGCTGTCAACACTCGGTCTTCCAATGTGGTCACCCACTACGTGCTAACCGAGGTCGATTCAATTTGATTTCGATAATTGACTTGAAAATAAACCAAGTGCGCTAATTCCCTCCGTCTTAGAATTATAAACAACAGATAAGCAGCGGGATAGAAAAAGTACCAAAATAATTTCTGAAAATTATTGATTTACACCTAACTGAAACTCGTAGAATAATATTTGGAAATGTACGAGACCGATATCTGGCCAGACGTTTTCACGTAGACAGAGATGATTCCAGATTGTATTAGTAACACGAATAATAACAGTATTAGCTTAGTAAGGCTAATACTGTTGAATGCTCAAGCTACAGAACAATAAGCGTAATAGTACATGTGTCTAAAATCTTACAACAAATATTACATAGTCGTATTCAGTCAAAATCTGATGCAATACTGACTAGATCACAGTTTTGCTTTCGAAAAGGATATAGTACTTGAGAAGTAACAGGAGTTATCATAGTTATATGTGAACGTAGCTTTAAACATGGAAATGATGTCTTCATATTCTTTGTAGATTTTGAAAAATGCTTTTGATGGAATAGACGGAATAATGATGCTAAACATCTTAAGGAGGAATGGAATTAACTAGATATTGAGAAGATTTATTTTAAATTTGTATTTGAATCAGAAAGCAAGAGCCAAAATTTAGCAAGAGTTCTCTAAGAAGTAGGAAGGAAGTAGGACGGGAGGTGAGACAGGGACGTTGTAATTTACCACTACTGGTTAATCTCTATGCCGAGGAGGTAATGCTTGAGGCGACGGAAGATATAACTAAGTATGTTGAATCTTTTAAATATTACATTATATATATTATATTTTTGGTAGTAGTGAAATAAGATTGTCAAATATTACGGATGGTCTGAATATCACAACAGTACGATATGGCATGAAGATTAAAATAAAGAAGACTTATGAGAGTGTCTAGGAATCACAGGGATGTAAATATAACATTGAATAATACGCAAGGAAGAAGCTTCAAGTATTTTGGCCACACTATCACGGATGATGGGAAGCGTGAAACGGAAATGAAATGTAGAATTGCCAAGGCGAAAGAGACTTTGAGAAGGAGAAACGAAGACCTTAAAAAGGCATTAGAAAAACACAAAGATAAAGATTGTGAAACATTGGTTTGGTCGAAACTTCTGTATGGATGTGAAACATGGACATTAAAGAAAGAAGATATTAGGAAACTAAATGCATTAGAAATGTAGTTATGGAGAAGGCTGGAAAAATGAGTTAGACTGACAAAATTTAAAATGATGAATTTCTTTAAGTAGTCGGTACAGATAGACTTTTAATCAATGTGAAAAGAAATAGAAAGAAAATATGGATAGAGCATGTTATAAGGGGATGGCTATCCTAAGGACGTAGCAGGAGGAAGAATGCAAGGGAAAAGAGTTAGTGGAAGACCGAGACATGGGATGTTCGTTGATCTGATAACAAATTCATATATAGAGATGAGAGAAAGGCTGAGGATAGAATTGGTTGGGATAATTATATACCATAAACCTGCGTTAGGCAGTGAACTAGAAGTTGAAGTACTTTTATAAAATCATAAAAAACGTATTCGAAAAATATGTTAGCGACACTGACTCAAATTAGTGATAAGGTTTCTTCTCTAGAAAAGTCAAATAAATAACAAATTTAACCTAACCAAACTTATCCTAACCAAAACTAACCCAATTACTCCTAATTTAACTTAACTAAATCGCATCATGTCACTGGCCATATTCAGCCTACATATTATTTCCTTTCATATTATCCGAATTAAGAAAGTTCTATTTTATTAAAAATAGTGTTGCTGTAGATACACATTTTGCCACTATCGTTTGAAATGTATTGAGCGATTGATATCTCTATTGAATGACTGTTTATAGTAAATGTATATAATATACATTGAATTTATTTAGTAGTTTCTGCCTTATCCCTTACTATTTTAAACTTTTTACTCAATGACTTTTGCTTTAAAAAATTTTCTCAAAACAAATGAGAAATCATTTAGATTTTAGTTTTAAAATCTAATTTAAAATGTAATGAAAATTGTTCAAATAGTTTATAAGTTAGAAATACACATAATATAGGAAGCACATTAAGCGAATATATTTGATTATATAAAGTAGGTTTCATATATTGAGCCTACTTTAATTGTTTTTAATAGTGAAAACACAATTTATTACAACGCATTTTTGCCCCGTAAAACACATTTTTAATCAAATAGAAAAAGGAAACAATGTGGGTTAATATGAAGGATGGTGAAACTTTTTCTGTTTCTGATATGTAGATTTAATAGTTTATTGGTATATATATATATATATATATATATATATATATATATATATATACAGTATATATATATATATATCAACTTCTTTATTCGTCAACACTTGACAGGAAGAATAGTAACAGAACATCATAAACATATATACTACTTAATTTTTTAAAGCAGTTAATTAAATTAAAATTGAACTTTAAAACATTTAAATTTTGTAACAATTAATAAGTAACAATCATCCTAATCTAATAAATATAATAATAGTCCCTTCCCCATTTCTTCACTATAACCCTCCCCATAGTGTTGCCACTACTCCCGGTAGTGGTAACTACTCCATCACCTCCAAACTCATCTCCACATTTCAATCCTTCCACCACCTCTCCAACAAACATTCCACAAAACCCTGCTCCGTGGTATAGCTGTCCTGCCATGCCGCCGATCAGCTGATACCTTCAAGTCCCAGTCATGGTAAGGTTCTGGTGTTTTCTGGTGGGAATTCTGCAACAGATTGGAAACTCTGTGGCAGTAGAGTCGGTTGAGTGGGGATATCATGGGATCTCCAGCTCCGGGAGGTAACTCAGGGAAGTGGTCACCTTGGTAACGATGATGCGATAGACCACACCCATCAACCCCGCTTTTTCAATACCCCCGACATACAATGCTACAGTTGATTCCCGTCCACTCTCCCGAATCTCACTTAGCAATTTATTTTTCTTTATAGTCGTAACCGTGCCAATACGCTGTTTTAAGAATATTTTCTCAGCGATTAAATTGGGAATCGAGAGCTAGGGGAAAGTCAGAGTTTTTCGGCTCTCTTGCAATATGGAGCTTTACCAACGTCAGAAAGGGCATTCGGTTGGTGTGCCTAGGCTCCGAAGCTACAACAGAAATATAAGCGAATGGAATTGTACAAGTGTATAGGCATGTTGTGATTTGAGAGGGACAGAGAAGATAGAAGAATGTCTATTCGTATCCCCATTAAAATGGGATTATAGAGAAGATGAAGATGAATTGTAATATAGAGCTTTATTGCACCATTCAGGTAGCAAGACAAAAACAAACCACACATGCAATCATACAAACAAACACAAAAGTAGGACAGAAAGCATTCGACGCAAACGTAAATGAAACAAGAAACTACAAATACTAACTAAAATTAAATGACTTCCAGCGAACGCTTACAGTAGTTTCCCAATAATTTTTTTCAGTGAACTCTCTCAACCTTGAAGCCCTCTAGCAATTACACAATGTATTTACAGATCTCCTAGTAATTAACATAGACCCCTAGCATAGGAACGTCTCTCTCTTAGTGCACTGCCTACTGGTCGGTCCACGTTATATAACGAATCCACTCTTCTCACTCTTTCGCCTTCCACTTCATTTCCACATATGATTGGGTATTTGAATCATTTAACATACCTAATCTCGGCCTCCCCTGCCTAGCTTTCCTTCCATTCTACCTTCTATGACCTCTATTAATAGATTTTCCCCCCTTATAATGTGTCTTATCCATCTCTTCTTCCTATTTCTTAATACATTTATCAACTGTCTATACGTGCCAACTCTCTGCAGATCTTCCTCTTTTGTAACCTTTTGAGTCCAGCTAATCTTTTACATCCTTTTCCAAATCCACATTTCCAATGCATCCAATTTCCCAATATCTTCCTTTATAAAGGTCCAAGTCTCACTTCCATTTAAAAGCGTGGTCCAACCCAAAGTTTTTACTATGTTTATCTTTGTGTCTTTCTTAGACTTTTTGTTAAAAGTTCTTTTCTACTACCAAAGGCCGTTTTTGTTTGTGCAAGCCTTCTGCAAATTTTCGTCTCACAGTTCACATTATCGGTTATAGCATAACCCAAATATTTGAAACTCCCTACCTGTTCAAATTTCCTACCATGTATTTTGATATTAACTTCACCTTTATTATTGGACACTCTCATAACCTTGGTCTTTTGATATTAATCTTCAATGCCATATCTCAATGCTGTATCATTCAGCCTATCCAATAACTTCTGCAGTCCAATCTCGCTGCCCGCTACAATTCCTTGGTCATCTGTAAATTGCACATCTTGTAAAAATTTTCCTTCTACTTTTATTCCTTCTTCCATGTCTTCCATGGTTTCCTCAATCATTGCCTCAGCGTACATGTTAAACAACAGCGACGAAATGCATCAACCTTGTCTTACTCCACGTCCTATTTCACCTTCGTCTGAATATTCTTGATGGATTTTATCAGTCCTCTTTGATTCATGTACAAGTTCAAAATTAGTCTTCTATCTCTCCAGTCAATTATAACCACCATTATGAGCATCGTCAACATTATTGGCACCATCAACATCACCGCCACAACCACCACCATCACCACCATCATCGTCGTCGTCGTCATCAACATCATCATCATCATCATCATCATCATCATCGCCATCATCATCATCAATATTACATGCAAACAAATATGAGTATATTACCATATTATTAAATTTATCTTTAAATCAGCCGATGATATTGCTGGACAATGTCAAAGTTAGGTAACGCCTACATCAGTAATGTATGCTTACTATATTTTAGCTGTGTTGAGCTGACACAGTTCAAATACAAGTCATTAACTCTTGTCTATATGCAGGTGATATGTCAAGTGACGCATGGCTCAGCTCTAGTACTGACGTTAAGGTCTTACAAGTCAATACTCAGATGATCACAGGAGTAGCAGTTGTGGATGATGAGATCTTTGTGGTAGGAAAGGATGAGTCAGATGTCAACGTGTATGACTCACACAGTCTGATATCGTCGCGTGTTATAAAAATTCCTGGTATGACGTCACCTACAGGTCTGGCGGGTTGCTCCTACAACAAAGCTCTCTATATCTATGACTGGTTGCTCGACTATATCCACAGAGTCGACCTCAACAACAACAACAACTCTGTTACTCGCTGGACGAGGAGAGAGTATCATGCGCCACGTGGTCTCTCAGTGACACAAGAGCACAATGTGCTTGTTACAGTATGGAGGATTTATGACAAGACTTCACCGTGTGGCTGTGAGCTGTACACGAGTGAGGGTCAACTGTTGCGTGAAATAAAATTTGATGATAGTATAAAAATGGATAATGGATACACTGAGCAGACAATTCAGTTGTCACGTGATCAGTTCATCGTAGGTCATGAGTTGAGCTCCTCCAGCGGCAGAGTCTCTTTGATCAACGTTGAGGGTCTAATAAGAATCATGAATGTTTATGCTGTAGAGAAACGAGAGAATGAAATAAAACCTTTCTCATATAGCTCAATAACAGCTAATTATAAGAGTAAGCTCGTATTTATAGCTGACGGAAATAACGATAGAATTCTACTACTAGACACTGACCTCAATTTTCTAGGTAAGGTTCATACTCCTCATGACCTCCATAAACCTGGTATACTTTGCTATGACTCTTCCTATGATCGGCTGATTGTGTGTGAACGTGGACCTACACCTCGTGTATTCATTATCAGCTGTCATTGATACGATTAATTAGATGAGACGGGGGAAGGGGGGTGTGGTTGGTTATCTAATCTGAACAACTATTTAGGGTAAAACATGAATTGTCGAAATAGCTATTATTGTGGTTTACTTAAACGCCCACTAAAGTACACTATTTCTGATTTGTTTTTGAAGTTTATTAATCATATTTTTAATAATTATTTTGAAAATATATGACTTAGTTTATGCTTTATAATGTAGAGTTTTTGAATTCCACTCAAGAAGAAGCTCTTAAAGTTCATTCCTGTAATGATTTAATTTAAACAAAATGCATGATTAACAGTATATATAGTAAAAGTTAATGTCAGTTAGTTAAAAATTAATTTGCTACAGTATTTTCGAATTCCGGCCGTAGTTAAACTGGGATTCAACGGATGACGAAGACGAACATGATGAACACGATGACAATGATGATGATATTGACGATGATGATGATGCTGATGACGATGATGATGATGATGGCGATGGTGATGTTGATGTAGACCTTATTTCTGTCATTCATCATTATAAAGTCATTTATATACTATTACCTTTCAATGAAGCTTGCATGTTAGTTTGTTCCTACTGCTTTTCTCTAGAACTTCACTATTTTTTAGCATAATATGATAAATTGTTTTGTTTGATGTTGACTGTCAATTATATAAGATATGTATACAATCAATGGTTAAAATGGGAATTGAGAGCTAGGGGTAATCATTTTCGGGCCCCTGCAATGTTTATACTGGTCTCCTAGTATCTAATAAGGGTTCCTGCAAGGGGAACCCACATTAGAAAAAAAAGAGTTAGGGAGACAGAGTTCCTCTGTTTCTCCCCACCTAAAACACCCTATATAGACTCCTTGCCTATATAAAAATAATGGTTCATGAGATGGAATTATATAGATGATTTAAATATCTACTGGTATGTGGAAATATGGAGGAAAATGGACGAAAGAGACTAGTGGAGGCGTTATATACCATACATGTGCAAGTAGGCCGTATACTGAGAGATTCCAGCAAATGGATGGGAGAGATAGAAATATGTTTTAATTTCACAAAATTTCACAGCGCAATCACATCAATGAAAGCATGAAAAAACTTAAATAGGCATTATCAGAATCTAAGTTATAAGTGCAATTCGTCCTGTAATTGCAAAAAGACACAAAATCAAAAAATGTGTATTAAATTGAATAAAAACTAAGCCATCAAAGAGGACGCATGGCATCCTATATCCGGTTGCCGGTTGTACACCCAGTTTTTACTCCAGTATCGTTTTCCGGCTACTAGCTGAGCAGAATAATTAATGATCTAATTATGCAATGAATAATTTGACCACCAGGAGGCGATAGTTTAGCATTACAGATATATCATGCAAACATCATATCCATGAACAAATAAATAGATGCATAAGACTTTTAAATCTCAAGTCAAAAAACTAATTCTTATTCAATGAATCCTGTGGCCATCAGAGAGGGCACAAGGTGCTCTATCTAGCTGACCACCACAGGAAATAACTCCGAGAAATGATATTGGTAGTTTAACAACTACATGTCTGCAGACTAGCAAAAATACGAAGTATAACAGCAAAAATTGCAAACAGCAAAAATAACCAACACACTAGTAAAATTACTAAAATTAGAAAATATGAACATACGAAAAATAAAATTGCAATCATAGCAAAAATGGCAAACTATTCCGCTAAGAGCGGACAGGTGACACTGTTACGAATCTATAAGAAAACTTTTGTAATATCGTTTGAATAAAATATATGACTTTAAGTTACGAATTTCAACAGGAATAGAGTTCCATATACAACTACATATGTAGGCTTTTAAGCCTAGTATGATACCTACCTGCTATGATAAGCCTGGTATCTTACCGACATCGCCACTGGCTGGAGCCAGTGACGAAGTCGGTAAGATACTCGACCGCGGATCAGTTGATGCGGGTTCAAATCCTGGGCTCGCCCGTCACTGACATCGCTTTCGAGTGAGGAAACTGACGTTAACCTTAGCTTTACCAGCTTTTACCCACTATTTGATTGGTCTGATCTAATCATATCTCTGATAATCTTACACATCGAGCCTTCAGAGAAAATACACCTATATATCAAGTTGGCAGAGAAACTTATATAATTGATATATCGGTAGAGTATTGTAATTTGCGTAAAGTAGTTTAGTCTTGCACAGTATATCTTGAAATTGTAGAATTCTCAGAGCTCTGTTGTTCGCTATGTGTAGAGGATGTAGGGACTTATTCGTGTTTTTCCCGGACACTATTAAACCATAAGATATTCTGCTGTATACAAGAGAGAAATGCAAGCTTTTACGGCAATACAAGCTTTTACGGATGGAATTGAGGGAAAATTCTTCGAGGCTATTTTAATTAAATATGTGCCGAATAACTGTACGCGTACTAATCTACAAATACATAAATTTTATGAGAAGGTAACCTAAGAATGGAATTTGGCTTGGTAACGTTGTACTCGAGCAGTACTGAGCTCCCCTTGCCCACAGTAGAGCAGGAGAAATCAGCTGTGTTTGTAGTGTCTGACTTGACTGACTTCATGATGTACCCTTCTGGTATAATACCTCCTAGACATATCTATGCGTACAACAGCGCAATTACTCGATCTGTCCATCAATCAATCAATTTATTAATCAATTACTTAGCATAAATTAATTAATTATCTAACTAATAATTTAACTGACTAACTAATTAACTAATCATATGATGACCTTGTCGTTTGATGACATTATCTTCCTGCAATATCAGATGTCTATACCATCATTGTCTCTAGCAGTAGGCCCCACTGGACCGGTATCTAACTATTATAATACATTCATGATGACATAGAGCACCTACCTGTGACTTACAGTATGGATCATCATCAGGATCTTTAGCAGTACCGGCCCAGTGGACCGGTATCTGATCTGCCGCTATGTCCTTCTGCAGGACTTCCTTCCAGTTCTCTGTTAAACATGACATATTAAACTCATTTTATAATCGTAGCAATTAAGCGTTCTCTTTGCTACTCGATTGCTGATTAAATTAAAGTGTTAAATGTCATATCTATATGTACATAGAGGTAACTTTTGATTTACCACTTCAAAAATCACCTCTGACATTGCTATTGATTGACCACTAATTAGAAAGAGATTTAATGATTAATTCATTAAGAGATAATCTATTGAAATACAACATATAATGGCAATAAGATGGTATATCTTCTAGTTGCAATAAGATGTTGAGAAGTGTTGTTTGCTGAAATATAAATTAAATCGGAAGCTAATTCATAATGTCTATCTGTAGTTTTCTGCATGTTTACATTACAGCATGAAATTCAGGTACGTGCAAGCAGGAGCTATGAAATTTTGACTTGCTGAACTTGGAAAACACCATGCATGGTAGCTCATCCCACTCAGCATCACTAAACGAGCTGCTGATCATTCATCGGGAGGGAAAAGCATGCCGTGTTCTTATAGCCTTCAAATCATAACCACGACAAGGTTTCACATACCAGATCATTGTCGTCTTGACTGCCTCCATTATGATGAAGGCAAATAGCAGATGGTCACTGCCTAGACTCTTCCGGCTGGAGCCAGTGGAGAGTGGAGATGTCGGTAACATATTTATATTTTATTATTTCCATTATTTTTATTTTTATTTATTGTACTTGTGTCCCCCCTTTCTCTCTCTCTCTCTCTCTCTCTCTCTCTCTCTCTCTCTCTCTCTCTCTCTCTCTCTCTCTCTAAGTGCCGTGCCTGTTCCAAGCCTGGTCAGTATCAATTTGCTAAGAATCTTAATAATCATCATCCGCTGTCGACCCTTGCATCTTTTGCCATCTTATTAATCCTGTCACTACGGTATTTTCAACAATTTTGTTCCGCCTAATGTGTCCGAAAAACTTCATCTGCTGTCGTCGTATTCGGTTCAAAAGGTCACCACAAGTTACCATTCTTTATAAAACATCTTAATTTGTCTCCTAGTTCTGCTATTTTCTTTAATCTTGTTGCTGTAGCTTTGACTTTCTCTAATTTCTCTATATTTCTCTTCATATATTGACACACTCCAAGCTTGAACACAGTATATTCAAGTTCGGTTCTACGTTCTAACCAATGCTTTACATAATTTAATTATTTTCTTCTAGGGACAATTAAAATATATTTATCTATCTACTTGTCATTGTTGTTTTTTATTATACCCATGACAGCATTTGCACTATTGGCAACTTTATTAGATTGCTCACTAAATTTTAGTGAATTATCCACTTACACCTTAGTCCTTCTCAGATGCAATATTTTTCAGTGTTTGGATATTTAAAATGTATTCTTATTTAACAGTGTCAAAGGATGTTAAATATTCTACTATAAGTAAAAGGTAACCCTGCTAGAAGGATATTGCGTCACTGGGAATACCAATGAGAGTTAAAGTGCTCTCACTTAATTTACATATATCTAGTAATAAGTAGTTTATAAATCAATTACACAAGTAATATAAAAGTCTTTATTAGAAAGAAATCGAATATCAACTAAATTCTACTTAGTTTTCAGTAAAGTGTTTGATTATTTAGATAAAAAAATATAAATAAATAATTTAAATCTGGTTTTATATGAGTAGGCTAAACCCCCTGACTTCATTTCTTGTATGAGGAAAGGGACCCCATCCTTTATTACTATTTTAATTGCCCTGAGCTGTATATGGCTCTGGACTAAAATATAAGATAAAAGAGACTTTATTTTATTAAATGTTAAAAATGAAGCGACTAAAATAATGCCTTTACACTCTGGGAAGCCGCATTATACCAAGTGCCACGGAAACATACAGCTTTGAATAACTGGAGAGCAATAGACAATCGCTGCCAAAAAAAGCTTTTTCCCGTTGATCACTAGTAGAAGCTCAGGTCCTATTCCGTCAATTAAGTCTGATGCGACAGAGTTGATGGGGCCCAGGGTCTCAAAAGCAATGGGCACGAAAATATAGTTGCTAGAGATTTCGGCGTATTTTAGAGTTTTTCTATTAGCCACGACCTCTGAAGCAGCACCAGCAAAAGTGCAAGATAGGCTGAGATTGCTAACTGAGAAGGTGTCAGTCACAGTGACATCCCAGCTAATACACTTACCTTCTGCCCATGGAATTTGTGAGACACCGTCCGGACGCTTCCCATCAGTTCGGATGAATCCCAGGGGCTCTTTAACGGCTGGGATATTCGCTCGACTCAGGACACGCCAGATCAAATCGTTTAGGAACTGATATTTGCCAATTCTGCGGAACTACGCTTGCACGATAGAACGTGAATGCCTAACGCATGGACTGAGACAACACAGATACAGTTGTGTGGCTCACATAAGGTAGAGCCCAGACTTAGACCGACCGCGACTCTGACTGCTTCGTCGTCCAGGCGGAGGCCACATGATGAGACTGGTAAAGCTTTAATCCAGTCTCTACCATGAGGGACCGACATTGCGAGCAGCCGCGGTTTGTGATATTAGCGATTTCGCAAGGAGTTCCGTGTTCAAAGCAGTTGTGATCTTAGAGTCCCAAGCCTTCATGCTCTTAGACATCATACCGATAGGCGCTTCGGGTGAGGACAGATCAGCCCAAATGCCCTGAATCCTGCCAATCTCTCTTGGTCGGGAAATTGAAAGAAACCCGAATGGATTACATCCTTATGATTATAAATATTATTATTTTTTACAATATTAGTTTTATTAACACTATTATATATATATATATATACATATATATATATATATATATATATATATTATATATATATATACTATTTATATTTTTATTAGAATTACCATTTTTATTACTTGTATTATGTCTAAATTACCCTGGGTTGTATTTGGCCCTGGGTTCTTTATTTTATTTCAATTATAATAATTTATACATTTATATATCTTTTTAAAAACCTAAACGCGAATTATAGTGAAATGATCAACTATGCTGATATCTATCACTTCTATTAAAACATGGTAAAACCATTTGGCATTTTATTCCATTTTCCGTTTAATCAGTCCAGTGAATGTCTTACATTTTACTTTCAGGTCATCTCGGAGTTGATGCGAATAAGCGAGATATCAATTAACTATATTTAAAACTTAATGATGTTACCACTACGCTACTAAGACATTCTATTATTACATTTTCATTCGCTA
>CAJHZI010000897.1:452500-517500 GCA_905160935.1 Enchytraeus crypticus | reverse complement strand
TTATTTACACGCAAAAGGCTTAGCTGTAATTTATCCGATACGAATCTGTTTTAAGTATTTTTAGCAAGCTTAAGAGCATGATAATAATCCTAATACTCTTTAGATTTAGCTTCTAATAATTTGAAATAAAAGGCCATTTCTGGGCCTACCGGCTTTATTTCATTCATTGAAATGCTTGATGGAACAGCCCTTAACTTGTGTTAAGCTATTCCACCAGCAAATGTGTTGAGCTATTCCACCAACAAATTTAATTTTCTTTTTATTTCTGCTTTATTTCTGATTGTTGTCAGAGAGGCATTCCATAAAATAGAAACAATTTGGCAGTAAATATCATTTATCGAGGATTGATTAAACAGTTCTGACCTATATTTACGAAGAACATCAATATCAGATTCATTAGCAAGATACATATTTGCAAAGCTTTGAAAGCTTCTCTAGTCATTACATCATAACTAGTTTTACTAGAATTGATCCAGTCCAGTTTTCATTTATCTATAAGTGCATTCTTAGCTGCTACAGAGGGAGGCGGTATATCCTGTGGAATACATGATTCACTTGCTTCACCTTTGATCGTAAGAAAAACAGGCAAATGATCTGACATAGTATCAACGTCATCAATAGTAGTTAAAGGCAGAGGAAATTTGACATTAGCATTACTAGTGTACAAATGATCAATGTACGAATATGCATTTCTTTCTCTGACGCAAACGTAAATTTAGTGTCACTGGGCGTTTCAAGAAATGAATTTCAAAGCTTAAAGCCCATATTCTTAAGATTATCATAAATGATTTTAGAATGAGATGAATACTGTAGTACTTCAAAGTTCAAATCACTTGAAATAATGACACAGCAATAATTAGTCCCTACTAACTCTGATCAACGCCTATCAATTGTTGAAACTAGCTTGTCACGCTCCAAAGAAGAATTACAATTCAATAAATACATGCTAGCTAGCAACAAATTGTCAAGTTTGAGTAACTTGTAACGATTATCACATGCAATGAATGCAATTGAATTATCAATTGCATTCAATCAATGTAGACATGCTGCGCCTTTATATAACGACTTAGGGTTTATTCAATATTTATTTGTTATTTAGCACAATATCGTAAAAGCTCAGGCTCTTTTATGATCTCTACGTTTCTAATGCTCTTTTATACATTTCATTATTCATTCAATTCAATTAATATTTTTACTTATGCATTTCTTTCGTTTCATTGCGTTTCATTTTGTCCTTTTAAATTCATCTCTGTCACGATAGGGTTCCGTCAGAAAACCTAATCCGGATCAGGTTCGTTATAGTTTCAAAAATTGCTATGGCTAATTGATAACAAATACAGAATAATCGTTATTAAATTGAAGTTTTTTTTATCACTTCTAAAACGTTTAATTTAAACACGGATATTACAAACATTATAATATAAATTGTGCCAAAAAAATATAGAATAATACATTTTAAACTAATTAAATCTACTTTTAGATTAAATGTTAAACACTGAAAGGTTGAGAAATTACTGGATTTTCACAATATAAATTCATTAACACTAATAGCAATGCTAATAAGTGAAACTCTCAAACAACTATTCCGCTATATTTTAGAAAAAATCCATGTATTATCATTTAAGATAATATAGATAAATCGTATTTCAAAATATTATACATTAAAATATTTTACGAATTGTCTAAATTATGACAGCCTCAAAGCCTATAATATTAATATGCCAATGCAGGCTTATATGTATCTCTCATTAACTTTATGTCTTTCTAAAGCCCTACTTACCCTCAGTGAGTCGTAATCCAAATGATTAACAAATATGTGCTTTGTTGGGACCCGTTTCTTTCTCTACCCCGGAGCTAATATTTAGGTCCACGCCTTATTACTACTACCCGCTCAGATGATTTCGTCTAGACTCTTTCGATGACCCTTGGGATTCTACAATTTTACTACTGTTGATTACTTTATAATCAACAGTAGTTTGTTTGTCCACGTGTTGTGCTCGGGTGTGGTTGGACCACTGCAGAATAGGGCAACCGCAAACAATCTGCGCGTGTACGTAAGAGGCGACTAAAGGCAGGAGTTGAGGATGGCAAGAGGGAACCTACCTCACCATGAAGTATTTCCCCCATGATTAAATGGTAATTAATCCACCTAACTGAAGAAGGCAACGGGAAACGACCTCATAAGTCATATTTTTCCCACGCTATAGGCTACATAAGGTATCGATAAGGCATAGACTTTGTGAAGGGATTAACTTGCTGATCTAAGGAGTGCTCTTATGGAGTGAGAAAGCAGACTTTGAGTATGAATGTGCAACCTTGAACCTGCCACTTGGCAGTGCACTGAAGGAAGGAAGGATTACTTTATCCCAATCAACGGACATCTACGTACTTTTACCTTTAGCAGTGCACAACTCAAAGATTTTCACACTTAGGTTAATCATTCTACTTGAGTTCACACTTGGCTCTTTATTTCCTACGTATAGGTCTTTATTTTCTACCTACAAGTTAAATACCTGGGCAATCTTTTAATATTTGACAGAGAATGAACTGGAAAACTACACAAAGTGAATAATACCATAGCAACATTAAATATTAAAATACATTCGGTACTTACATGAATGTTGTCATTGCTAAAATATTCAAAATGTCTTCAACATGTCGTCAAGTAACATTCAGTTTCGAAAAGGTTAACTACAATATTAATATAATTTTATTGCTGGCTCGAGCCAGTAGCGATATCGGTAAGATATACGAACGCGGATCTGTATGTGTGGGATTCAAATCCTGGGCTCATCCGTCACCGACATCGCTTTCGAGTAAGCAAATTGACGTTAACATTAGCTTTTATAGCTTTATACTTCTTTAAACCTAGCACGATAAGAAGAAAGACTGGCCAGCTAATCTAGCCACAAGCTAGAAAAGCACAAAGGTCAATATGCCTTTATATGATTGCATGAAGTATAATAACAAGATTTAAGGCCTATGCATACCATAGTTATCCAGGATGATATCAAGCACGGGCATTTCATCCCATCTAGACAATTACACTATTTATTTAAATTTAATCAATTCAATTTAATTAATTATGTATTAGCAAAATACATCAAATATCATAAACTAGCTGCATAGTTTTAAACTCAGCAGTTTTGTATTTTTTGTATAATAATGGAATTCGACATATAATTTAGAATTAATAGCTGTAGATAATGTCAATAGATGAACAATATATCGAAGGTTGATAACAATATATCGGAGAGAAGTTCTAGAAAACTTTTCAATATTTTGAGATGTTGAGCGATACAAACTATTTCAATAAAAAAGGACACTCTCTACTCATCACAACTGAACCAAGTAATTTGGATGAAAAATTACAAACAATTGAACCACATTTACAAAAATCCAAGACCGTAAGGTTGACTGTTACAGTTGAATTCAGAGACAGCATTGTTGCTGTTCCTATGGATCGTTTAGACAAGTGGCTCTGGAATCAGTTGAACCAGTGACTCAGGAAATTTCAGCCCAATTCAATTCAATACGTGATTTAGTAATGTCAAACAAAAACAGAAAAAAAATGTCTCAAGAGTGTCAGACCAGTTCAGTTGAACAATTGGCTCAAGAATGTCAGACCAGTTCAGTTGAACAATTGGCTCAAGAATGTCAGACCAGTTCAGTTGAACAATTGGCTCAAGAATGTCAGACCAGTTCAGTTGAACAATTGGCTCAAGAGTGTCAGACCAGTTCAGTTGAACAATTGACTCAGGAATGTCAGACTAGTTCAGTTGAACAATTGGCTCAAGAGTGTCAGACCAGTTCAGTTGAACAATTGACTCAGGAATGTCAGACTAGTTCAGTTGAACAAGTGACTCAGGAATGTCAGACTACTTCAGTTGAACAATTGGCTCAAGAGTGTCAGACCAGTTCAGTTGAACAATTGACTCAGGAATGTCAGACTAGTTCAGTTGAACAAGTGACTCAGGGATGTCAGACCAGTTCAGTTCTAATTTTTGAAAATCCCAATTATTCGGATCTACAGTCAGATCAACATATTCAATCATCAGAAGACACTCCCAAGCTGCTGAATGAAAATGATGAAATACAAATTCTGCATCATAATGGTTAGTAAGCAGCATCATTTCATAATTTATATCAGTTATAGACGCATTACCTGCTAGTGTCTGATTAAAGGAAATACCTATAAAAGTAATGTGAAAGCAAATAAAGTTACCCTCTAAAATTAAAGAAGGAGTGTTAATTTTTATAAGTTTAATAGAAATTGAATGAAACTTTCCTTAATTTTTCCAGTCTTTTGTAAATGAAAAATAATTTAAAATTTCGACACATTAAGAATTTCTGATTAGCAAAATTTCAAATGTTATTTTCAAACACTCTTCCAGTTGCGATCAATGAGTATTTAAGGAGCGGTGCATCATTATACGAGAGTGTCAGGGACAAATATATATATATAAATTAAATTCCTTATTGTGCACGTCTAAAGATACTATAAATGTTTATACATGTACATGCACAGAAAAATTAGAATTAGATTGGTACCGTTGACTTCAACTTTGGTATATAATATATAATATATATGGTATATAGGCGATATAATATAGGCCTACAGTGTCACCTAAAAATTACGTTTAAAATTACTTGGGCCCTATGGAAACTTTCTTAGTCAATACAGCAATTACTTAAGACTTGCTTTATTCTGCATTTTTTGAGCTCTGAATATGATTTTAATTGTGCGTTAATGGATAATAAAACTATCTAGAAAATTTTTTAATGCTGTGTTCATCAGCTTACGTGCATCCAGTAGTAATTTCCTGAACACAATAAAAAAATCTTTTCGAGCGCTGAAATATAAGCCTATTCTATCATATTTTATAAACAATTTCCAAAATCCCAACTTAAGTTTAAATTTGATGTAGCCTAGATTTAGTATAAATCAATTTTGAATACTTAAGGTAATTACATTTTTACATTTGTCTCTATCTGCTATTATTTCAGATTTTTTCAGATCTCTAGAGAGCGCATACAATCTGTTGGATTACCTGGTACAATTCAGATGTTTGACGGCAAAGGCTTCAGCTGAGTTGTTGTCTTATAAAGACTACAACAGAGCGCTGGTCAAACTCATCAATCATTCAAATGTCGACATCTTTAAGCACTGCTTGCAATTATCAAATCAGAGTCATCTGACGAATTACATCAACAAAAATGGAAGTAAGAACTTTCTGTTAATTTTAATCATGACGACGATGACGATGTGATGATCATGATGATCGTCATCATCATCATCATCATAATCATCATCGTTATCATCATGATGACTACGAGGACAACGAATTTATTTAGATTAAGATGATGGTAATGCATAATATGACTAGCACATCGCTACAGACTAGAAAATTTAGTTGAAACATCAAATCAGGGGATTAAATTGTTGCAGTGTATGCAATATATTTAACGCGATTAAACAAGACACATTCCATTCTACGGAGTAAAGTAATCAAAGTTTATTAAAAGGGGACATACAAGGTAGATTGCAATGATAGAGTAGCAAATTCCGGGTGAGCTAGATTAGCATTACCAAATATTCAAGATTTTATTATTGCGGAAATGAAGAGGAAAATGGCTGAATATAGAAGAGTGGAGAGGTTACATAGCACGGATCAGCCAGTGGGTTGTGCACTGAGTGATAGAGAAAGAGAGAGAGACAGAGGGAGAGAGATGTTGGTTTGAGATACGGTGGGTGGATCTAATCATATTGAATCATTGATAGACGGAAGCGTATCTGCTTAATATCTAGAAAAATTTATTTGAAGTTACTTTAAGCTAGATTAAGCTCTTAAACAAGATTTTTCTCTCCATGACTACGTGTAACTACCATTCTCAGTCATTCTCTTGTCTATTACTATTTATAATGTAGCTTTCATTTTTTATACTACCAGGATGGTTGGAAAGAATGTACAAGATGGATTGCATGTGTTAATTCTAGTGATGGATAAAATACTTTTACAAAGTATTTGAAAAACCTGTTTGAAATGCTTTTTAAAAGTATTTGAAAATTTTTAAATAAAATACTTTTCAAAAAGTATTGCAAAATAGAAAATGAAATAGTAATTTCAAAATACTGTTTAAATACTTTTCTAAAATATTTTCTTGAAGAGATTGTCAAGGTTGAGACCTGCACAAATGACACTGTAATATGCAGATAGTCTGTTCAAATATTAGAATTTAAAATTAAATGCATAAAAAAGTTAGGCCTGGATTATTTTTTAAATATCGTTAAAAATTTTTTTAAAATCTATTTAAATCCTTCTTTCATAATTTACAAGAAATTGCTTCTATTTACTTTGAAGTTATTGCTTCAACCTAAAGAAAAACAAATTATTCCATTTTTTAATAATTTAACCAACGGATCAGACCTTAAGATCAAACTAACATAGATGTAAGACGTTCCTTTAAATTTATTTCAATTAAGACAAAATTAAATTAAATTAATTAAATTAATTCAAAGAATAAAGTAACATAATATAACATTTAATTAAGATGAATATTATTTACTTAAAACATATTAGAAATACACTATAAACACGGCGCCTACAAAACAATCAAGAACAAAGACTACATCCTAGATTTTAATAATAACTTTCGTTTTTGGTCTACATACTGGGTGAACAAAATTTAAGTTAACTAAATTTAAAACCAAAAATTAAAGAAAAATACTTTTAAAAATATTTTGAAAAGTATTTTCAATAAACTACAAAAGACTTGTAAAATTTATTTTTTAAATAGTTTTGAAAATACTTTCCAAAATAATTTTTGAAAATAGAATATAAAATATTATTTTCGATTTTGAAACTACTTTTCTATTTTAAAAATACTTAGTTCCCATCACTGGCTAATACATTATTTACAATTTTACCATTTTCTTAGCTTATAGAGTCTTTATAGGCTACATTGCTGTAATAAATACGAAAGCAGTGCCGAAATATCCTTCTGGTTAAATTTCTATATATCTTTTCCCACTCATCTTAACTCTTTCGTACACTTTTATTTTGTTTCTTCTCTGGTGCCTTCTAGATGTATCTATCTTTCTATGAGCTAACAAGAAAGATTTAGTATCTCACAATTAAAGGTTTTCAATGATTTCAATCGACAAAAAGTCATGTAGTATAGTAAACATAAAATAGATATTAGGCCTACATTTTACAGAACTTCAATGTTGCTGCTGCGGTTGTCTGCAACCTTACTATAAAAACCTCGTTCTGAATGGTATTAGAAGGAGTGAGACAATTGCCCTTCCCGTCAGGTGATTTTCCGTAGAATTTCTATTTACCCTCCACTGATTTATTCTACTGCCACCAACTCACTAATAAATCACCGCTAAGAACGGTTTTCTTAGCAAGAGATATCGTCAATTTGTTTTTAAAATTAAAATTAAACAAACGAAGAAAAATAGGATTGTGCTGAAGATATCAGATATCAGATATCAGTTTTAAGAACTTCTATGCTCTAATTAACTATTTCTAAGAAATTATTCCCTTCTCTCGTATGAGCTTTCAAACCCCCCCCCCACACCTAGAAAACAGTTCTTAAAAGAGGATGTGATTAATTTAATCAGTCGATGCTCTCTTGCTCGAAGATCATGAGTTTCGTAGAGTTTTAAATTGTTCTTGTTTTTGAATATCTACTGTAGCGAGAGATTCACCTGATGATGATGACTGGCCATTAACAGACGATGACTGCGCGGATATCATCAAGTCTTACTCTGAACTTGTCGTGGATCTGCATACCAGCAGTGTTACAGACAAACTTTATGCTAAAGGATGTCTCAGTTTTGCGCAGATGAAAGCAATACTGTGTAAAGAAAATCCACTGGACCGTAATAGAGAGCTTTTGAATATTGCAATACGTAGAAGTGCTCGACATCTGAAGATAATCCTCGAGTGTATACGAGAAGGTCAACCGGGGACGATTGAACATTCTCAAGGTATGAAAAGTTATCTCTATTAATCTCTAGATATATTCAATTTATCATATTAGCCCCTAAAATATAAACCTATAATACGTAATATGTATCTATAATAATATCTATCTATCTATCTATCTGTCTGTCTGTCTGTCTGTCTATCTATCTATCTATCTATCTATCTATCTATCTATCTATCTATCTATCTGTCTGTCTATCTGTCTGCCTTTTGGATATATAAAATTACTTTGATTTGCTCCAATCCCATTCGAAAGATCAGTTGCCAAGGTTTACTTCATGTAATGCAATATCGAATTACAAATTGGTCGTTGGTTGTAAGGACGCTATGACAGTATTAACTATAGACCTAACCGGTTTGGCAGGTCAATGGCTATTGTTTATTATTCGCTCAATTTTTCGAGATGTAGCTAAGTGACCCGCTGAACTGGAACGTAAATCAACTGGTCTAAAAGTTTTAATGTGTTTCAAAATAGCGTGCATAAATTTTATGACTAACTCGACTACACGATTTGCACGAACAAGTTTTGAGTATTAGGCCTAAGTGATAGCACGTAAGTTACAAATATTATGTTTGAAGCTTCATCGAATTTTATGCACATTAGGGTATGAGAGGAATGCTGGTCGACGCAGGTCATATATAGGCTTTGATATGTGTGTATAAATAAATAAATAAATAAATTACAATATATACGTTTATATGTAGGCCTATATATATATATATATATATATATATATATATATATATATATATATATAATATATATATATATGTGTGTGTGTGTGTGTGTGTGTGTGTGTGTGTGTGTGCGTGTGTGTGTGTGTGTGTATGAAGGTTTTGTCATTTCTGTTAATTACATTATAGACATTTGTAGACTGCAAAGGCATGGCAAATCTCCTGGATCAGATGGCCTTTACATGGAGGCAATTTCATTTACGTGTCATAGTTTCTATGTTCATTTAAACATGTTGTATAATTTGTTTCTAAAACATAATCATTTGCCTAATTCATTTATGCAATCTGTAATTATACCTCTAGTTAAGAATAAACCTGGAGATGTATCTGACCCTAATAATTACAGGGCAATTGCAATATCTAATGCATTATCTAAATTGTTTGAATCTTTCATTTGCTCAATGTATACATAGCCTTTCTGAATATGATAATTTTCAGTTTGGGTTTAAGTCTAGCCATTCAACCGGATTATGTAGGCTCTACTCATGTACTAAGGCATACTACCAATTATTGTAGACATCACGAAAGTCTTGTTTTTACCTGTTTTGTTGACTTTAGTGAAGCTTTCGATAAAGTTAATTACTGGAAATTGTTTGAAAAATTAGTAGGCGATAACATTAACACCAGTATTATATTTATTTTTGCATTCTGGTACTCTAAGCAGCAATGCTTTGTTCGATGGCGTAATTCTGCTTCTACTTGTTTTCACATTGGAAATGTTACTCGTCAGGCAAGTGTACTTTCACTTTGCTTTCGTTAGCAATCATAACTATCGTTTTTTCATTGCTCCTTCTTGGAGCAATGATAACGATACTTGGAGGGCTTTACAGTATTTAATAGATGTGCTTCAGTTTAACGCTAAAGTTATTAACATGTCTTTTAATATTAATAAAACTGCCGCCATGATATTTGCTCCTAAGGATCGAAATTGGAGTGTACTAGAGGAATTTCCAAGATTTATGTTTGACAATTCCTACTTTAATTATGTATCGCAGTCTAAATATTTAGGCCATATTATAACCAATGATGGTCGTGATAATAACGATATACCGCGTGAAATACGTGGTATATTTATACGTACGAATGTATTAAAGCGTAGATTTGCTTGGTGCTCTCTTAATGTTAAGAAGATGCTATTCAAAACCCATTGTATGTGCTTCTATGATGTGGTACTATGGTCGTCGTTTACAATAGTTTCGATAGAGTAGTTTTGATCTTGCTATAATAAATGTATTAAACTATTTTTGGATATAAACGTTACAGCAGCTTAACCATCGCACTGCTAGAAACCGGATTACCTAGTTGTGATACTCACCTTTCTAATTACAGATTAAGGTTTAGTTTGTGCTTACTGGATAATAATAATTTGCTAGTTAAGTGTTTTGATGTTTTGAGCTTGTTATATTCACTTAATAGCTTTATATGTCTAATTCTATAGATAATTGTCTTAGAGCGTAATTTATGCACATCCTATTTGCTCTTCTGGTTCTTGTTGCATTGATGTATATGTAAGATTCGTTTATGGGTTACTACGCCCGAAAGAAAGCAATAAATAAAAATTAAATAAATAAATAGTTTATAGGCCTACATGTATATTCACTTGAATCTACTAAGATCGTATGCTTTAATATTTAAGTAGCCCACTTCGCTCTATAAAAACTAAGACTGCCTTACGATTGAGTATGTTAAAATGAAATAATATTAACATTTTCCTAAAAATTTTTGTTTCAGATAAACAGTTGTATGCAGTAAATCTTGAAGACTATTATAAGCCTGAGGAGATGCAAGACATGGAAGATATCGAAACAAAAAGGAAGAAAATACTCGAAGATGTCAAGAGTAGTGGAATTGATGATGTCTCTACAGTTGTCATTCAGAATAAAATTTATTTTGTTGTCAATGACAACGACAGTAAAGGGATGTCTTCAGAATTCTGTTCAGCTCTGAACTCAAGAAATGTCGAAAGTTTATTGAAGGAATCAGTCAGAGAAGCTCTGGGATATGAAGTGGAAATCAAACAATTGAGCAATCAACAAAAGTCATATTGTGAGCAAATCATTATCAATATCCGAGTATTGATTATGTTGTATTTCAAACAAATTACAAATTTTAAACAAACACATTTTATTAAAACATGCTAGTTCCGTAAAATACCATTTTTATTCAAATAGATATTTGAAAAGATTTAATTCAATGTGCCGGTATTGATGATACTAGGCCTATATTGTTTTTGTGTTGCTTAGGTTTTATTATATTTTTTTATATATTCTACTACATTGTAGTCGCAATCGTGTCAAAACGCTGATTTAAGAATATTTTTCCCAGTGATTAAATAAGGAACTGAGATCTAAGGGATGAGTCGGAATTTGTCGGCTCCCCTGAAATATATTTAAATATTTACTTGCATCTAATATGGGCCCCAAACATGGGAACGCACCTTTGAAAAAAATGAGATCTGGTAGAACTGAGTTCACCTGCGTTCCACCTCACTTTAGCTACTGATTCTTCAACATCGTAGACCCTTCAATATTGACATCAGCACTCGGGGCCAAGTTGCGGTCAGTTAAAACTGTTAACTAGACTTCAGGTTAATATGTCTATCCCAATCGATCCTTTACATTCGATATTCCGTAATTGAAAAATTGAGAGAAAAATTGAGAACTCTTTAGCTGAAACCAGCCCCAGGACTATCACATGATATGACATGACATGCTTCGTAATGAGCCGATGTTTCGCGAGCTAGGAATAAAGTTTTTATGCATATAGCTGGATTTTCAGAATCCGGTCATTAGCACAAGTCTACGGATTTTGACTCGTGTTAGAGGTGGACTTAAGTTCGAATTGTGGACTCGGACTATGACAGTAAAATTAACTTTATGATATCGATCAAAGGTGTCTTCACTATCAGCCGTATTCAAATTCGCAATTATTACATTTACTATTATTTATTAAATTATTAAATTTATCTTTGCATCAGTCGATGATATTGTCAGTACGGGCCAACGTCAACGTTAAATAACGCCAATATCCATCGTGAATACGTTATACATTTGTATTAAGATCGGCTGCCTCAGCTTTAATACAAAACAATTGAATAACTCTTGTTTGTTTGTAGCTGCTAGTGGCGCTTGGCTCATTTCTACTGGTGAGGCCAAGATCTTACAAGTCGAGAATACGATCAGAGAAGTAGCAGTCGTAGAGGATGAGATCTTTTTGCTATTAAAGGATCAGTCACAAGTCAACGTGTATGACTCGCGCAGTCTGACAGCGACACGTTATATCAACATTCCTGGTATGAAGTTACCTGTAGGTCTGGCTTGTTGTTCCCAAAACAAGGTTCTGTATATTGCTGACAGTGGGCTCAAGTGTATCCACAGAGTCGACCTCAAAAACAACGACTCTGTTACTCGCTGGAAGATGATAGAGAATCATGAGCCACGTGGTCTCTCAGTAACACACGAGCACAATGTGCTTGTTACAGTGAGTAGAAACAACGACAAGACATTAAGGCATGGCTGTGACATCTACACGAGTGAGGGTCAACTGCAGCGTGAGATAAAATTTGCTAGAAGCGTTAGACGCGCTGAGCAGACAATTCAGTTGTCACGTAATCAGTTCATCGTATGTCACATTTTTATCTCCTCTATCAACGCAGTCTCTTTGATAAACTCTGGGGGTCAAATAATAATATCTTATGATGGAGAAAAACGAGGAGGTGATGGGTTCAAGGCATCCTCAATAGCAGTTGATTATAAGAATAAACTCCTATTTATAACTGATAGGTATAAAAACAGAATTCTATTGTTAGACACTGACCTCAAATATGTAGATCAGGTTCCTACACCGCGTGACCTACATGAACCGGGTAAACTTTGCTATGACTCTTCCACTAATCGATTGATTGTGTGTGAACGGAGAATTAGGAGTCATATAATCATTATCAGCTGTCATACATACGATTAATTCGATGAGATGGGAGAGAGAGTAAGAAGAACCTGTTAACGTTCATATCTGTACTGATTTAAAAAAAGATTAACAATATAAATAAAAAAGATTATGTCGGTCAATTAAAATTAAATTTTCTGCAGTATGTACGTATCTCGACCCCAGTTAAACTGGGATTCATCGGATGATGAAGATGAGGATGATGAAGACGCTGACGATGATGTTGATGAAGGCGATTAAGAGAGTGATGATGATGATGATGATTATGATGATGATTATGATGATGATGATGATGATGATATTTTGATGTTGATGATGATTATGATGATAATGACGATTACGATTATTATGATGATGTAGATCTTAATACTGCCTTTAATTATTGTTAGGTCAATTTATCTACTACTGCCTTTCTATGAAGCTTCCAATTTTGTTTGTTCCTAATGGCGTTCTCTAGTGTATGGCTAATTTTCTAGCATATGTTAGCTTCTTTTGCGTGATTGTTGGCTGTCAACTGAATAGGATATGCTTGTATATAACCAATGGTTAAAGCGGGAATTGAGAGCAGGGGTAAGACTTCTAGGGCCCCTTGCAATGTTTTTACAGGTCACCTAGTATTTATACGAGTCTTTGAAAGGCGAACTCTGCCTGGAAAAAAGAAAAAGAAGAGACCTAGGGGAATGGAGTTCCTCCGTATCCCCATTCATTCTATACAATATACAATATATATATATATATAAAATCTGATTATATATGTAATCTATATATAATTATATATATAATGATATAGACATGTATATACAATATATATAAAATCATTCTATATGATATCCTTGCTGACCTGCTGCTTGTATGATTTTGCGTTCTATCAAATAAATGACGTTCTGCATATTTAATTTTTACTCTTTCAACCTCACTGTAGTGAACCCTGATCGCAGGTAAGTCTGAAACTACAATTGTAAGAATTTTTGTTTATTCGGAGCTAATTTTTAATCCGACTTTTGCAGTGGTTTCTGTTAATGCTAATATCATTTCTTGCCGTTGGTGTATATTGTATTTTCGTAAAGCTCTATCGTCTGCAAAATCAAGATCAGTTAATTTCCTATCCCCTAACTTTATTACACATAATATTTCCTTAAAAGACTTTCTCAATGCAAAATCATTCACCCTGAGAAAAATGGTAGGCGATAAAATTAATAAAATCCATTCTTGTCTAACACCTGTCACAATACTGAAAGAGTCAGTGGACCCCCCGTCTTTTTTTCTTCTATAAATGCACGGCGAATTTTCATATAGCAGCCTACTATCCTCTAGTAACCAAGATCGCCAGATGCACGAGGAAAAGGATAAAACCGATATACAACAGAAAGGCAGATAATATACATATTCTAGCAATTTACTTTTCAGCAATAATTAATCATATATATCGTAACAAAATTTTGAGCAATATTCACCAAATTTTCATCAGTGAGAATATTGTAATTGCTTTACAATATGCAAGCAATATAACTAATTTCAAAAACAAATTAAAAGGTTAAAATTCAATAACGCCTTTTCCTGGCTGGATGGATGAATTAGTTGAACGAAATAGCTTCATTATACAGTGAGACATAGCTTATCTTCACGCTCTAAGCTGTCTAATCGTTCTTTCCCGCATACAGCACTGCAGATCTGGAATTCTCTTCCATAGAATCTTCGGCCGTATTCCATCGAATCACATAGGCATTTGCTTTCCTATGAGCATTTGCATTGGCAATTGAAAACCTAACTTTTCCATTGAGTACCACCTCGTTGTCTTTAATTCCTTTATCTTTGGACTGACTTACCGGATTTTGGAAATTGCACCGTTTTTGGACCTTCTTTTTGCTCGCCGGCTTGGATTTATCTAAATAGTGTTCAACGTTATTGATGACGACTGTAGCAGACTAATTGTTGTTTTAAGTTTTGCTGCTAAGCAAGAGGTCAAAAGTCAGAATACACTACGATCTTTCTTGTAGAATACCTTTGATAAGGATATATACGTTATTTTTTAAAATTTCTAAGGCTCATATTTTCAATGTTCAATTTTTTTAAGTGCTCTATTTACATGTACTATATCTATGCTCTACAAAAAGCTCGAATTTCAGTTGCTTCCTCTTCGCTATTTGAATGATTAATAAAAATAGTCAGTTTTTTAAAGTTACACTTCAAGAGTAGATTCTTAATTCCTGTTCATCTATTTTACCAGTAGGCGTAATGTCACAGTAACGACATTGAGAAAGTAAAGCAGGTTTTAATCCTGAGCATCTAGACTATCTGGGACACGACACCAGATATAACCTCAGAACATATTCTGACGACAATAATATCTTCTCTACATCAAGCACGTTACTAAATAATAATATTATTTCAAAATATTTAACACCAGTGTTATTTGGTTAAATATTGTCCAGTAAATGGGAGGTGGGGGGAATAGCGGACTGATATTTGTTACAATGGAATGATTGCGAAGACATTGGAAGGAAATGTTTAGAAGTTCGTCGTGTCACAGTGAAGCTCTTTGACTGAATCTGGTTCTAAAACCTCGATTTTGTGCGAGATCTTCTTAGAGTTCAGCCAACTGTACGTGTTGTCAAACTGTATAACGTCTGCAGCAAAATCAACCAGGCAACTATGCAATACATCAATAATTAAATTGATCAATCAGTAAATCAGTCGATCAATCAATGGATCAAGCAAGTAACCAATCAATAACCACGTGAAAAAGTCAATCAGTCAAAAGCAAGCAAACTAGCCAAGAAATTACTACTTAGTGCGTTAAATACCCAGCTATAATTCGTATCACAATTATTATTTAACTAATTATCCGTTATCAAATCATAATTAACATGATTACGCTCATTTAGATAAAGTGGTTGACTTATTTAGCAAAATAGTTTCAGAATAGTACAGTACGTCATATACATAACATACGTTCATAGTCTGTGTTATCAGATACTTGCAAACGAAACAAAAGTTTTAGGCTTACTACAGAGACAGAGAGAGACAGAGATGGAGAAAGAGAAAAAGAGACACAGACAGAGAGAGAGAGCGAGAGAGAGACAGAGAGAGATAGAGATAGAGAGAGGGAGAGAGAAAGAGAAAGAGAAAGAGAGACACAGAGAGAGAGACAGAGTGAAAGACAAAGAGAGAGAGAGAGAGAGAGAAGATGACACACATGTTCCAGGTTTTTCACAGACTAGGCTGTCAGCTTCAGGCACCATGTGACAATTGACCCTCGAGTTAGCGACCACTTCCTGCATGTCACTGATCTTCTGTTTAGAGTCGCCCGTCGTCAAGTAAACACCAAAACTTATGTCCTTATTATCCGTCCAAAAGTTCCACCTAATCCAAATCAATAAATCAATCGGTCAATCAGTCAATCAATTAATCCTTCTAGTACGTAGTAGTTAGAATTTTTCAGCTAAATTAATCTACTAATGTATCAATAAGTCATATAACTTGTTAATTAATTGTTTAGTTAATCCATAAATCAATCAGTATTAGAATCGTCTAGAATGTGCAATCATCTGATATACTAAGATGTCATGTTTTGGTTGTCTGTCACAAAAACCGCTAATCAATTAATTAATTAATCAATCAATCATGAATTTTTAAGAATTCCTTATCTTAATCAGTTTGTCATTTTGATCACACGTTAGTTATTACATAAACTACGATGCTTTCTCCTAGCTCTTAAAAGAAATCACAAAATCAGATTGAATAAACAATCAAAACAATATCAATTAGAAACGATGAAGCAACTTTATTTTAGATACTATTACAACAAAAACAGGTAAACATGATTAACAGAATAAAATAGGATAAAAAGGATTTTTGGGTAAACAGGTTTGTTTTCTCAGCGAATGACGCCCCTACCCAGTAAGTGTTAGTCGAAGCTGAGGAAGGCACAGGGGGCTCACCTCGTCATAAGAAGAATCCCCCAACAATAATGGTTGGTCAGAAGTAAATATATAGATGATTTAAATATCTACTAGTTTGTGGAAATTTCGAGGAAAATGGAAGAAAGAGATTAGTGGAGGCGTTATATTATATAGATCTGCAAATAGGCCGTATACTGAGAGATTCCTACAAATGGATGGAATTGAATGAAAATTCTTCGACGCTGTTTAATTAAATGTGCGCCGAATAACTATACGCGTACTAATCTACAAATACATAAATTGTATGAGAAGGTAGCCTAAGAATGGAGTTTGGTTTGGTGACGTTGTACTCGAGCAGTACTGAACTGCCCTTGACCACAGTAGAGCAGGAGAAATCAGCTGTGTTTACATTGTCTGATTTGACTGACTTCATGATGTACCTCTCTGGTATAGTACCGCCAAGACATATCTATGCGAACAACCCAGTAATTGCTCGATTAATCAATCAATCAATATATTTATCAATCATTTAGAGAATTAATTAATTAATTATATAACTAACTAATAATTCAACTAACTAATTATTTAATAATCCGTTGACCGTGTCATATTATGACCTTGTCAACTGATGACCTTATCAAGTGATGACCTTGTCAACTGATGACCTTGTCTTCTGATGACCCTATCTTCCTGCAACATCAAATGTCTCTACCATCAGGGTATCTGTCTATTATAACACATTCATGATGACATAGAGCTTATCTCTGACTTACAGTATGGATCATCATCAGGGTCTTTAGCAGTACCGCCCCAGTGGACCGGTATCTGACTATTATAATACATTCATGATGACATAGAGCACCTACCTGTGACTTGCAGTATGGATCATCATCTGGGTCTTTAACAGTACCGCCACAGTGGACCGGTATCTAACTATTATAACACATTCATGATGACATAGAGCACCTACCTGTGACTTACAGTATGGATCATCAGCAGGGTCTTTAGCAGTACCGCCCTGTAGACCGCTATATGATTATTATAATACATTTATGATGACGTAGAGCACTTACCTGTCACTTACAGTATTGATCATCATCAGGATCTTTAGCAGTACCACCCCATTGCACCGGTATCTGACTATTATAATACATTCATGATGACATATAGCACTTACCTGTGACTTACAGTATGGATCACCATCAGGGTCTTTAGCAGTACCGCCCCAGTGGACCGGTATTTGATCTGCCGCTATGTCCTTCTGCAGGGCTTCCTTCCAGTTCTCTGTTAAACACGACATGTAATCAGTCAAAACTTTAACAACTCAATATAATGACATAGATTTGAGTAATATACTATTGTAACAAGTTTGATAAACTCATAATAGATTTAAAAACTTGCATAATCCCATATATAAAAATCTAAGGATATACCCAAACAAGCTAAGCGCAACGCATTAAGCATTCTTTTCTAAAGTTAATATCGCATGGAAATTAAAATTTAACCAATAGGTGACTTTCTAAAGTTTGACATTCGATTCAACAAAGCAATATTCAATATTTAAATTAAAATCAATTCGCTACAAACATCTGAAATAATAAAGTTATACGAAAGCTGCATAAATTATAAAAGTTTGTTTCAATATATTCTAAGAAATTTGCAAAAAATATTATACTTTCACATTTTTCTTGACGAGACAGTAGAAGAGGGGGTAGGAAAGATGGACGGCGAATAACAGAAAAATCGAGCAGTAAATGACAAACAGAGAACAATGCAGTAGTTGCACTTGCTAAATGCATTATAGCTCAATAATCATATAACAACAATGCTGTGAATGCATTTGCACCTGTATTATCATATTCTTATCAATCATACAATACTGTATATATATGAATCTTTATTACACCATCAAAACGTGGTAGCAAGTTACAATAAACAAACAAACAAAAAGTACCACAGTGCATTACAATAAATACTGCTGAATTGAAAATAAAATAAATGAAATAAAATTACAAATATATAGCATAGATTATCTACTTAATGTATGGCTAGTTAGACCTTTCGCTTTATTTAAGCATATATTTCTTACAATTAAATTTTGACTTTTACAAGCCTTCATGACCAAATTACATTGATGTTTAATATATCTCTCTTTGATGCTCTGCACTCCAAATATATTCATACATAATGTAATATTATCTTTTTCCCTAATCTTAAATATCTTGCATATTGCTCTACTTAGAGTAAAGTCAAGGCTATTTAAATCAGACGCTGTTAGATCAAGCGCCCCAATGGCATAAGTTAAGATTGGGATAGCCATTGTTTCTAATAGATGCACTGTAACATTAACATTAGACAAGTGACCTAATTTAGAATACAAAGTATTAAATACAGAGTAAAATTTACATTTCACATCTGAAAATGAAACTTTAAATTTTTTCCCAGCTACAAAGGTCACACCCAGATATTTGGTTTCTTTAACCCAGAGTATGCTCTTATTATTGGCCGTTACGCTAGGTCCCGTATTCCAGTATCTCTTTCCGAATCTCATACAGTATGACTGTATGATCACACAGTACTGTATGATTGATCATACAGTACTGTATGATCAATCAATCAGTACTGTGTGATCATACAGTGCTGTATGATCAATCATACAATACTGTGTGATCATACAGTACCGTATGAATGGTCATTTACATTTAGCTACCGTATCATCAGTCATGAGAGAGGTAACTGACGTTAAAATTAGCTTAAGCAGCTTAACCAGTCATACAGATACAATGCAATTGAAGTTAAATCACCAGCATTCCTAAAGCTGTATGATGCAAATCCTGCTACAATATATATATATATATATATATATATATATATATATATATATATATACACACATAGTAGGCCTACAGAAAAAAACGCAAACGTGTAACAAAGAAAGAAAATAAAAAATAAAGAAAATACTGCATTTCGATGAGTATTCAATAAGCACATCAATATAATCAAAAGTGAAACCGCATAGGTTATATTTGACAAATTTACACAAAAACTTCAGATTGGCATAATATGCTAATTTTTTCTTTCAAAATTGTTGAATATTGAGGTTATTATATTTCTTTAATTATTTTTAAAATCTCAGAGAATTCGTATGGAAGTTAGCTGCCAGATTGTCTAGGTCGCCCATAGACAGACCTTTAGGAATTAAACTTAGCATTATATTTTCAGACATATTCAGAAACGTTAAGAAAGACTTTACCTTTATTGTATATATTTGCAAAATGTATTTATAGCCAGAACACAACTGACAATGTTTTTATAGTATTTGTGTCGTATTAATGTAGGCCAATAGTAGCTTTAGTTTCATTTCGGAACAGAAATGAAACAAATCACAAAGTAAAGAAATTAAATTAATTTAAACCAATTCGTTCAAAGACAATTAGCAAGACCATTAAAATAGAGCGACATAAACTAGAATTATATCATTAAATTCTCATTATAAAGAAAGCATTATTATATTAAATTGACTAAACTATTAATATATTAGATGATTAGGGGAGCTTCTAACCCGGTAGCCACAAGTGTTTCGTCCCCACGCCATCGAGATCAACGATAGTATAATTATACTCTGGTTTAGAGGCCTATTCTTCTACTAAACTGTCAGTATAACAGCAACAACAATTGGCAATTTGCGAACGCCAACCAATCAGAATGATGCTATAGAAAAAGTTACCAATTTTTTGATAACTAATCTTAGCTGAAGTTAGTTTTAATTTCTATGGTGTTGGTAAATTACAATCGTCGTCATCATCATCATCATCATCATCACTATCATCATCATCATCATTATCATCATCATCATCATCATCATCATCATCATCGTCTTCCTTTGAATCTAAGTTCAGCTAAGGTTGGGATATGTAGAGACCTTCTCCACTCCTCTGCGGAGCAAGCAACTTTTATTTTTTAGAAAATTTTGTAGCTATTTCTGGAGCCTAGGCGCTCACCAACCGAGTGCTCTTTCTGACGTTGTTATGGATCTTAGAGCTATGTCGCCATTTGTGACATAAGCAGTCTGCGGTTTGTCTATTCTTCAGAAATACGGACACAACACGTGAACATATATTATTACAATATACGAAGAAATGAATAACTGTCGATGAACTAATATAATTAAAATGCAATGAACAAAATGGCTTTCATATGATCACTGAACTGCAGACGAAACTATTAAGCAGATTAATTTATCGAAAATAATGAAATTAATAAATAGGCCTACTTGACTAATTTGTTTGACAGCTGAAAATAACATACCTTTTTGCCGTTTTCAGGAATCATTTATTTAATGAACATTTCAGTTGAATGTATGCGTTAACGCTTTATGGTCCTTCTTTGGTTCTGAATTCAGTAAAATTGCAATATACGTGTAGTTACGTTCTTCATTTATATAAGTAAGGTTTAGGCCTACTTTAAGTTTTAATGTAGTATAATTATGATATACAAATGTATATTGATAATGCAATTACCGAATATTGAATTACATGGATAATTTGATATCTCTGTATTTCTTAGGACTGGGACGCGTGCCAAACCTGAACATAATATTCAAGTTTTTGGTCTAACCAATACTTAGGCCCCTAATACAATTTTAACATAGGCCTAATATATTTTATTGTAGGGTCTCCCCGTCTTTGTTATTTTATATAAATTATGTTCATATCTATAAAAGTATTTACGCTGTTTGTCACTTTACTGCATTGCTCAATAAATGTTAATGAATTCTCCACTATTACCCATACGTCTCTCCTAAAAGTAGTATTTTCAATGATTTAAAAAAAAATTTAGAATGTATTATGCATTTAACAATGTTATGGCATGTTATAAAACTCACAGTAAGTTAACGAAAACCCTGCAAACAGGATATACGGTACGGGCTATATTCCAAAATGAGATAAAATGCTTTCACTTTGTTTGGTGTTGTATAGTGTGATTAACGTCAAGCTTCAGAAGCACAAGTCTTCCTTTAATGACGACTAAACACACTCGAGCTACCGACACCAAGATAAAAGGTAACAGTAAGTTATTGTATTTTTCAATTAATTTACATAGCCTACTATATCTCGCAACTAGTATCAAATAGTTTAAAAATCTATAAAAGAATTAGAAAAGTAATTAAGCTAGTAATAGAAAATTCAATATTTGAAAAACATGTAAATATCAGAAATAAATAATACTTCTTAGATTGACGTAAAGCGTTTGATTGCTTAAATAAAAAGTTAGATAAAATATGAAAATGAATAGCTGGTTTTATACATGTACAAGCATGCCTATGCCTAAACTCACTGATTTCATCCCTTGCATGAGGAAAAGGACTTCAAGCCTTTACGATTATTAATGTTAATATTATTAATATTATTAATATTATTAATATTATTATTAAAGTTGATAATATTATTAATATTATTAATATTATTAATATCATTAATATTAATATTATCATTATTATTACTGTTACTATTATTATTATTATTATATATTTTTTTAAATTTTAATTTTTACCCCGGTGTAAAGAACCTGGGGTTTGATAAAAACAATTTAAGCAATACGTGCTGAATCGCCGCCCGGCTACTCGAGGTCATCAATCGGCTTAAAAGAATTGTTGAAGCAGACTGCATGAAATCTTTGAAAAGTAATGGAAAGCCTTTGCCAAAGAAAAGATGTCTCATGCTTATCGCCGGTTTGCTCTGTGATAAGTCTGCTTATGCCATTAATAAAGTCAACTCCTTCGGGATTCATCGGGCTCATGGTTTCAATGGAAACCGGAACAACTTCATATCCAAAGGACAGATCACGGTATTTATCCAACTTCCTAGAGGAGGCATGAACAGCAGCTCCACCGGCTGTGACTGAAGTCGTATTCAGGTAGGAGTTTGCCATAGTGTCAATGACCGTGACGTCCCATACGGCACATTTACCGTTGCACCAGGGCACTAAAGTCATGCCGTCCGGACGCTTGCCGTCTGATCTGGACAACCCACTTGGTTCCTTAGAGGAAGGGATGCCTGCTCTTGAAAGTGCTCGCCATATTAAGTCATATAAATTGTGATGGCGAGACATTCTACCTGAGCTTCGTTTGCAGGAGAGGCCGTGGAGACCTAAGGCGTCGACTTCATGACCGTAGGGGCACATATGAGGCTCGCAAGTTTTTGCCCCTAAACGGAAACTAACGGCTACTCTAATCGCCTCATTGCTAAAAAAAAGCCCACAAGAAGTAACAGGTAGAGCGTGAAGCCAGTCGCTGCTTCTTTTGGTTGATACAGCTAGGAGTCGTGCTCTGTCTACTGCATTGGACTGGGATTCTAACAGAATGTTGTAAATCCGATCCACAATAGGACGGTCACATGATTTCTGGTTACTGACTGAGGTAGAAGGTGGAGCACTAGAGGTGAGGCTTTTGGACCAAACTGACAACGCAACGTCAATGGATCTATCGGCAGAAAGGGAACACTTATGTAGGATGGCGTCTTGCAACTGCCTCGTTCCCATCGCTGATGCCAAGAAGGCTGAAGGCGCGATATGGTAAGCAAGACGAATTCCAAAACCACCCTTGCTCACCGGTAGACTGGCTTGCTGCCACTGCAAATCAGACAAATCTGCGTTAATTACGGCTCACAAGCATAGCCTAAGAGCCTCGTGTAGTCTAAAAGCCGCGGATTAGAGAAACTCGGACTAGACCGCAGAATGTGCATAAGTTTAGGTGCACTTAATGAAATTGTCAAAGCATCATGAGCGGTTAGCGACTTAAAGCGCGATGCTGTACGTTTGACATCCTCCAAGCGACTAGATAAAGCGGTGGTAGTAGCCTCTTCTCCAGAGAGTGGCGCGCCGAGTAGAGTACTATGGGAGAGGCCCATTGGCATAAAGGATGACAAAACTGAGTTGCCCGGAGATTTGCAAACTGATGATATGACTTCGCACTTGGTACTATTCAACTGAAGCCCAAATTCTTGGCCTGTGTCGATGATAGTATGTACATTATTTGCAATCGACGACTCGCAACCACCTAGAGTAATGTAATTTAGGTATCCACCGTGAGAGCGCTAGAGAGAGAAGTAAGGAGAGGGTGAATAGTCAAGCAAAATAGCATGGGCTCTAAGGGATCCCCTTGTTGGACTCCTTCCTGTGACTCAATGCACCAGTCTCCGAACTTCAACCACGAAAGGCTTGAGTAAGCTAGATGGCAGAAACTATACAGCTCTGGTATCCTGTGATGTATTTCACTGAGCATCCGTGATCTACTCAAGTAATTAAAAGAATTACAGTTTAGCTTTACCACGCAGTGATCAGCTGGCATTGACTCAGCGAAACGGCGAGTTGCGTGAACAGCTGCGTGAACTACCAGTACCATTTCAGCTGACCTACACAAGTCCAATGCCTACTATAACAGTGGGCCTATTGATGAATTTTGCAGAACTAAAAGCGTAGTGACAACCAAGGTTAAAATACAAATTGACAACGATCGTGAGACTCAATTTCAGAACAACTAACACCTCTTTTTGAAGATATGGATAAGTTGTAGAGCTTTTGTAACAAGTTCTTTTGCGCTTTTCAATTGAGGCAACTAGGGTTAATTGGTTTCTGAACAATTAATTGCAACCAGGCACCCAGATTTATGTTAACATTCATACAGCATAAATATTAAAAAGTCATTCTTTGACCGATCGTATCAAATCTAGGTCAAATTCTCCTATAGTTTCAACGTTTAATCTATTTTCTTCAGTAGCAGGCGTGCTTGATAAAGTTTTGCAAAAACATTATCAGTAGTTAACTGAGACTTTGATGTCTGAGCTGCGCAAACAACTGTTTTGAGATACGCCATTATTGTAAGTAATGCTTTGAAAATATGAGGAATCTATATAAAAGTTAGAACTCAAAAAGTTACATGTTGACTCTCTCATTACTGGTCACTAATACGGAATCTTCAGCTCTATAGTGAAAGTAAAGCTCTGCCCAGAGTCTGCAGCGTATATATGAAGGCCTACATGTATGCGCTGCTGAGGCTGCAGAAGTGGGACCTACTTCAGTTTAACTTTACAGTTGCCCTTTGTAAGTAAAGCTAGTAAAGCTAAGGTTAGCGTCAGTTTCCTCACTCGAGAGCGTTGTCAGTGACCAAGAAGTTAAAAAGGAAAGAAGTTAGAAGAAGTCGGTGCGAAGTTTGATCAAAGTATTAGGGCCTATATAATTAGCAGAAAATTTAAACTCTTAATCTTATACTATTGTTACAGTCTATTTATTGAGCATAGTCAAAGTGGTCAACTTTTCATTACTTCCTAGACAGCACCGCCAGATTAACTGAACGTGTAGCGCAGTTGTCTTGTCAGATAAAGTAGTTACTACGGTTCCATACTCAGGTTAGATCGCTAGGTCATCATAATGGCTTTTACACGAATTGAACAAGTTACAGTAACAGTAATGCTGGATATTTTTTATTTCTATACTTTATTTTATATCTATTATATACCTATGTATGTATGTATATATATATATATATATATATATATATATATATATATATATACATATCGTCTTCATCATCATCATCGTCATCTTCATCGTCATCGTCATCATCATATCATCATCATCATCATCATCACACCGTCATCGTCATCATCATCACACCATCATCATCATCAATATCATCATCATTCTCAGTATTAGTATTAGCATTAGTATTAGTATTAATATCAGTATCAGTATCATATCATTAGTGCATGTTGTGGTAATATTAGTATTAGTGTTTATTTTGGTTTCAGTATTAGCTTATAGCTTGTGTAGCCTAGTATTTACTATGCATTAGTTTAAAAATTTGTAATTGGACTATACTGTTATTTTTTATGTTATTACTATAGGTTTTGAAAACGCTATGCTTTGCAATATTACAATTGGTGGTATTGCTTGGTAGTATTCTCACTCGGTTTTGTAGTGTTAATATTGTTTTTATTACTAGGCACTATGAACACAACGATTTGAATTTTTATTATTGTTGTCATTACAATGTAGTATTTACACTTTTATATTCATTAGGACACCATTTATTGTCATCAAATATATTTAAAAAGTAGTAAAATCATTAGAATTGTTTTTGTAAAGAATTCCCATTAATGTGCACTAAGGGCTTCCATAACGTCAGTCTCAGAATTTAAACGGACTTGATGTCTGCATCATAGTTTTGTCAATATTATTGCAACGAATATTACAAAAGATATTCTGATTCAATTTAAATTATTTTACAGGAGAAACTTAAATAATTGTTAAAATTCTTGTTCCTCGGAGAACATTTGAAAAAAAGTCATTCCAGAACATCATGGCTGCTTCACTGACAAAAGAAATTAAATCTCTAATAGTTTGTCCTCTTTGCCTATCGACATTCCAGCAGCCCAAGTGTCTTCCATGTTTCCATACGTTCTGTCAGGATTGTCTACAGATGTATGAGGATGGTACTAGAGATGAGCTTCCATGTCCTGAATGTCATAAGATGTTTCGTGTTCCACCTCAAGGTGTGAGTGGTCTACCTAACAGCTTCACCATCCAGAACCTGATAGAGCTGGAGAAAATGTCTGGAAGAGAGTCAGAGGAGAGTAAGGTGGAAGACACTAGTAATGATTTTTTGGATGAAGGCACTGATGAGGGTTCAACAGTTTTAAAATCAATGGAGGATGGATTGAAAGCTTTAAAGAACTCTGTGAGGATTTGTGAAGCACACAGCAGTGAACCGTTGAGAGCCTACTGCCTGACGTGTAATGTGTGCATCTGCACGCTTTGCTGCATAGATGACCATAAGCAACATAGATATGAAAGGATCGGGGTTGCTGCTCAGAGAATTTCATTGCAAATAAGTGGCAATTTAACGAATTTAAATGAAGAGGTTACGCGTAGCCAGAGCTCAGTAGAACATATAAAGACTGCAGAAGAACAGGTTATAAAAGAGTCGTCTGTGAATGAACAGAAGATTAGAGAAAGGTGTGATGAGATAAGAAAGGTACTGGCAGGATTAGAAGAAGAACTGTTGAGTGACGTAAGAAAGTTCAGAGACATGAGAGTAAAGGGGATCAAAAGTAAACTTGATCTGGTGGAGTTTCAGAAAGTTATGTTAGACAGTTTCATTAGATATCTTAGCGAATTGAGAGACAAAGGGTCTGATTGCGACATCGCTTGTAGTGGGATTAAATTATCCAGAAGAGCTGATGAGCTGCTGAAGCTTAGTAAAGAAACCCAGGCTGAAGAACTGAAAATGATCCAAATGGACTTTCTTACTTCCCGTCAAGCTCTGAAGAAGATCATCAATAGAAGCTTGATTGGAGAACTGGAAATCATAGGTAGGATGCTGAGTGTAAACTTTAATTATGATATTGTATATACCTTAATGTGTTCCAGTAGCCCTGCATCTGTTTAAGTAAAAGAGTTAATAGATCAATTTAAAATTAGTTGTAGGTAGAAGGGGTAAAATTTACCTAATTCGATAGCGTACAAGTTTCAAAATTTAAACCTCAGAGGGCTATAGTGTACATTAAATTGTAGATAAGGCATAGCCTTTTGCAAAATGATCAACTAAATAATCGATTAAATGCTCTATTTCGAGCTTGACAGCAGCTGTGAGTATTGAGTGTACTGTGGTCCTGCATTGGCAAAGCATTCTGGTGAGAGAAAGACAACAGAGCAGTAGTGCAGAAATATGCAAAAATAAAATCGCTTGCCAGCGCTCCTGTGTTTCAAGAGACAAATAAATTGAAGGTGTTGCTTCAGTTCGTATTTGGACTGCTTTATTGTCTATATAAATTTATATGATGATGATTAATGTTTACTTACTAAACATTTTCATAATTTTATTGTTGCGTGAGACAGTAGTTCATTTAATTATCTTCCGTCAGTTTCAATGGGTTCTCATTTCAAATCTCAGAGCTCTCTCATGGCAGGTGGGGTCGTTGGCCGTCTTTAGATTTGAATGTAATGTTCTATGTATACAGTACGTCTTTGTATATTTTACTTATTAATTCATAATCTGTACCCGCCTTTCCAGGTCACTGATGAATAGATCAATCGCTAACTGCACATGTGGTAAGAAGCGACAATTGTGGATTATATCGGGAAACCACCTCAGACGCAATATTTCTTTCCCAAGCAATAGGTAAAATAAAAATTAAGCCGATGATAGCGTCTGTTTCATCTCTCGAAAGCGATATCAGTGACATGCGAGCCCAGGATATGAGCCCACACATACAGATTCACGGTCGGATATCCTACCGATATCGCTACGGGCTCAAGCCAGTGTATAGGGCATATGTGAACCCTTTGTGAATGGATTAACTAGTAGATCTATGGAGTGCTATACATGTACATAAATGAAGCGTTAGAGCATACTCTGAGTATGACCATTTAGCATGCACCTGCCACTAGGTAGAGCAATGTAGAACCAGTAGTATATCCAATACTTAGTGTTTCAAGCTCCGCAGTAATTGAAGGTCTCTCTCTTAGTTTTTCTGCTCTAATTAAAAGTTTTTTATTTGAAAAGAAAATCTGCCTAAATGTTCAGTTAATTAAAATGAAGTATTCCGCTGGATATCTTCTTAACCCGTAAGGACATGTACGACGAATCTTCGTCGATTTTACCGTTTGATGATGCGAAGTCGAGAGAGTTGGCACAGATAGACAGTTGATAAATGTATTAAGAAATAGGAAGAAGAGATGGATAGGACACATCCTAAGGGGGGAAGGTCTACTACAAGAGGTCATAGAATGGAAGGAAAAAGAAGCAGGGGCAGGCCGAGATTAGGTATGTTAGATGATTTAAAGACCCACTCATATGAGGAAATGAAGAGGAAGGCGGAAGACAGAGAAGAGTGGAGGCGTTATATACCATGGACCTGCCAGTAGGCAGTACACTAAAAGAGTTGCGATGTCATCGTCACTAAAGTGGAAAACATCCATCACGGAGAGGGGGATAGGTTTGACCCTGAACCCTCTTACAAGAATCGTAGATCGCTCCTATTCTCTCACTCTCTCTCCCACTTTCTCTCTCTCTCTCTATCACTGCCTCTCCCTCTCATTCTCTCTGAATCTCTCACGATCTCTCTCTGTCTCACTCCCTGTATCTCTCTCTCTCTCTCTCTCTCTCAAGGAATCGTTGGCCTAGCCTTTCATGTGGAGGGCAGATATGATCTAAGACGGATCGGGGAGGTAGATTTTGTTGTTGTTAGCACTGTGATGATTACCCGGTGTGCAGCATTCCAAGGGGCGCAGGTTTACATCAGCAGAATACTGAATAGAGTTATCCCTATGGCGCCCTCTCTCCTGTCGATTTCTTGTTTTTGTTCATTTCTTGGGTGTCATCGCATAATTTAGATAATGGCAGGCTCCAGACAGTATAATAAATATAAATTATTAAATATACAGTACTATATCACCATCATCTTCTTCCCTTGAGTCCCAATGTAACTGGGATCGGAAAAATACAATAGTTTACTTTTAAAGTATTGTGCCTGCCTTTCACCATCCTCCACCGCCAGCTCATAGTAAGCAACCGGCTGAGTTGATGAGACATCAGAGCGAGCGGGAGCGGGCAGCAATGGCGCTTCATTAATGGTTCCCAGTACGGCGTCATTCCGTCGACAGCCTCCTCCTATAAAGGCTTGCCTATTCTGTCATCAGCAGACTCACCGCAAAAAACTCATAGGTCCTCTGTTAAAGGCAAACAGTCGATATCGTAAACCTAAGAAACCTAAGCGCCATGTCGAACACTGATCACTTAATTAATTAAATCAGCATAATTAAACTTGAAAACAAAGGCAAGATCAGTATCACTATGTAGATTTTTGTAGTTTTTGTGAGCGACCAGTTGATCAGCCTGTTTGAAGATATGATGTAATTAACTACCAGATGTCACTGCTGAATTACCGGCTTCTGCGATTGGTTTCATTTAGTATACTGGTTGTTCTGAATCAAGTCTTCTATTAGTGCACTGCCTACTGGCAGGTCCATGGTATATAACGCCTCCACTCTTCTCTGTCTTCCGCCTTCCTCTTCATTTCCATATGTGAGTGGGTCTTTTGTCGTGATATACCATTATTTCTTGGGGGATATGATTTTTGACGAGGTGGGCCCCCTATACCTTCCTCAGCTTTGACTGACATTTACAGGGCGGAGGTGTCATTCCCTGAGAAAACTATCCTGTTTACCCAAACTATCCTGTTTACCCTAACTATCCTGTTTACCCTAACTATCCTGTATACCCTAACTGTCCTGTTTACCCTAACTATCCTGTATACCCTAACTATCCTTAATTATACCCTAACTAACTATAACTATACCCTAACTAAAAGTTTTAACTCGACTACTTTTTCTAGTGTTCAAATATAGAATAGTGTACCCGATTCCATAAAATCGGCTAAAAATGTATATAATTTTAGAATCCTATATAAATCTTTTTTATTCAAGAACTGGTAAGCTATTCTGATAGAAGCAAATATGACTAAAGTATATATGTGTGTATATGTATGTATATATATATATATATATATATATATATATATATATATGTGTGTATATGTATGTGTATATGTATATATAAATGTATTTCTGAATTTCTTGGTATGGACTGCAATGCTTGTTCATTTTAAGTTGATTACTGATTAGTTATAAAACTAAAACAAACGTACGTAATATTTTATGATTTTGTATAATGCTGATATTTTAAATTTTATTTGTGAATAGGTTTTAGTGTATTAAGATACATGTACTTTTTCCTGCTAATGTGTAATGTATTTTGAAGTAAGTAATATTAGGCTTACATTGAATGTCTTGATTGCTATAAACTTTTAACTGCTTTATATGATTTTAATTTGCTATATGTGTTAAGGGCACATGTTGGTGCCTTCGTGGCCTTTGTGTCATTTTTCACTTTGTCTCCATGTATTTCTGGTGTGCGGTTTTACCGGAGTGGGATAGACGTGATTCAATTCAGTTCAAAGCACTTTCCCATACCATATCGGCGACTAGCTAGATAGAGCAATGTTCTCACTAGGGACCGATTGAATGGTACTGGGATTGTTTTAATTTTGCATAATTGATTATGTTGTAATCTTGCACTTTTATTTCTCTTTTTGTACACTTTGTATGTATGTGACTTCACACTGATGTTTGTTGTCGAAATAAACATATGTCTCTCACTCCTTTTTACCCTATCATGTTTACCCTAACTATCCTGTTTACCCTAACTATCCTGTTTACCCTAACTATCCTGTTTACCCTAACTATCTTGTTTACCCTACTGAATCAAGTATGAAAACGATTTACTGAAGTGTTGCTGAATAATTATGATATATCAGATAGGCTGTTACGATGATACTCTCTTTAAACTGTCGCATAAACTGTAATATTTTAATGAGAATTGGAGAATTTGAGAGAGTTAAACAAGAGGATCGCTTGTTTCAAAATATTTTGTCTGTCATTAAAATAAGATATACAGTCTTGTGCAGAATGGATGCATCACTTTAGAAAATTAGCTATTTTTACATATATATTACCAAATTACATCTCAATTATTATTTAAAGCATTTAATATAAATGTTATTTGATTATCTATCATTCCTACATATTATCATTTGAAACATTTATTGCTGAGTCATGTGTAGGGTTTTTAAATCGTTTGGTAACACAGATGGGTGTTTTATAGCCTTTTTACATTTCAAATGGGCGACAAATCAGGTTTCTTTTTTATTTTTTTTTTATTTTCCGGTTTTAACTATCATAAATTTTACTAAATGATGATTTATAATATATTTTAATCATATTTATTTAGTTTTTTTAACTTTTAATGTGTTAAATGACTAATAATTAATGTTGCTAAAATCACCTACCAATCGATTGATTTTATGTTGCCTGCAGCTGTGCTAACACTTTTTGTCATTCTCTTATACTCAAATGAAATGTTATTTCACTTATTTGTATGTCTTTGACAAAAAGAAGCCTTATTTGATTGCAGATCACGTATAAGCAAGCATGACTGGCACACGAATATTATTAACAACTCATTCTCAAATTAGGCTACTGCATGAAGATGGACATTCCAGTAGACAAAATTCGACAAGATCAGGACTGGTTCAATCCACAGTAATCAGATCACTGAAAATGCAACAGAAAACCAGTCAGTTTTGCAACAAGAAGCCAAAAGGATGACCGAGAGCAACATCCAAACGACTTGACGACTCCATAGTTCGTGATGCTAAACGCTCGCCCAAGAAATCTTCAGAAGCAATCAGGATTGGTCTCACAAATTATACTCACAGCTCTTCAACAGTCAGGCGACGTCTAATAGAAGGCGGGTCAAGGTCCTATAAGCCAGCTTTGAAACCTTCTCTTTCCAAAAAAAAATCACAGACCGCCTGACATTTTGTAATAAGTACAAAGGCTGGAAAGTTAATGAATGGCACAAACTCATGTTCAGTGATTGATTGAATTGATTGAATTTGAGTGAGTTATTGAAAACTGACTGGTTTTCTGTTGCATTTTCAGTGATCTGATTACTGTGGATTGAACCAGTCCTAATCTTGTCGAAATTTGGCTACTGGAATGTCCATTTTCATGCAGTAGCCCAATTTGAGAATGAGTTGTTAATAATATTCGTGTGCCAGTCATGCTTGCTTATACGTGATCTGCAATCAAATAAGGCTTCTTTTGGTCAAAGACATACAAATAAGTGAAATAACATTTCATTTGAGTATAAGAGAATGACAAAAAGGGTGAGCACAGCTGCAGACAATGTAAAATCAATCGATTGGTAGGTGATTTTAGCAACATTAATTATTAGTCATTTAACACATTAAAGGTTTGAAAAATACTAATTAAATATGATTAAAATATATTACGAATCATTACTTAGTAAAATTTAATTATGATAGTAAAAAGCCGGAAAATTTTTAAAAAATCAAAAAGAAACCTGATTTGGCGCCCATTTGAAATGTAAAAAGGCTATAAAACACCCATCTGTGCTACCAAACGATTTAAAAACCCTACACATGACTCAGCAACAAATGTTTCAAAGGATGATATGTAGGAATGATAGATAATCATATAACATTTGTATTAAATGCCTGAGATAATAATTGAGATGTAGCTTAGTAATTTATATGTGTAAAAATAGCTAATTTTCTAAAGTGATGCATCCATTGTGCACAAGACTGTATAAACTCAGTATCAAATAATTAAATTAGTTTATGGTATTTAGTTGTATAAAATTATGATTTCTTTGACCTATATTCAGTTAAATAAAATTCTTTCTTTAGTTTTTCCATATCAATCGGGTTTGAGCCAGTTTTATCGTAATTCGGTCAAATTTAGAGACGAATTTCTCTAATTGTTTCAAACGCAGAATCCGTTGGTTCTCTCTGACTACATATGTATTGTGAGCATTAATTGATTGATTGATTGGTTTGTATTGTGAACATTGATTGATTTATTGATTTTTCTTTATGGGACAATTCAAATCATCTTAGAAATTTGAATTCCTGAAGTGGTAAGGGTTCATGATAATTGTGTGAATATGTAAACAGATCCCGAGCAATTAATGTATTTCATATGTATTTGTATGTATTTCATATGCATTTGTATGTATTTCATATGTATTTGTATGTATTTTATTCACAGCAGAATGATTAACACAGAATAAGAGTAAAACACATCAGTGAGAAAAACAATAATTAGTCAACAAACAAAAAGTACATAGATTAGCTTAGATCATCAAAAACTAGGTCACATAAGGGTATGCGATATGAATTTAGCAAGAGCCTCTCATGAAATCTATGATATACTCGGTATGGAAAATATGGGTATCTGACTTGACTGCCTTACGAGTTGGACCTGTCACTTTGAGATCTCTATCACAGTAATAGCAACAATTATATTGTTAAAGTAAATAAACGATATAGGGGCCTATTAAAGCCCCCCCCCCTTTATGCCCGCCGATAAAATAATTTATTATATGCTAATTCCTTCTATGGCTATTTCTATCTGTAAATATGTTTGTAAGGGCAGTGGTTAGGAAGGTGGAAGGGGGGAGTACGAGAGGGAACTCATTTAGACTAATTCACATTTTTTCAAATATGGGACTTGGGACTCATATTTGATAAACTAGGCGTCTTGTATAATGGAAGGAGGCCCGACAAATTTCGATAGATTTTTAGCGCAATTTTCACCTACACCACTGTATAAGAAGAAAAAAGGGTGTTATCAAAAATGTGAACTCTGTCTCGGAGCAGTGCTTTGGCTGGGAGTGGCTTAAGACCCCCTACCGCCAAAATTAGGTCACTTTTGAATTCGTCCAGATCCGCTGATCGAGTATCTTCAGAGGTGAAACAATTAACCTACTTTTTTCAAAAAAATGTAGGATTTTGGCATTTTAATTACTTTTTTCCCTCGCTTTAGTACTGGTACGAGGGAGGGGGGTAAGATACGGGGCCACACTTACTCTATGGACCGAGCACAATATTAAAACATTTTTGAGCCCCCTCCCATTCACAACATTTTTTATAGTTTCGTCCCATGTCCCGAAGAAGGCAGGGCGTAAGCAAAAAATGTTTACACTCTCAAAAAATATTTCGGGCCCCCCTTAAAAAATTCCGGAATTTCAGGCCCTCCCTTAAAAAATTCCTTCATCCGTCCCAAGTATTACAAGCTACGTCTATAGGATTCCCGTAGGGTCTTGTTTAAAATTAGAAATGGGAATCGAACCGAACCCGAACCGAACCGAACCCTAAAATCTAGAATTTTGACCAAACCGAACCAAAGTCGAACCCAGACTCTGACCGAACCCGAACCGAACCCGAACCCAGACTTCGTCCAAACCGAACTGAACCAAACTCATGTAGTTCATTTCTTCTTCACCAGCCTGACATTTAATAAAGAGAGTAAGAACAATACAAATGTATATTAGTTTTTGCATTTACATGTCTTACTGTATCTAACAGCATATATTCAGGTAAGGCTGGTTCCGATACATCTTTTAAAATGTTAGCGGAACAAAGAAATGGTAGCGGGAAGCGAGCCGGGCCTGCAGAAGATAATTAATAGTGTGAATGCATTGAAATATGGAATGAAGATTAACATCAAAGAGACAAAAGTGATGAGAGTATACCATAAAAATATAAAGATGCTTGACTCCATCTAGGTGGATTTGGTCTTGTTAAATTCAAATTATGAATTTTTTTCTAATTTTAGTGTGCTACCTTAATATTTCTGCAGCCAGATTTACTAATAATTATATATGACATTCTATGTGTTAAGACTATCTGGAGTAAATAATTTTGCACCATAGCACTGCAACAATTTCATAACTCTTTTCGTAACTTCATAATTGATCTGAGAGTTTCAAATTTGAAACCCTAAGGTAAATTATGAAGCTTATTACTGGTCAGTTGATAGCAAACGGTGTATATTATGATGATTTTTCTATGAAAGTACACTTGTTTACCAAATCACCTTCATTTGACATTTTTATGTTACTAAATTGCACTTTGTCTCTGAAATATTGCATCAAATTTTAGCCAAGATATTTCCATTTAATTATAAACGTATCCAATATATAGGCCTATAGTGACAACAAAATTAAAAATTGATGGAGCATTCTATTTGCTTGTTATAATCAAGGATAATATTTCAGATACAATAATAAAGCTAAATATCTATATTATGAACATTAATTTTCTTGGTCAACTTACAATATTTTAAGAAATATACAGGAATAAATACCATTTCTCTCATTTTTTCATTGTCATATTTTTACCCAGGTGAAAAAATGTGGCAGCTATTGTGACTTAATGAATTTTTAAGCATATTTACCATAAACCATTTTAAACATGTTTGTCATAACCATGATTATTATAAGTAAAGTTAAACAATTGCAACATCATCCAAACCAAACCATTTCGAACTAGAATGGAACTCTTGCGAGTTGGAAAGCAAGCCGAACCCGAACAGAACCCAAACCCTTGTTAGAACCGAACATAACCGAACCGACCTTTCATTTTTAACGAACCGAACCGAACCCGAACTCTTGAAATTCAAAAAATTCCCATCTCTATTTAAAATATATATAAAACGGTTGAACCGTTCATGACCAGAGACTATAGTTCGTGTAATAAGAGACCGAGCCATAGTGAAAAAGAAAACTAAATCTTAGAGATTTAGAAACGGCTGGCAAATTCTAGTAATTTGTACTTGGGTATGGATGAATTTTAGACCAGTTTTCTTTTGGAACTCTATTTGGATGAAGCTCTATTTGATGATATATTTTGTTTGTTATACAAAGCTCGTGTAATTAGCATAGTAAGGCATATCTCTTTGTGAAAATTATATTTAGTTTATTAGGCCTATATGTTAAACTATATTAGTCTGAATATTATGAAGAGCTGATATAGTAACTTCAAATTAACGTCTTTAATAAATTGCTTAGTTACTGTAACAATATTATTTTTGTTAATATTATTATATTTAATTTTAAAAGGATAATTTAATTTTATATCACATTGTTTGAATTGCTCTAATTTGTAATTCACTTTATTTGTTTTATATGTAATAAAATAAAATATTAATTAAGGAATTCATAGTCCTTAAATAACTATTTTGGTAGTTGGCTGGACGTCTTCTCAATAGAAATTTTCAGAATTATAACATTACGTATTGCATAAGCTCTCCAACTATTGATTTGTGTTGATATTTGAACCAGAATGGTCCAGGATATATACATATCTTTGGATATTTCATTTTCCTGACATGTCAAGGACGACGGTATCTTGCTAGGTATCAACCCTGACAATCGCCTAACTGTTTTTATCCTACCCTGTAATTTCCAACTAATATATGTTGGATAGTGCATACAGCTAGGAATTAACTGAAATTACATAATTTCTCGCCCTATGTGATATGGGATAAGTAGCAGAGATACAATATGATTGAATTATTGAACATCTTATAGACCGCTTAGTAACAGCTGCTTAGTAACAAGCAGCTCAGGCAGACGTAGAGAATACACAGACGATTAAAATTTATTTTTGTAATTGGCACTTGATTTGATTACCTTAAATAAGAATTGTATTTTTACTTCCAGTTTAATTCTTTTAGAAGGTTCACGTATGCCTATTGTGTATTATGGATAATCAAATCTAACAGCACAGTAATAATTCTGACAGCAGTGGAATTTCTTTTAGTCTGATGCTAAAACTGTAACTTCTGCTCGTACAGCATCTACAAAAATTTGAATCTGTGACTTAAACTGATTCTCAATACGAGCCTATCGGTGGCTGGCCTCAACTTCATGGAAAATCTATTAAATTCTGAATAATTTTAAATAGTTTAATTATTTGCGTCGATATACTAAAACAGGATTAAAATCTAATAGGCCTCTCTTAAGTTATAGTAATTTCATGGCTGCCAGAAATAGTCGACATGTTAGCAATTTCAATTTATAATACATTCCAATACTACATGTCATTGTAACTACCTAGTCACTTTTTTGATTAACTCGTAAAATAACTAGTTACTTTTTTGGAAAAGTAACTAAATTGAGTAATTATTTACTTTTTCACTCATGTAACTAGTAACTATAACAAGCTTTATTTTACAAGAACTAGAATAGCACTGATTATAACATATAACAACTACCTAATTTAAAACGTTAATTAAAGTATGCGTAATCTGATATAATTTTAAAATGAACTAAATTTCATTATAATATTGTTGTATTTTTAGCTCCAAAAAGAAACTTTGAAATTGGAGAGGAAGAGGAAAATAGAATCCTGACAAAAATTGAAGAATTAAGGTATACCGTACTTTATGTGTGCATAATTTACTCATAATGAGGGCCTATGCGTACATATACATGTATATATATATATATATATATATATATATATATATATATATATCTATATATATATATATCTATATATATATATATATATATACATGTATATATATATATATATATTTCTAATATATATATATATATATATATATATATATATATATATATATATTTATATAAACATAAAACATACACATAACGGCACACTGGGTCAGGAAGCACAGATGCTTGTTTTAAGACTCATTTTCTCCTTCCTCCCAATGGTTATTAGTAATCGTTTCCTTTTGATGGCGCATCAATTGCAGCCGGCGCGGATTTAAGAATAACCTTCCATCATCCTGGGAATTTTTCCTTCCTAAGCTCCTACCAACACTCGGTCTTCCAAGGTGGTCACCCACAAAGTACTAACCGAGGTCGATGCATCTTAACTTCGATAATTGACGCGTAACTAAGCCAAGTGCGCTAATCCCGCCGTAATTGCGTTTTTTATAAATTGTTTAAATTTCTTTTCCAAAAAAAATATATATATAAATATATTGTATATATATATATATAGATATATCTATATATATATATATATGTGTGTGTGTGTGTGTGTGTATATATATATACATGTGTGTGTGTGTGTGTGTGTGTGTATGTGTTTGTGTTATGTGTGTGTGCGTGACAAAACAATATATTGACCAAGGTCACTATAAAGCATCTTGGGCAAGATATTGAAATAAAAGGTCCCATATTCCTGTTTGAAATTCACATTGACATTCAGATTCGAAATCAAGGTGTTTTTTTCAGAATTTCAAATTCAAAACCAAATTTAAACCAACATAATGATCGAAAGCGCATCACTTAAATCTTAAATAAATACTACATTATTCAGTTAAAATGTAGCGCAATTGCTCAAAAATATCTGCTCAAATGGCTGAATAATGGCAAGTAAAATCAGGACTGGTCGAGATTTTCATGAATTTTAAAAACTCAAAGTTTCGAAGTGCATAAAAATGCGGGCAGATAAAACCTGTGCACAGTTTGAAATGCACATAAATGCGCTATTATCCAGCTATAATCTGGTGCATTTGCACAACAATATCTGCATAAATGGCAGAATAATCTACATTACGAATGCGACTTGTAGACATTTTCGTTCAATTTTCACTAAAAACCAAACATTTCGAAGTGCACAAAAATTAGTGAAGATAAAACCTGTCCACCATTTCAACAGCAAATAAGTGCTACATTATCCAGCTGCAATCTGGCACTTTTGCAAAAATAATAAGCTATCTATAGGCCTACAAATGGGCGAATAATCTCCAATAATTATGGGATTTCTCGAGATGGGAAAAAATATTTTTTCAATCTTAGTGGTTTCATCCAATCACACAACGCTCCACTAGCTGCTCTCCACTTTACCCATTCAGCCCGGATCCTAATAGTAATCTTTTTTCAACTCCCAATCATACTCTCTTATATAACCCAAATATTTAAAGTAGGTTGCCCTCTTTCGATGCACCCTGACTTACTACTCTATCTCCATTTATCATCTCACCATTCCATCTACTCTCGAAATATTCCTCTTAATTCTTTTTTCACCATCATATCTATATATTCTTATGCTTCTCTCACGTATACCAATATCTCGCCTAATTCATCCACAGTATCTCCTACTGTAACCAGATCATCTATAAATTGTATGCACTACAGTGCCTTCCTAATTACTTCCTGAAACAACGCATCCATAAACTAATAAATAAACATTGCATTAAAATATCTTCAAGTCTCATTTTAAAATGCAAATATTTGATAATTTTTATAGATTTTACTGTGCATATGCATTCGAATGTAGCTCAATAGCGTAGTATTTATCATGTATTAAGTTTGTCCTCAGACTTATCTGCATTTATTTTTAATTCACTTCAGAAACTGCAGTGATATAGCGAGGGGGAGGCATGGTGGGGCATGTGCCCACTCCCTGCCTCCAAGATGTCATGTAAAATTTTTAATAAGGCTAAAATATAAATGCAAACATTGTATAAAGTATGTATCTCCCCAAAATGCCTCCCCCAAGATTAAAGTGCCACCCCAATACTAAATCTTGGCTACGCTACTGGAAACTAGCTTTTACAGTATATTGAGAAATGTATGAAAATCTGGATACGTCCCATTTATATTGGCGTTATTGTGCCATCTGTGCAGATATTGTTGTGAAAATACGCCAGATTCAAGGCGGATAAATTAATATTTGTGAGCAATTTAAATGGTGTGCAAATTTTATCTACACTTATTTTGTGCACTTCGAAATATCTAGTTTTCAGTCCAAATTGCACTAAAAAGTCGACAAGCCCCATTTTTATTCGAGACTCTTCGCCAATTTGTGCAGATATTGTTGTGAAGATGCACTAGATTGCAGCTAGATAATGTAGCTTTTATTTTCAGTTGAAGTGGTGCACATATTTTATCTACACATATTTTTGTGCTCTTCGAAATTTCAGATTTTCTTTCAGAAAATTATAAAAATCTCGAGCAGTCCCAATTCTATTGCTGATTATTTTGGCCATTTTTCTGGCATTTTTGTGTAATTGTACCGTATTGTAGCTGGATAATGGAAAATTTTTCTGGAATTTAAATGGTACACTTTCTATCACTAGGCCTATTCTGGTTTAAAGTTGATTTGAAATTTTCAAATTTTGATAAAACACCTTAATTTCGAATGTGAATATGAATTTCAAACTCGAATATAAGAAATCCGTTTCTGGACATTTATGCTGGCCTATTTAGATTTGGCGAAATATTGCTCGATGTTTTGATTCAGGGAAAGTACACTCTAATGTTTATTGTATTATGGTTTGCTAGCGTACGTCACCAATTTTAAAGCTTACCTGTTCAAGACTATTAAGTTGTACCAGATAATTTTATGGGATTTATTCAGGCCTATCATTTCTGTGTCACTTCTGTAACTTTGTAATTTGTAGGATGCAACCGGAATTTTCACTAAGAATCTCACACGCAGATTTTGATGACAATCGCGTGACGATTTGTTATATAGCGACTTCATGCGAGGACAAGAATCTAAATATTGATGTAGGCGATACTTCTCTGGAAGAATTCCAATCGAATGAACCGTCAAAACTGGAACGATTGGTTGAAATGGAAGCCAAACTTAGACATAAGTTCTCGAGATCGGAGAAGCGAAATGATCCTAATCCTGAAGTCACTGCACGAGATGTAAAGAAATTACGTGAATCGGTGCAGTCTGTTATTCCGAAGGCAAGCCCAAACCTTATTTCCCTGATTGAACTAAAACAGAAGTTTCAGTATTTGCCTACCTATGGTCTATGTTCTCCGTTGAATAAACTCAACGGCCTAAATATTAATTATCGTGTGGGCGTCATATCAGCATTTGTAATGGGTAAGTACTACGTTTGCAGTTTTCAAATATTTGAAACAACATTATTATTCATAAATGAAAATCATTATAAATCATCGCCAACGTGCAGAATTTGAAGGTGTAATTTTAATTTTAAAAATAAAATTTTCACATTTGGGTGACATAAATTGATATCGATTCGTTCTCATTGAATTTCCAATAGGTCAATATATAGAACTTTTTCTAATTCTAGTATTTGCTAAGTAACAGATTCAAAAATGGCTAAAATCTCCGTGGTATCGAATCTTACGTCTCTTTAGTATCACGAGATTGAATTTCTTCTTGTTGATACCTGTTCCTAAATGGTGCAGGTCCGGTGATTAAAAAATAATCAAGCAAAATGAAAAGAGTCTATGGTGGGAAGAGATGTATTTTCAACCTACAACGGAGAATGGATGTTGTAAAACATGAGCGAAGATCAGGAGGCAGAGAGTTCCAAACAGTAGGAACAGAGAAAGAAAATGAACGACTACCTAATTAGAGAGAAGATTAGGAATTTTGACCATTTTGGCATCGGAAGAACGAAGCTTACGAGGAGATTGATTTTGGATTAGGAGATCAGAAAGGTAAGAAGGTTTACCTAATAGAAGTGTTTTGAAAGTTAACTGAGCAATTTTATACTTAATGCTTTGAACTACAGGAAGCCAATGAAGATTATTAAGCAAGGAATTACGGGTGGCCTGAAGCCTTGAGGATCGACAGACAACAGGTGCTAGAGAATTCTGAGCGAGTTGTAAACGAATGAGAGAAAAAGGTAAGCCATATAGCAATGAATGCAGTAGTCAAGTTTAAAATGATCTTAGCAAAGACTACATATTCAGTTAGCAAGAAGTATGAACGAATCGTTATCAAGGGACAACCATATCTGTCGGATTTGACGGATCCGGAAGAAAGATGAACGACTAAATTGGAGTAGGGATTGAAAATTATAGTGGGGGGTTCAACCCTCAACCCCGGACAACTGCAAGAATGATTCTGACACATGATAAACTAGGAATTAAGGAAAGATGATGATGATTTCAATTATTAGTTTTGTTTCGTTTTGTGTGATTTATTTTCTACTTTCTTATTATGCTTCAACTGTATGTGTGCCATTTGTAGGTGAGAGTACAGCAACAGATTTCGCATTAACCACTGGTCATGGTTTTAAAATAAACGATGAAGCTTGTATCAAAAGGACAGCGGATTCTTCAATAGGTGTGGTTCAAGAGGTCATTACAGACAACGGTGACAACATGGAATACGTTGACGCAGCTCTCATAAAACTACATCCAGACGAAATTTCAAGAAAAGGATTCCAACAAAAGTTTCTAATTGGAAATGAGTCTTACACCCCTTTGGTATCAGTCTTTGGAACTCCAGAAAAAGGCAGGGTTGTCATACCGTGCTATAACCAAGAAGAGGATGCAAATATAAGAGGCTTCATAACATCCACTAGATTAACCATTTTTGATGAAACAGGACCTCCTAAATATAAGTGTATCCGCATAGAACGATATTCCGAAAATCTAGAGCACCAAGGTCCCATTCACGAACTAGGCGAAAGCGGTCTACTGTGCTCATACGGCCCAAGTCCTCCCGATCAAGCGAACAAAGTTAAAGCGGCTGTGATTCTTCACGGACTGCACCCCAAAGCGGATGCCATTGGCAATATAGCTTCATACTGTTCCATAGGACAAAGCATTGAAACAGTCTGCTCGAGACTTGGAAGTTCAACAACAGTTGGAGAAAATCTGATAATACGCCGCATAGAAGATAATTGAATTTAGTCTGAGATGGAATACCAGAAAAGAGATTTTCGTCTTAATGTATACATATATATATATATATATATATATATATATATATATATATATATATATATATATATACACATATATATACACATACTATATTTGCGACATATGTAGGTGAGAGTACAGCAACGGATTTCGCATTAACCACTGGTCAAGGTTTTAAAATAAACGATGAAGCTTGTGTCAATATATATATATATATATATATATATATATATATATATATATATATATATTTCACGAAAGAAATCATTTGCATATACAGTACATTACTGACAGTTAGCTATGTTTTAATCGCCCTCAGCAGGACTTATAAAGTGCGATAAAATCAGACACTTTTTCCCGGTTAAATGAAAGAAGATTAGTACTTAACCAGAGTTTTAACTACTTATTTGAGCAGATTAAAGAAAAACTGGATTTTACGAAGCCTATAATCTGTAATTACCGAATATTGTAAAAGCCTTCTAGCTTTTCATCCGAATATGGACATTTAATTCCCCTTATCTTTGATGTGATATTTTGGATTTTGGAATTTGCACTATTTTAGGACCTACTTTTGCTTGCCGACTTGGATTTATCTCAATAGTGCTAGATGATGTCATTCATGACAGTAGCAGACTAATTGACTAAATTGTTGTTACGTTATGTTTACATCTTTCTAGAAGAGGTCAAAGGTAAATAGGAACTGCCATCTATCTAGCAGAATACCTTTGGTACGAAGATAAAAGCTAATTTCGCCAAAAAGTTAAAATGCTCAAATTTGAAGTGTTCCAATTCTTGAATGCTCTATTTACAAATACTTTTTAATTACAATAATTTTCTTTTTTTGCTCTAATTTCTAGGAAGTCGTGTAAAGTGCGATTCTAAAATCTGTGATGTAAATCTGACTGAATCTTTAAGAAAATAAGAAAATAAAGTTTTCGTAAGTCAAAGTCGTTGAACTGTTATGTTAGAATTGTATGCAAAAGGATTAATATAGTTTTTTAATGAAAACTATTATACAATTTTGGATTTCTAACGTTTTGTTCGGCATACGTGGTCTGTGATTACGTCGTACAGACTTCACGTGATATTTATCAATTAGGTTGAGTTGCTGTGTTTATATACTGCTCATGTGAAATTAATATGTGTTCGGCAATATATTATGCTCTGGTAATATTATCATGAAACCATAACTTTGAATAGGGATGAAATAATATTAGACTTGTCGTTTAGTACATTTGTTATTATAGCTCAGATTATTCTCTCGATTCTCTCAGATTATTATGGCGTCCAAATAATAGTTCTATATATATGTAATATTATGCTAGGATATGCATTTCTGTCGATTGCCATTTTTTACAGTTAAAGTCATGACATTTGTGAAATATTCAATGTCATGAATATTGAGTAGAAATATTGTTGGTTGTGCAATTTTATATGCTTGCAATAACATTTGACACGCAGTACATACGTAGTGCTTCACAGTATGTAAAGTAAGAATTAGAGACTAAATATTGAATTTTAAGTTTGATAATAGTCATTCACATTGTTGCAATGAACGAGATATTCCTGTTGAAATTGCACGTCTCTCTCTCTTTGTCTCTCTTTCTTTCTCTCTCTATGTTTTTAATTCCTATGGACAATTTAATTGCTATTTGATTTAAATTCTTAGTTTATGAACATTACTGTTGCCGATTAATTTACCTTAAATTATTGTTTTTATGATTTTATTGTAGAAAGCTACTACTTCTGATCTAACATTGATATAACTATTAATTGTATCGAATTAAACAGAGGTAGTTTCTATGCGTCACTGTTATATCGTTAATATCGTAAGTAGCAGCCACAGGTCTTTAAATCATCTAACATACCTAATCTCGGCCTGCCTCTGCCAGCTTTCCTTCAATTCTACTTTCTATGACCTCTTTTAATAGACTTTCCCCGTTAGAATATTTCCTATCCTTCTCTTCTTCCTATTTCTTAATACATTTATCAACCGTCTATCTGAACCAACTCTCACCAGAACTTCCTCATTTGTAACCTTTTGAGTCCAGCTAATCCTCTCCGTTCTTCTCCAAATCCACATTTCCAATGCCTCCAGTTATCTAATGTCTTCCTTCCTTAAGGTCCACGTTTCACATCCATACAATAGCGTGGTCCAAACCAAGTTTTCATTATCTTATCTTTGTGTCTTTCTTTAGACTGTTTGTTAAAAGTTCTTTCCTGTTACCGAAAGCCACTTTTGCTTGTGCAATCCTACTGCATATTTCTGTCTCACATTTCCCGTCATCAGTATAGTATGACCCCAATATTTGAAACTCCTTACCGGTTCCAATTTCGTACCATTTATTGTGATATTAAATTCACATTTACTACGGGACACTCTCATAACCTTGGTCTTTTTGATATTAATCTTCATGCCATATCTCAATGCCGTACGTATCATTCAGCCTATCCATAATCTTCTGCAGTCCCATTATCTTTTGCAGTCCAGTCTCTCTGATCGCTATCATTCCTTGGTCATCTGCAAATCGTACATCTTGTAACAATTTTTATCCTACTTTTACTTTAACTCCTTATATCATGGCTCCCACTGCCCCCACCACCGCCCCAGCGCAAAAGCTTTCCCCCACCGTGCGCTATCAGTTGCAGAACTACCCCCCTCCCAACTTATCGGGGCCCCTTTTATCGTTTTCTACTATATACTACTCTTCTATTATAAAATCCCCTGAACTGGCTTCCCAGCCTTTTCATACAATGCCTGCACATATTCTCTCCATCTTTCTATTACTTCTTCCAGCTCCGCCTTCAATTGCCATCTTTGCCCATTATAATAAGTTCAATACGTATCTCACCTCAATATACTAATGGGGTGAGATAGTTAATAGATAGTAAATTGCGAGAAACGTGAGCATTTTTACTCTTTCGATCTCACCCCGATAAACTCTAATGGAAAATAAGACTGAAGCTGCAATTTAAAATTTTTTGGTTTTTCGGAGCTAATTTTTAATCCGACTGTTGCAGTGGTTTTTTTAATGCTAATGTAATTTCTTGCTATTGATGTATATAGTATGTTCGCAAAGCTATATAGTCTACAAAATCAAGATCAGTTAATTTCGTATCATTCAACTTGATTCCACATTGTCTTTCCTTAAAAGCCTTTCTCATTCCATAATCAGACACTGTTAGAAAAAGTTGGTCAATAAAATTCAAAAATAAATACATAAAATCTATCTTTGTCCAACTCCTGTCACAATGCTGAACGAGTCAGAGACCCCCGTTTTCTTATATTTCACGACGAGTTTTCATAAAACAGTCCAATATAATCTAGTAACCAAGATCGTCAGATGCCCGAGAACAAGGATGAAACACAATAGAAATATGTACGACAGAAAGGCAAATAATATACATTTATTATACGCAATTTATTTCGCAGCATTAATTAATTAAACATATCGTAACAAATATTGAGCAAATTTTACCTAATTTCCATCAGTGAGAATATTGTAATTGCTTTACAATCTGCATGCAATTGAACTAATTTCAAAAACAAATTAAAAGGTTAAAATTCAATAACGCATATTCCTGTCGGGATGGATGAATTTCTTGAATGAAATAGCTTCATCATACAGTGAGACGTAGCATAGCGTAACGCTCCAGGCTGTCTAATCTTTCTTTCCCGCATGCTGCACCGCAGATCTGGAATTCTCTTCCATCGAATCTTCGGCCGTATTCCATTGAATCACATCGGCATTTGCTTCCCTGTGAGTAGTTCCATTGGCAATTGAAAACCCACCTTTTCCATCCAGTACCACCGCATAAACCTCGTTGTCTTTAATTCCTTTATCTTTAGACTGATTTACCGGATTTTGGAAACTTTTTTTGGACCTTCATTTTGCTCGCCGGCTTGGATTTATCTAAATAGTGTTCAACGTTGTCGATGATGACTATAGCAGACTAATTGCTGTTATCTTATGTTTTACGACTTTCTGCTAAATAAGACGCCAAAAGTCAGAATACACTGCGATCTTTTTAGCAGAATACCTTTGATAAGGAGATAAACGTTATTTTTTTAAATTTCAAATGCTTGTATTCTCAATGTCCAATTTCTGTAATGCTCTATTTACAAGTACTCCATCTTTGCTCTCCAAAAAGCTGGAATTTCAATTGTTTCCTCTTCGCTATTTGAATGATTACTTAAAATAATCACTTTTTTTTAAGTTGCACTCCAAAAGTAGATTCTCAATTCCTCTTCATATATTTTACCAGTAGGCCTAATATCACAATAAGGACATTGAGAACGTAACGCATGTCTTAATCACCTAAACAATCCTGAGCATCTAGACTCTCTGGGACACGACACCAGATATAAACTCAGAACACACTCTGACGACAATAATATATTCACTACATCAAGCAGGTTACTAAATAACAATATTATTTCAAAATATTTAATACCAGTGTTATTTGGTTACATATTGTTCAGTAAACGGGAGGTGCGGGGAATAGCGGACTGATATTTGATACAATGGAATGATTGAGAAGACATTGGAAGGAAATGTTTAGAAGTTCGTCGTGTCACAGTGAAGCTCTTTTACTGAGTCTGGTTCTAAAACCTCGATCTTGTGCGAGATCTTCTTAGAGTTCAGCCAACTGTATGTGTTGTCAAACTGTATCACATCTGCAGAAAAATCAACCAGTCAACTATCCAATCAATCAATCAATCTTTAAATTGATCAATCAGTAAAGCAACCAATCGATATATACACGGATCGAGAATGCAATCAATAAAAAACTAAGTGAAAAAGTCAATCAAACATATGCAAGCAAACTAGCAAAGTACTTACTAATAATTAGTACATTATATACTCAGTCACAATTCATATCACAATTATTATTTAACTAATTATCCGTTATCAAATCATAATTAACATGATTACGCTCATTTAGATAAAGTGGTTGACTTATTTAGCAAAATAGTTTCAGAATAGTACAGTACGTCATATACATAACATACGTTCATAGTCTGTGTTATCAGATACTTGCAAACGAACCAAAAGTTTTAGGCTTACTTCAGAGACAGAGAAAGATAGAGATAGAGGGAGAGAAAGAGAAAGAGAGACACAGAGAGAGACACACACAGAGAGAGCAAGAGAGACAGAGACAAAGAGAGAGAGAGGGAGAGAGAGAAGGTAACACACATGTTCCAGGTTTATCGCAGACGAGGCTGTCAGCTTCAGGCACCATGTGACAATTGACCCTCGAGTTAGCGACCACTTCCTGCATATCACTGATCTTCTGTTTAGAGTCGCCCGTCCTCAAGTAAACACCAAAACTTACGTCCTTGTCATCCGTCCAAAAGTTCCACCTAATCCAAATCAATGAATCAATCGGTCAATCAATCACTCAATTAATCCTTCTAGTACGTAGTAGTTAGAATTTTTCAGCTAAATCAATCTACTAATATACCATTCAGTCATATAAGTTGTTAATTAATTGTTTAGTTAATCCATCAATTAATCAGTATTAGAATTGTCTAGAATGTACAATCATCCGATATACTAAAATGTCATGTTCCGGTTGCCTGTCACAAAAACCGCTAATCAATTAGTAAATTAATCAATCAATCACGAATATTTAAGAATTCCTTATTTTAATCAGTTTCTCATTTTGATCATACGTTAGTTGTTACATAAACTACGATGCTTTCTCCAAGCTCTTTCAAGAAAATCAGAAAATCAGATTGAATAAACAATCACAACAATATCAAATAGAAATGATGAAGCAACTTTATTTGAGATCATATTACAAAAAACAGGTAATGAAGATTAACAGAATAAAACAGGAAAAAGGATTTTTGTGTAAACAGGATTGTTTTCTCAGCGAATGTAGCCACTGCCCAGTAAATGTCAGTCGAAGCTGAGGAAGGCACAGGGGGCCCACCTGGTCATAAGCAGAATCCCCCAAGAATAATGGTTCATGAGAAGGAATTATATAGATGATTTAAATATCTACTAGTTTGTGGAAATATGGAGGAAAATGGAAGAAAGAGATTAGTGCAGGAGTTATATTCCATATACATCTACAAATAGGCCGTATACTGAGAGAATCGAAAAATGGATGGAATTGAATGCACATTCTTCGACATTATTTAATTAAATGTGCGCCGAATAACTCTACGTGTACTAATCTACAAATACATCAATTTTATGAGGAGGTAACCTAAGAATGGAGTTTGGTTTGGTAACGTTGTACTCGAGCAGTACTGAGCTGCCCTTGCCTACAGTAGAGCTGGAGAAATCAGCTGTGTTTACATTGTCTGATCTGACTGACTTCATGATGTACCTCTCTGGTATAGTACCTCCTAGACATATCTATGCGTACAACAGCGCAATTACTCGATCAATTAATCAATCAGTCAATCAATTAATTAAACTTTCATTCATTAAATAAATTAAAATTCATATGAGACTATATAATATAGTGTATGGACTATATTAAATAGTATATAACACATAAAACAGGTTGTTCTTTTTAAAGTCCACTGATGAAATCTGAAACGTTAATGAGAAAAGCTTCGAACCTAGACCTTGCCATCTGATGACCTTGCCATCCGATGACCTTGCCATCTGATGACCTTGCCATCTGATGACCTTGTCATCTGATGACCTTGAAATCTGATGACCTTGTCATCTGATGACCTTACCATCTGATGACCTTGCCATCTGATGACCTTGTCGTGTGATGATCTTGTCGTGTGATGACCTTGTAAAAAAGATTCCCTTGTCGTCTGATGAACTTGTCAACTGATGACCTTGTCGACAGATGACGTTGTCATGTGATGACAAGGTCAACAGATGACACGGTCATCTGATAGCCTTGTCGTCTGATGACCTTGTCATCACGTGACCTTTCTTCCTGCAACATCATATGTAACACGACCTCTGTTGATCACTCTGACATGCCTCTATCATTGTTCTCTGTCAAGATGTTATATAAAATTTTAAGATAAGGGTTCTTCAATCCATTAATCAGTCCCAACTATTCCAGCCATCTGCGCACACCTCCCTTTGTCTCTCTTTTTCACACTATCTAGCATATTTACCTGATACATACTTGATTTATACCATCAGGTTCTTTAGCGGTATCGTCCCAGTGGACCGATATCTGACTAATATAGCAAATTCATGCTTACATAGAGCACTTACCTGTGACTTACAGTATGGATCACCATCAGGATCTTTAGCAGTACCGCCCCAGTGGACCGGTATCTGATCTGCCGCTATGTCCTTCTGCAGGGCTTCCTTCCAGTTCTCTGTTAAACACGACATGTGATAATAATAATAATAATAATAATAATAATAATAATAATAATAATAATAATAATAATATAGGTTTAACGTCCGTTTCCTCATCCAGGGATGATGTCAGCAATCTGCAAAAGAAATGTGCTGAGGAGAAATAAATTCCTAAATGAAAGCCAGTCCGGTGATCAAAAAATGGTCAGGGTAGATTGAATATGTCTATGGTTGGACAAGGTAAGTCTTAAGCTTGCTAGAGAATGTTGAAAGAGAAAAACACGAGCGAAGATTAGCAGGTAAAGAGTTCCAGATTGTGGGTGCTGCGTAAAAAATGAACGTCTGAATTAATCATTCATATTATTATAGCAAGGTCGATAAACTCGATATAGCTTTTAAAAACTTGTTCAATTCCAACTCTAAAAGCCCAAGGAAATAACCAGACAAACGCAAGGCATTAAGCATTCTTTTGTAATAGTAAATATCACATGAAAAATTAAATTTAAGCAATCAGTGACTTTCGAAAGTTTGATATTCGATAGTTCAAAGCAACATTCAATAATTTATTTATAAGTAATTATTTAAACACAGTTGAAATTAATACTCTGTTATGGTGCAATAGTTATACTAGTTTTGTTGTTGTTCTATGGTTAAGGTGTCGACAAAAAGTCTTGTTTACGCAATTTCTTTAAAGACGTGTTAACGTTACTTCCGGTGAATAGTTCTTATTATTATTATTGATGACGTGGTGAAGTGTGGTGTGCTGGAAAAGCACGTGTTTTAGGAGATAGAAATAGTTCTAATATATCTATTAGAGGAATGATGAAGCGTCTGAACCTCCTGTGATCTCCGACGAGTATTTCCAATGTGGAACTGGAAGATAAGTTGAACACTTTTGATCGTGATTTAGTAAAGGTTTTGGAGTGCTTGAATGTTGAAATATTAATATTTATGTGTACAGTGGTATTCAATGTGCTAGTGAAAGATATATAGTAATTAGTAATAAGCTGTTGAGGACAGCGTAGTTCCTTATTAAGGTCTACTTGAAGGCTCAATCTTTTTATTGCATAAATCCTTAAATTAAAGTTATTTTGTACTGGTCTCTAAATGTTGTTCTCAGCGGCCTACACTTGTTAAATGTACAGTACTTGGTAGGTCGGCTGAGTAGAGCCCACGTCGACTTGATATTATTTTTGGACCTTGTATTATTAAAGTATTATTGTATACATGTATGTCATTTCTGTGTTCGATTTATTATTATTTAATTAGAAAATATGAATCAAAGGAGTTAGCGTTTATATTGAATTAACTGATAAATTGGGTATGGTATATCTTTGTAAACACGTTAATTAATGACAGACAAATTATTATAGTCATAATAGTTATAAAAACCAGATTATTATAACACGTTATTCCATAACTGCATAAGCTATAAAATTTATGAAAAATTAAGTCTAAGAAATTGAACAAATACTGTACTAATAGTTTCACATATAACAACATAATGAAATTCCTATTTAGCAGTAAACGAGTTGAATGCTCAAGATTGATCGACTCTTCACTTCATATATCATCTACCGAATTTCAATTCTGGTTCATTAACATAATGTTAAACTTAGATTTCTTATAATATTGCAGAATAGTTTTTCTGCAATAGGCCTATACTTTATAATTATATGCAATATACCGTTTACTTACATATTCCCCTAATTATTATTAGGGGAATATGTAAGTAAACGGTAAACCCCAACAACAACACAACTAAATAGAGAAGAGAACTCTTACTGCCTAGAACTCTCAGTTTATCTCTCGTCATGGGCGCCAGGAAGTTCTTGACGAGAGAGTAGAGGAGAGGAAAGATGGACGGAGCTGTGCGAATAACAGAGAAATATAGAACAATGCTAAATACATTGTACGAAATAAAAACAATGACAAGCAAGGCACACTATAGTAGGTGCACTGTTATAATTAGATAAATTATAGAACATTATAGAACAGTACTAAATACATTTTAAGAAATGTAAGAAAGGAAACAATGCCAAACAGAGAACACTGTAGTAGTTGTAATGTTACAATGCATTATAGCTATAGTACAATATATGAAATACTATCAAGATAATTATTGCTACAACAATGCTGTGCAAGCATTGTACCGGTATGAGCTTACCGCTACAATGCAAATGAAGTTAAATCACCAGTGTCCCTAAAGCTGCTACCGATTAGACTCTTAACTTAGGAGTCTAGTAACTCCTAACTAGTAACTACGGCCATTAGCCTAGGAGTCTAATCCCAGTCACGTGATGAAAAGAGAGTTAAAGCCCAGCGGCTGAGATGTACTGATATGTTTCTATTGTTCTCAGATGGGCCAATGTTTATCCACATGTACAAGGTCAGGTCACGCGTTAATACAGCTGTACTGTTTAACTCTGTAGCTCACTCAACATCTCTATGAAATTAACTCACATGAATCAATCAATTATTATTATTAACAACGAAAATTTATATAGCAGTGTCATGGCTGAACTCGGTCTTCTAGACTACTTTACAGAAAGAGTTCAACAGTAATAATAAGCAAAATAACAATTACATTTAAATTAATATCTAAGCGAGTAAAAATTTCAATAATTGCACACAACAAACGAACGCGCATAAACCACACTACATGATGCTCGAAGCAGTTACGAAAAATTAAACTCAAAATAAACCAGGTATGAGAATTTGTGTAGGATGGTGCGCTATGAAACTGTTAACTTTTAGTCAACTTATAGGAGATGCTACTAAATTGATAAAGAGAACTAAATTGACAGAGAGAGAGAGAGAGAGAGAGAGCGAGAGAGAGAGAGAGAGAGAGAGAGGGATAGGGAGAACGAGAGTGAGAGAATGTGCGGGAGATAAAGAGAAACAAGAAGGGAGAGAAATATGTACTGAGAATAGAGAAAGACAGAGAGATATATCATCATAGAGTGAGATACATAATTAACTATCAAACCATTGATGACGTAGGCTCTGTAGAGACCCTCAGGATAGTTTGCCTCCACCAATGATAACAGCTCAGTGTACACGTTAACAGCTGCGCAGTATCATATCATTTTCAGTAAAATTAATTAAACATTAGAGTTCGTTTCCTCATACAAGGTTGATGCTTGGAACGTCTCTATCGATATTATTATCAGCAATATTAATAGTATTACATTAGTATTATCTATAACATCGCCACTGGCGCGATGAGCCAATTAATTTTTTTTCAATTCTCCTTAGTTCTTGCTGGGTCAGGTCTTAAGACACATTCAGCTTACGGAGTGTCTATAGACTCTAGTCTTCAATTACCCGAACAAAATATGGGAAGTAATCTTACGAGAGCCTGTTGCGAAGTCGGTAAGATATTCGACCGCGGATCAGTATGTGTGGGTTCAAATCCTGAGCTATACCGTCACTGATATCGCTTTCGAGGGATAAAACTGTTTACAGCTTATAATAAATAAACCCTTGACACGCTATGCTCAACATTAAGATATTCACATTGAAGCCTTCTTAGTCCCAGAAAATGTCGCTTATAATATAAACGATATTGGACAATAGGACCGCTTAGCAACATTTATGTCATATTGTACGCATGTTCTCTAGTAACAGTTTTCTAAAACAGCGCAGATACAATGCAATGTGCTGGTTATAGAGGCTTCAGCAGAATAGCTTCACTGCTTCTGGTTTCATTATAGGTATTACTTATTTAGAACACATCATAAGGATCTAGCAACCCTGAACAGTTCACATATATGTAAACCCTAATACAAAGAAAAGCAACCAGTGATCATAAAAGTCAGCCAATTAAGATGGTCATTTAAAAAGTTTAAAAAATTAAAATTAAACTAATTAAAGTAATAGAATTTAGGTTTAAAAAGAAATACTAGATTTTAGATGCAAAACATTATTAAGACGTCGAATGAGTAGATAGCAAGTGAATGGACACAGCTATAGGCCCTATGAACTACCACAGATATTTAACTTCATAAAACGATTTCTATTTCTAATGTATTAATATATATTATTTTAATAGGTATTATTTAGATATTATTATATACAGCGATATTATTTCTAATATACTAGATACTAATATAATTAGATTTCTAATATACTAAATACTACTGAAAGAGATATTATTTCTTTGAAATAATGTCCAATTCAATTTCTATTTTACTTCATACAATAAATCTTAATTTTGCTTCATTTGAAATAAATCTATTACAATTTCTATTTTAGTACGATATCTTTAACTCCACATCAGCGGGTTATTAGCAGTAGTTTATCATTACATTAATTAAACAATATTAAACAAGTTACTTTAACAATCTACTTTCAATATTATTTTAAGTTAATTGTTATAAAGCCCAAAATATATCAAATGTGACAGTTAATTTTCAATAAGTTTCAGTTTCAAAATATGGAACTTTGACTGTGCTCAACATGAAATTAAATTATCTAATAAATGTCATATACACTTATTTGATGTCCCTGATATCACACTTGTATGAGGAAACCGTCGTTAAACATTTATTATTATTATTAATTAATTCGTACAACTGTAGAAACATTTCACAACATAAATGAAACAAATTATAATGTAAAATAAATTAAATTAATTTAAACCTATTCATTCAAAAAATCGCACATCCATTAAAATGAAACTACATAAACTCAAATTGTATTATTAAATTCTCGTTAAAAATAAAGGATTATTATATTAAATGTACTAAACTACTATTATATTAGGTGAATAAGAGAGCTGCTAACCCGGCATCCACAAGTGCTTCGTCCCCACGCCTTCCAGATCAACGATAAATATACACTGATCTACACGTCTACCATACTGTAAGAAAAGCAATAGCAACAATATACACTGTATACCAAACTGTCATCAATCAATCAATCAATAAGAATTTAACGTCAGGTTCCTCATCAGAGATACAACAACATACACTCATCTACAATGTTTAACAGATTCTTTTATTGATTGTTATGAAACTACTAAATACTACACTAATTTGTTTTACAATTGAAAATAATGATAACTTTACCTTTTTGCTGTTTTCAGGGAACATTTTTCTAAAGAGCAGTTCGGTTGTATACATGCGATACCGTATGATGTCCTTCTTTGGTACCGAATACAGTAAACCTGCAATATATTTAACTTTATCATTTACGTACTTATTTATATGCTTTTATTTCTACTTTACATGATTTAGGTTCAATGTGGTAATACTACATTTATATTTAATTACCTTCAGTATAAAATTTATACAATTAACGCATTTTCAATTACAGCGATCAAGTCGAACTAACTAAATTGCTACCAACTGCTGCAAAATTGATCAAACCGCACGTATCGTACGGGATGACAACTTCTATAAATTATAAAAGTATAGGAATGCTATACAAGATAGTAGCATAGGTTTTCTTAAGAAAATCTGCGCTTTGGAAGAAACGTGCAACTGATGTAGTCATGTCGCACCGAATACAGCGCCACTACAGCTTTCAACAGATCTCAGGTTGAAATACAAGCTTTATCTCTTCAAGGGCGTCTTAGGGTGTCTTTTTTGTTTATGTCTTGGGGTAAGCTAGGCTGTATAGTATATTAAGTATTGGTATTTAGTTTGGTATCTTTAAGTATTTAGGGTGTCTTCGGTTATCCTATGGGTAAACAGGGTAGTTTTTTCAGGGAATGACGCCCCAGTCCAGTAAATGTTAGTCGAAGCTGATAAAGGCATAGGCCTCATCATTAGCAGAATCCCCCAAGAATAATGGTATATCAAAGGAATGTTATAGATGATTTAAAGATCCACTCGTATGTGGACGTAAAGAGAAAAACGAAAGGTAGAGAATAGTGGAGGCGTTATATACCATGGACCTGCCGGTAGGCAGTGCATTAAGAGAGAGATAGAGGGAGAGAGAGATAGAGTGATTGTCCTACCGTATTATATGGTATCTTATGGTATTTTAGGGTATATTATGGTATTTTAGGATATCTTATGGTATTTTAGGGTATATTATGGTATTTTAGGGTATATTATGGTATTTTAGGGTATATTATGGTATTTTAGGGTATATTATGGTATTTTAGGATATCTTATGGTATTTTAGGGTATATTATGGTATTTTAGGGTATATTATGGTATTTTAGGGTATATTATGGTATTTTAGGGTATATTACGTATTTTAGGGTATATTATGGTATTTTAGGGTATATTACGGTATTTTAGGGTATATTATGGTATTTTAGGATATCTTATGGTATTTTAGGGTATATTATGGTATTTTAGGGTATATTATGGTATTTTAGGGTATATTATGGTATTTTAGGGTATATTATGGTATTTTAGGGCATCTTAGGGCAACTAATATTATATTAGGTTATCTTAAATGGAACAAAAGACATCGTTAATAATTCAGGTAAATATTAACCCACCCCTTACATCAAGGTGACCCAGCAGCTCGTACCAGATGGGGTGCCCCAACTTACCAACCCCATAATATCCCCCCGCCAAATATTTCTCTATCACCTCAGGTGCCTGGTAGGTCTCTAGTAAATCATCAGCTCCGTACTGGCGCCTCCACTCCATGCTCTAGCGAATCAATCAATCAATTCATTACTCAATCACTCAATGAACTAACTAATCCATGCTCTAGCAAATCAATCAATTAATTAATTACTCATTCACTAGATGAACTAACTAATCCATGCTCTAGCAAATCAATCAATTAATAAATCAATCATTCACTCAATGAACTAACTAATCCATGCTCTAGCAAATCAATCAATCAATCAATCACTTAATGAACTATCTAATTAATCACTCCATCTCTCAATCAATTCATCGTTTGGTCAGATGATTAATCAATTACTCAAACAGAAGAGAGACCCATGATATTTATTTGTAACTGAATCAAAATATACACATAGCGCATACAACGTGATAGAATGCAAATAAAATGGTCGTCAGATAGAGCACAGGTGAGCTCTATCTAGCTGACTACCGGAAACAATCAATCAATCAATCATTCAATTAATCAATTAAAACGCTCTTCAATGAACCAAACACTGAAGTGTTAGCAGGAATTTGTGCATAAGACAGGCAAATGCTACTTAAGAGAACAGCATTAATATATAGAGAGAGAGAAAGACAGAGACACGAAGAGAATTAATTTGTATCCTTTCTTACATCTCTGTACATTTTCTCTGCTTTCTTTAAGTCCCAATCTCGTGCTGAAATAGAAAAGATAAGCAATATTAAAACACGATAAAAACACCATTGTTGATATAATTAACAGTAATTTTTAGTTAATATCTGGCTTCACAAAAATTAATATTCAATTAAAAAATTCCGGTTTCATTAAAACAGTAATTTACTGTTACTTTAATCTTTATGACGGTAGCTCGAGTGTGTCGAGTCGTCTTGAAGAGAAGCCTTGTGCTTCTGAACCTTGACGTTGAACACACTACAATCTACCTAACCTAGATAATAGCTGCTGCAGCTACTGGATATTCACCAGATATACGTTCTGTATTCTTTTTTTATTTAATGCTCTAACAAGTTTCAAGCCTTGAAGCTTCTGTAACTTAACGTTAAACACATTAAACCTACCATTCATCGTAACGCAAAAGTTTTTTATCACCGCACCGGCACATCTTAGGATCACTTCTTTCTCTTCAATATATGTATTTTCAGATGGTTTGTGATGAATCGATTTGTGGTGAAATATGATGGGAGGACTGACATTAAACTTGTATGAGGAATAGGATGTTACACCTTTATTATTATTATTATTATTATTATTATTGTTATTATTATTTATTTTTATTTGAATTTCGGTTTACCTTTCTAATATTTTCTATATACAGTATATGAGAGTCAAATATTTCAAATTCCGACGTAATGTAATTGCACACATACATGTTCACACGACTCTCGCTCTCTCGTATTAACATTACATAATAATACAGAGTCAGGAAGCAATTACATTCTTGTAAAGTATGACTGAGAACGACATTAGCCTAAACAAGTGCATTTAGCAAAAAATCAAGTAACGAGCTAGGCCTATAACTATTTATCCTATAACTATTTATCCTATAACTATTTATCCTATAACTATTTATCCTATAACTATTTATCCTATAACTATTTATCCTATAACTATTTATCCTATAACTATTTATCCTATAACTATTTATCCTACAACTATTTATCCTATAACTATTTATCCTATAACTATTTATCCTATAACTATTTATCCTATAACTATTTATCCCTATACTTATTTATCCTACAACTATTTATCCTATAACTATTTATCCTATAACTATTTATCCTATAACTATTTATCCTATAACTATTTATCCTACAACTATTTATCCTACAACTATTTATCCTACAACTATTTATCCTACAACTATTTATCCTATAACTATTTATCCTATAACTAATTATCCTACAACTATTTATCCTACAACTATTTATCCTATAACTATTTATCCTATAACTATTTATCCTATAACTATTTATCCTATAACTATTTATCCTATAACTATTTATCCTATAACTATTTATCCTATAACTATTTATCCTATAACTATTTATCCTATAACTATTTATCCTATAACTATTTATCCTATAACTATTTATCCTACAACTATTTATCCTATAACTATTTATCCTATAACTAATTATCCTACAACTATTTATCCTATAACTATTTTTATGAAATTTAAAATATATATTTCAATTTAGGCCAAACGTCACAAATCTGTAGGCTACACCGGAAAATACTGAATTAGGCCTACTTTCAGAAATCAAATATATATATATATATATATATATATATATATATATATATATATATATATATATATATATATATATATCACACACATTTGTATCATGTCAGGTTCAAACTATGTATTCTGTCCGCTTTCAAACTCAATAAAGCATAATAATTGCAAGTAAATCTAATTATAATTTAATAAATCATAATAAAGTAACTCATCTTATTTATAAATTAATCAAATTATTATATTAGTTGCTATCAATTTGGAAAAACCTCTCAGCCATCGAACCATGTATTCATCTTCAGCGTAGATGCATTTAACGTCCTTTACTGCTCTCTTGAACTGCCAGAAAACATACACAGATCATAGAACTGATATTATTCCAAAATACTAGCATGATTAAACTCACGTTGCGCTCGATGTCGGTAAGATAATAGACCCGCGGATATGTGGGGTTCAAATCCTGGGCTCGCCCGTCATTGATATCGCTTTCGAGTGAGGAAACCGACGTTAACATTTGCTTGACCAGCTTTTTTCATTAGCAAATAACCAGTAATATTAGCTAAATATTAGCATCAATAGCCAAACAGTATATACTGTATTATTAGCAAAATAGCAGCATTAGACCTATTTGTTAAATAGTAGCATTAGACCTATTTGTTAAATAGTAGCATTAGACCTATTTGTTAAATAGTAGCATTAGACCTATTTGTTAAATAGCAGCATAAATAAAAAGGGTTTAGTCTGACGTCAGTTTCTCTTCAAATCATATCAGGGACTGGTTTAAACTGAATATGAACCCTAGACCTACTGATCTGCAATAGAACAATTTATCGACATGCAATCGGCTCAACCCAGCATCATATCATCCTATCATCATATCATATCTACATTATATCGCTTGAAATTTTTATATAACATAACATTTTCTATCTTAGCCTTGGTTTTCTTCCTGTCTTCCAGCTACCTAAGTTTGAAGGAATAATGGAATAGCAAAAGATGGCAGCAATTCTCATAAATTCTGGTGATGATATAATCCTATATCATATCTACATCGTATATACCAGTCAATTAAATGAATTAAATCTTTAATTAAATAATTAAATAACCCTGATGTCATACCTCATTGAGCAGTGATTTCTCTTTGTCAGTTAATGGCTCCATATCCGTAGAGTGGGTGACGAGTTGCGGACTTTACTTCAGCAAAGTCCTAAAGTACTAAATACTAAGTATTCCTTCTAGTACCTATTCAAGTTAGTACACCAAACAATCCGTCATGCATCTAATACATGATGGCAGTACCTAAACAAGGTATAAGTATCCTAAAGTAAATATTGCAGTACTTATTCTCCTAAGTACCTCGCCACAAGTACTGATAGTTCAGATGCTGATGTACAAACAGATATCAATAATTATTTAGAAATATCACTAAACATTAAGAAATATTGAGCATTAAATACAGATCAACTAGTTCTTGTTTTAAATAGAAAATTCTTTTAATCGCATTTTACATTATCGCCTTTTGCCTATGCACAATGTTGTTATGGACAACAGTAGCACAGTAACTGTTGTTGCAGTTGTTGTTCTCATTCACTCGCCTATCTTTCACAGTTTTTATGAAAATTATGATAAAAGGTAATTAAAAAAATTAGTTACTCTAGCATTCAGACAATAAAAATGAAAGTAGCTTTGCATTTCTTAATTTAAATTAAATAATATTTTATTCATCAAATAAATCTTTAAAATTCTACTTTATAAACTGCAGTACTGCACATTTATTAAGTATAATTATTATAGCTGTACTAAACCTATACTACTATCAGATAACTCTATCAACAGCGATAGACGTGGGGTGTCGTTAAAGTGGTCGACGATAAACTGAAGATCGTCTATTAAATTAATTCAATTCAACATTGTCTCCTGTTAGCGCAGTAGCTATGCCATCTTATGTCAATATCCTGTTGGATCAAAGACCAGGATGTTATCTATAGGTCTATACCCGCTTAGGCCAATAGCCAGAAAGTCCAGCCTATTTCATTTATAATAGTAGACTGAACGATGTTGCCTTTGTCATTTTAAACAAATATACTGAACTGTAAAGTTTATTTCATATTACTTGTAGTCTAAATCTCGTAAAGACATCTAAAAAATCAATCCAATCATAAACACCATTAAAATTAAGTTTATGACGATTACATTTATGCATCACTTAAGTTGAGTAAATTAATGGATGATAGTTGCATTAGATGCTATGTATCTGCAGATGTTTTCTCATAAAGAGAGTCAAACTAGTGCAGTCTATTTCATTATAAACTGAACCGTATTACTCCTATCTTAAACAAAATTGTAATCTTAAGCTCTTCTGAGTTATACGTAATAAAGTTAACACTTGCTGCTAATCTGGTATCTGGGCAGAGCTGGTGTGATCTATGGTAATCTATAGGCTCGTTATGTTAACTATAGGCTCGTTATGTTAACAATAGACTCGTTATGTTAACTATAGGCTCGTTACGTTAACTATAGGCTCGTTACGTTAACTATAGGCTCGTTACGTTAACTATAGGCTCGTTACGTTAACTATAGGCTCGTTACGTTAACTATAGGCTCGTTATGTTAACTATAGGCTCGTTATGTTATCTACGGGTTCATATTGTTATCTGTAAGCTCATATCTTGCATCTATTCACAGTAAGGCATCGATTATGAACCTCTCAGTTTGTTATCACTATTAGACAAAGTTCACTCTGCTATCTCATGAGATATCAGAGCTTTGCTGCTCTAGTGTCTTTGAGTGCTGCCAAACGGCCGAGCCAATGGTCTGATCGGTTAGGCTTGTGTGTGCGGATAGCATTGGGCTCATGCTGTGGGCGCATCATTTCATCCTACGAGATACGAAACTGACGTTAAAGTCGACACAATGACCTTTTTGCCTTGTGAGAATAAACAGAGCGGGCATTGATGGAACTGACCAAATTGTTTGGGCTCCTCCCATGTCACAATGCCCCTAATATCTCCATGTAATATCGGCCCCTAGCAGGGGAGTGAGATTCAGAGAAGGAAAGATAGTCTAACTGAGCTTCCCATACACCCCCCCCCCCCTCCCATTCACCCAATATACATGTTCCACTAATCAGTTAATCACTAATTCCAATAATTCTAAATTCCCACATAAACCACTGATTTTTCTATAATCAGTGGTTTATGTGAGAAAGCTAGCGGAACGGTATGGATTTCTCGTCCCCCCCCCCTCCACCCGTAATGTATTTGCAGGTCTCCTAATATCTGATATGGGCCTCTGGCAGGAGAACGCACCACAGACAAAAAATGAGAGCTATAGGGGAACACAGTTCCCAAGAGTCCCCCTCCCCAAAAACAGCCACTGTGTTTAATATGTACCTATATTATATAGAACATTTTAAATAATTACAGTACCACCTATTCTAAGCTAATGCACGCATGAAGCTATTCCACACGTTTCACGTCTATTCAATGTTACAACTGAGCTGAATTGACTGTAGCTAATATTGTATTAACCACCAAATACACGAGGCTGTTGTTATAGCAGCCTGACCTAGCTGAGAGTGACCTAGATACAGTGTGACCTAGATATAGCCCAGTCGTGCTGTAAAGAGCGAGCTCTGCTGGGTGAAGCTGAAACTAAAGCTGCTTGGATAGCTTAATGGTTCAATACCCATCTGCTGGGATAGCTTAATAGTTCAATACACAGCAGCTGCGATAGCTTAATGGTTTAATACACAGCAGCTGTGATAGCTTAATGGTTCAATACACAGCAGCTGGGACAGCTTAATGGTTCAATACACAGCTAAATCTACTGTGACATGTGGTGCGTGGTATCATTGTAAAGGGGAATGTCCCAGGTTTTAGGTAACTATAGAAAAACTCGACCAATCACTAGTAAACAGGTTTGCAAAATCGACAATGCATGGTTTGCTTCAGTGGGATATATCACACAGATTGCATTTCCTTATTATAATTACCTTGATCAACCTTTTGTTTTAATTATCTCTCGATTCTGCTCAGGTCGCTAAAAGATCATTCGCTAGCAACGCTTGACAAAGCAAGCAATGATCGAGGAAGGCAATGGAAATCTATAGTAAGGTTTCGGTATGGTGCATATGATCAAGCAATTAAATTGATTGAATCAACACACCGATAGCTGTAATGCTCTTTTGGGAAGCAGAAAGTTGCTGAGTCAAATATAAATATTGAACCTGACATATTTGAAACGAAAGAATCAGAAATATTGCTTTTTTGGCTGTAATGTAAAATATATTTTACTTTAGCTTTTTTTCTTAGAGTATCATTTTTTTAAATGAAAGTAATTTTCAGATTGTTCTTATTAATATTATTGTTGTTATTTCTAATTGTTCTTTAAATTGAACTTATTCTTCACTGCCGATGAAGAATCAATATCAGGTAACTCTTTCGATGGAGAGAACAAAAAACCAACCCTAACCTTGAAGCTTTCAGCTGCAAGTGGCTGACATATCAGAGCTGACACTCTGCAGCATTGGCTGCTGTCATCTGGCGAATGAGTAATGTTATTATTAAATAATTTTGTGAATGCATTTCAAATTAGGAGCTGCGCGTCTTTTCTTTAGAGATTGATTGATTGTATAATAATTCTAAATCAACAGTATAATTTTATTTTACTGTATCTCTACATCACTGTACCTCTCTCATCCAGTGTACATCACGACCTCTAACGGAAACTAATGTTTTAATTGCTCAAAAAGCACGTCAGAGTGACAGAGTCAGAGACTTGTATTCATCCTCATCTTCACTTTAATCCCAGTCCAATTAGGGTCGGGATACGAACAGGCTTTCTCAAATCCTCTTTGTCCCACATCATATCATCAGTCAGTCCCCTATTTGAGTCTTTTCCATTTGCTAAAAATTTTTTTGCAGTTTCTGGAGCCTAGGCGCTCACCAACAGAATGCCCTTTCTGACGCTGGTACGGATCTTAGTGTTTTAGTCGCCTTCTACGACACGTGCAGTTACTGGATGGTAGTTCAATTCTTCAAACAACCCGGACACAACACGGGGAAAAGAATACAAGTCAGAAATTTGTATTAATTAAAATAAGTTATGGATGTGATGATCAATACTAAAAATGATAGCATATATAACTCTAATAGTATTAATTCCAACTGTTATAGAGACAACATAACTATAATATATATATATCTCTCTCTCCCTCTCTCTCGCTCTCGCTCTCCCTCTCTCTCTCTCTCCTTTTACACTCTTTCATTCTTCATCTCTTTTCCTCTCCTCTCTCTCTCTCTCTCTCTCTCTGTCTCCTTCTCCCTCTCTCTCTCTCTCTCTGTCTCTCTCTTTCTCTCTCTCTCTCTCTCTCTCTCAAGCACTACATGAGACGCTTCAGCCTCTGATGCGGTACATGAGTAATTACACGGGATGAGATGTCATCTAGCTGACACCACAGTGCTTACCAACCCACCAGTGGCATACAAACCACTCTAAGCATGTGGGTTGTATGCCACCTGCCAACTCAGCCAAGTGGCAGGTCCATTGAACAAATATATACTAAGAAATATATACTAAGAGTCTATTTCGCGCTCAGTAGGAGCACATCAGTGACCAAGAGATCTAATTTGAACGACAAATCGCATAAAAACCTTACTGCGTCACATTCTGTGAATTGGGATTCTGATGTGGTTTCCTATTGTATTCCTCAGATTCGTGTTTAGTCATCTCTTAAACCTCGCGCAGTTACAGTTGGTCTAACTGTAATAAACTTTAAACAACCCGGTTAGCAGACATCACTACAATTAACAAATAAAATAAATTAGTTAACATTTGTATTGCTGCCTAATTGACAGAATTATGTGAACGAAACATCCAAATATCTGATTAATCAAATTTAAAAAATCTAAAAAAATTAAAATTACAACTTGCAATTTATGACCGAGTCGCAGAGATACGATTATCCAGTTTCCAACCGAACTTTTCTAATACTTCGTAATCTCACGTAACCAAAAGCTATTTTGATAAAATGCTAAAAAATATAGAGTTTACAAAAGATTCTTTTTTTCTGATGAGAATTGATCTGATAACCCGATTGCAATGTTGTCAATGTACCTACAGAAACATAGAACCCAAAGTCATATCTTATGAGCTGTGATGAAGAATCAATTTTCACCATTGCTAATATTAAAACTTAAT
>CAJHZI010000897.1:412500-450000 GCA_905160935.1 Enchytraeus crypticus | reverse complement strand
GAGAGAGAAAGAAAGAGAAGGAAAGAGAAAGAGAGAGAGAGAGAGGGAAGAGAGAAAGAAAGAGAAGGAGAGAGAGAGAGAGAGTGTGTAATAGAGATAGAGAGAGAGAGAGAGAGAGAGAGAAAGAGAGAGAGAGAGAGAGAGGGGGGGGAAGAGAGAAAGAAAGAGGAGAGAGTGTGTGTGTGTAATAGAGATAGAGAGAGAGAAAGAGGTAGAGACAGAGAGAGAGAGAGAGAGAGAGAGGGAAGAGAGAAAGAAAGAGGAGAGAGAGAGTGTGTGTGTGTAATAGAGATAGAGAGAGAGAAAGAGGTAGAGAGAGAGAGAGAGAGAGAGAGAGAGAGAGAGAGGGAAGAGAGAAAGAAAGAGAAAGAGAGAGAAAGAGATAGAAGCTACGAGGTTAGTTACAACTTCGTTGTTACATCTACCTTCCGTACTCGGACATTCACTGGACTTGCTATACGGAATAAATTGCCTAACGGATTTAAAAGACGGATTTGCCTAACATGTGGTATTAAACGCGATAGATATCAACGTAGTTGATCATTTCACTACAATATGTGTGTGTGTTACTCGAGTTTTGTCTAACTTTTATCCAATCTACTTTGTGCTTATTGTTGTCATGGACATCAGTAGCACTCTGACTGTTGATGCTGTTGCGCAGATTCAAGTACCTACATTGGTCTCCCTTATGTTCACATTGTAGGACCAAGCACTGTTGTTCGAATCTGTCGCTGCTGAATGACGATGAAGGATAACCCGTGTATTGTGCCCATTGCGTATTTAACCAAGAATAAAACTTAGAAATTGCAACTAACTCTGGATAATCTCTATATTAAGATAGAGTTAACTCTTCGGATATTTTACGGATAAGACTATACCATTGGATATAGGTTAACTATGGATAAACTTTGGATAAGCCTTGAGCCAAATCAGTATAGTCTTACATTATACATGTAGTTGTAAAACCCCAGGAGATAGAATAAACTGAAAGATCTGAAACTGTTGCTGAGTATTATTACTAGTTCTACTGAGGTTACTGTTTCTATTGAATCTGTTGCTATAGCAACTGTGCTGATAATGGCGGGAATGTCCTATTTCCACAAGATCATGACGTCACCTCTGGTTCAGAGGGCCGGCAAGTTCCCCAATAAAAAGAAGAAGAATAAAAATAGACAAACTGTTTCAGTGAGTGTTTTATGATCTTCATTTCTCTTTATTCTCTGGTATATCTCTCCCAATCGCTCTCTTCTCTCTCTCTCTCTCTCTCTCTCTCTCTCTCTCTCTCTCTATCACACTTCTTTCTTTCCACTTCTTTCAATCACTACGTCATTCTACCTAGTTTTATCATATGAACTGCATTTAAGTATAGGATAAATTTAAAACTCTACCGTTATATTTTGGCTTGTTATTCTGTGCCGGTCAATATCTTCGTGGACTGATTATTCCTAAACGCATTCCATGTGACTTTTCCTAAACCTGACTTACACCTTCACGTCATCCCTTCACGTCACCCCTTCAAGTTTTAGATATAACTTAAATTTAGTTTTGATGTAGTTCTTAATTTAGTTTTGATGTAGTTCTTAATTTAGTTTTGATGTAGTTCTTTATTTATTTTTGATGTAGTTCTTAATTTAGTTTTGATGCAGTTCTTAATATAGTTTTGATGTAGTTCTTAATATAGTTTTGATGCAGTTCTTAATATAGTTCTGATGTAATTCTTAATTTAGTTTTGATGTAGTTCTTAATTTAGTTTTGATGTAGTTCTTAATTTAGTTTTACTACAATTTCAAATGTAGTTTTGATGTAAATTTTAGCTTTTTTTCTTTATCATTGAAGCAGGCAGTGATCTGATATATCCGTGTCCAGTCTTGTAAAGTGGTGGTTTTTAGTGGTAGTATGGGGCTGGTCGCCTCTTGTTTGATAAGCAGTTAACCTTGGGTTCGAGTCTTAGCCAGCCAGTCACTGTTGGTATAATTGTAATAATATGGAAAACATAATGTGTTTTCACAGCACTAAAGTGACCCTTAGTACTTTTAGTTTAGTTTTATCTAAACTACTGTGTTTAATCTATCGATACGCTGATTGATTTTTCTGCCTGCGTCCTGATATCTCTAGCTATAGGCTATTGAACATACGACCTATCTGCAGTCTATCTGCAGCCTATCTACCAGCCTACATGTACAACATCTGACCTACAGTCGTGCATAGATAGACCCTATTTATATCTGTGCTCAGAAGTGTCTGGTTATTGTCAGGCACACGTACAAACATTTCCTACAAATCTTTTATACGCCATGCTTTAGACGAGAATTGTTTATAATAATGGTTAGACTAGATATAACGAGCTAAGTTATTTATTTATTTTATAGACATCATCACATCACCATTTTTCGTATATCTTAGACATCATCCTTGGATGATCCTAACGTAACCCTTGTGTGAAGAAAAGGACTGAGCCTTTATTGGAACTATTGCAACACGAATTATTTCGCTTCCATAAACTTTTTTTAAATATCATTGATGTAACCGTATCGTTGAATAGAAAAGCATCCTATATCATCCGCTACACTTTCAAGTTTTGGAGATTTTAGTAAGTAAATACGCGAATCTTTCTGCACCTATTGGCTTATGATTGATAAATGTAATTGTTTCTGTTTTAATCAGCAATTTGCCATAATAAGGTTAAATGACGGATATTTTAGAGATTACTATATCCATTCAGGATTATATCCAACCAAATTAATTAGGAGCAACATGATTAAATCATCAGACAACCTGCATTATAGATATTTAGAATGTATTTAATGTTATCATTTAATTAGCCTATAGGAGTCGATCTCACGAATGCTAATTCAACTCAGATTACGATTTGAAAATCAATCTCCTCTTCTTCCGTTTTATACCCTAAACAAATTATATATCGGCTGCAGAGGTAGAACCTCGGCAAGTTACTCTACTGTGAATCAGTAGGTGCTGGGTTCAAATCCAGTGCTCACTCTGTCATTGAGAGGCTTTTGAGACAGGAATTGACTGTAAACTTTGCTTTGAACCATATTAACATCAGATACCGCGACTAACTAGGTTGTTGAGTAGCACTCTAAGTGTGTATTTATTGCTGATTGGTTGTTTAGTAATCTAATTGTATTGTTGTTGCTGATTGGGTGTTGAGTAGCACTGTAATTGTTTTGTTGTTGCTGATTAGGTATCAAGTAACACTCCAATTGTTTTGTTGTTACTGATTGGTTGTTGACTAGTACTTTGACTGTGTTGCCATTGATGATTGGTTATTGACTAGTACTTTAACTGTGTTGTCGATGCTGATTGGTTGTTAGATGAACGAGGAGCCGTTCGTACCGCCCCGCCTGTCTAAACCGGTTAAACTCTGGCGGCTCGTCTCTATCGAGGCCACGCCCCTGACCCCGCTAGCTCAGACGCCGCCCGCTAGGCCGCAGCGCTGCAGCCTGTGGGGCGGCAGCGGGCCTGCAGGAAGCATCGTGCAGCACCCCACGGCGGTAGCCTGCCTGGGCATGTACACATTCGCCGTGGCGGACAGCGAGGCTCATCAGATACTGATCATAGACATTGAGCGGAACATCTGCTCGACCATTGCTGCCGGTCAGGTCTGGCCTAATGGCATAGCCGTTACTAGCGACTCCAAAATCATCGTTACTGATCGTAAAGATAAGGTAACTGAAGTGTTAAAGTTTCTGATTTATTTAAATTGCTGGTAGTAAGAGTGTTGGTATTTACATTTAGTAACTAATGCGCGTTTATTATCCGAATATATTATTATATTAGTCTATGATTATATTTAGTGTATGGTTTCTTGATTTCAAAAAGATATCAAAGAAGATTCTGAATTGGGCGTATTCTATTAGATTCTGTAAGAAATCATATAGCGGATAATATAGAAATTATTGATTATTTTATTAATATTCTAATCGATTATTTAATTGTCAATCATTATAATCATTATAATCAATCATTTTAATCATTATTTGATTGAATGCGACGCGCTCATTGATGGTCAGAACGATCCATGTATTTTTCTGACTTATTAATTGATTTTCGATTGATTATTATATTGATTGATTAATATTAGTGATTTACTGATTGTTCGATGACTGATTGATTATTGCTAATGATTGACTGATACTTAGACTTTAAAACGAATGAAAATAGAGAGGATTGGCGAAGATCTATTCGCATCCCGACTCTAGTTAAGCTGAGATTCACGGGAAGCTGATGATAATGATGATGACTATTGATTGATTGATTGATTGATTGATTGATTGATTGATTGATTGATTGATTGATTGATTGATTGATTGATTGATTGATTGATTGATTGATTGATGATTGATTGATTGATTGATTGATTGATTGGGATTATGATGATTGATTGATTTGATTGATGATTGATTGATTGATTGATTGATTTGATTGATTTGATTGATTGATTGATTTATTGATTGATTGATTGATTGATTGATTGATTGATTGATTGATTGATTGATTGATTGATTGATTGATTGATTGATTGATTGATTGATTGATCGATCGATCGATCGATCGATCGATCGATCGATCGATCGATTGACTGACTGACTGATTGATTGATTGATCGATTGATACTCTGATTGATTAAAGACGCTGAAGACCTACGACACACGGGGAGATCTGATATCTGTCTGGGACCCAGGTGAGGACACCTTTGATCAGCCTCATGGGGTGGCTGTGAGCGGTCGACGAGAGGTCATCGTGACCGACACAGGCACAAATTCCGCCCTCGTCCTAAGCCCGGAGCACAAGCTGCTGAGGAAGTTTGGCGGCAAGGGAAAACAACTTCAGCAACTTCATCTGCCCTTCTACTGCGCAGTTAACAGTAAGGATGAGGTAAAACCTGATTAATTGAATTCTTACGCAAATTTAATTGATTTCTTACGTTGACTTCAAACAGTGAGAAGTTCTAGTGTGATGTAAACAGCGATGTAGGCTTGATTATAATGCAACATAACTTAAACATTGTTCACAATGCAATATACAGGTAGGCAATAATGCAATGATGGGCAATTGCAACATAATTTCACGGTTTAAAATATAAAATAATTAATATTTTTTAACCATTGGTTGAAATAGTGGGGGAACGCAGTAGAACTCAGTTCCCCCAGCTCTCCTTTTTGCTGAGATGCCTTCCCCTCCTATGTTCCCATACTACATGTAGATCTAGGAGATATGTAATTATAGGGGACCCCGAAAATTCTGACCATTTGCCTAGCTCTCAATTCCCGCTTTAGCCCTGGTTTTTAAATTTTAGCGTTCTATAAATTACCATACTTTAACGAGATGTTATTACTAAATAAAATGTAATATAGTAACGGTACATGTTAGGGTATATGTTAGTTTCAGGGCATATTTGTTAGTGCTTTAGTGGCCTTTGTGACCTTTTTCACTTTATCTCCATGTATTTCTGATGTACGATTTTACCGAAGTGAAATAAACTTGATTCAATTCAACAGTAGCACTACATCAATTCACAAGACTCTGCAGACGATAGTGTTACGTATAGTTGCACATGCTGGCTTTAAACCATTCACATATTATAATGGGCAGCCTGTGTAAGTGCGGCTTTGAATATTACATACAGTCAATTACATAAACAGGATCTATTGAATGGGCGTGTCTGGGTAATGTCAAACAGTTCAGATCCTACATATCCTACTGTGTGAGGCATGCATACACTGAGAGCATTCATAACTGTAGATGTATTATTTACTCAGTGTGTGTCTATGTCTGTATGTCTGTCTGTCTATCTATCTCTCTCTCTCTCTCTCTCTATCTCTCTCTCTCTCTCTCATTGGTACAATACGTCCTAAATACATTCACTCCTACAAGTTTAAAATTATCAGAGTACGTATTCCTTTACTGGATGTCGTCTTGAATAACTCTATCCTTCTTAAGCCTATATTGTTGTTGTTGCTGCTGCTGTCTGAATTGTTATATAAGACACGAACATGTCAAGAACTACGGTTGCATTTTACTTCGGTTTTTGTTATTATTCTTGATGCAGTTTTTGTTATTGACATTGTTATTACTGTTAGTGATGTTGCTGCTGTAATAATAATAGCAATAATTAGAGTGCTACAGTCATCAATGACAACATCGAGCACTATTGAGTCTAAATCAAGCCGGCGAGCAAAAAGAAGGTCCAAAACGGTGCAAATTTCAAATGCAGAAAATCAGTCCAAAGTAAAATGAATTAATGAAAGGCTTTTGTAGGATATATAGCTGGCTCAATGTTGTCATAGACGATGAGAGCACTCTACTGTTTGTTTTTAAAGGCTATAATACTGCCCACGCTGTTATCATGAACGACGTTATCACTCTACGGTGATGATGATGATGATGATGATAATGTTATCATGAACGACGGTATCACTCTACGTATTGTTCTAGGTTCTGATATCGGACAACATGAACTACTGCGTCAAGATATTCGACACTCAGGGCGCTTACAAGCGGCGGATCGGTTCCGGAAATGACTTCGGGCAGCGCCGGTTCCAATGTCCCTACGGGCTCTGCACGGACCCCTGGACTGACGATATCCTCGTTACCGACTACGAGGGCAATAAGATCTTTGCGTTTGAGCCTGACGGTACGTTCAAGGGATACACAGTGGCGACGAGTGGAGGGGAGGGGGTACAGGCGCCTACGGGGGTTTCTCTGGGTCCGTGCGGTATAATGGTGGTGACGGAGAGTTCGGCAGATGTCGCAAATGTTAAAGCTTTTAGACTTTACGAGTCGCGAGATGGCAACTATAACATCGAAGAGACGTGGACGAATAAAGTGGAGTCAGCCGTATAGCTGACGATTGTGTGAATCTCCTTAAGTACAAAATACCTCTTTTTATAGGAATTTGTAGTTATAAAGTTTATAGATGTTGAAGGTGTGAGCTTATCTTACTATGAATAGTCCAGAGCTATCCAGTGACTCTAAATCCTGTTACTCTAAATCCTGTGACTCTGCATCCTAGTCACTCTAAATCAATCAATCAATCGATAAGAATTTAACATTCGGTTCCTCGCCATAAGACAATGTCAGGGACGTCCCAGTCACTCTAAATCCTGTGACTCAATTCCAGTGTATTTCGACGCATTCCACATATATTCTATAAGTATGCCTAGTACCCACTCATTAGATTTATATGTACCTATTTATTGCCATTTCGCCTACTCAGTAACATGTATCTGTTCCTATAAGTATGCATAGTGCCTACTCTGTAACGTGTATGTGTGCCAAGAAGTGTATATATTGCCCATTCTGTAACGTGTGTCTGAGCCTATGCTTGTTTGTGACAGTAAGTTTGCCCAATAGTGTGCGTAGCGACAGCTGGTGTACCTATATGTTTGGGAATTATTTTTATATACTGTAAGCGGTATGTATTCAGATATAAGTTTTGCCAGCGTATAGTCTACTAGACAGTTATTTCACAATATCAACGTTTCTATTTTACTTTATTATTGCAGAAGATATATTGCTCGTATATACTGTGTTGAGAATGTCTCTGAAGAATTTGATAGCTGTTGTTGCTCTCTCTTAAATCTCCTAAAAAGTCTACTTAAACTCAACGAAACAAGAATTAGGAGCTCTGTTTAACGCCATGGAATGTCTTGAAACAGTTCAGGTCTGGCTTATTCTTGATAAACAAAATTATTTTAGTACGATTATGATAAGGTTAAGAATCACACGACTTCTGTTCAATACAACTCGACACACTCGAGCTGCCGTCAAAAAGATTAAGTCGCTAAAATGGTTCGCGGACTCAACTCTAAGTTATGTTGTGACAGACGCATACGCAGACACAAAAGAAACTTAATGGAAAGGATAAAATATAAATTATTAGAGTAAAATAAAGGTGTTTCTAATGTCTAACATGAAATCTTCTTAGCCATAACTCATAATGTGGTTTAAGCTGCTGTACCGTAGAAACCGTGTTTGAAGCCCTGGGGCGGAGTATATAAAAGTAAAGCTAAGGTTAGCGTCAGTTTCCTCACTCGAAAGCGATGTCAGTGACGGGAGAGCCCAGGATTTGAACCTCGCATATATTGATCCGCAGTCGAGTATCTAACCGACACTGCCACTGGCTTCAGCGAGGGGCAGTGTGGAAAGACTAAGCTAAATACTCTATGATATTGATTCGTGTTATGAGAAAGTATACTATTGTAGTGATATCAGTAATTACTGATATGAATATTTCTGTCAGAATGAACCGATAATTATAAACTGATAAGGATCTACTGATAAGAATACCCTGTCATAACAATACACTGATAACAATACACTGATAACAATACACTGATAACAATACACTGATAACAATACACTGATAACAATACACTGATAACAATACACTGACAACAAAACACTGATAATAATACCCTGAAAACAATACACTGATAACAATACACTGATAACGATACACTGATAACAATACACTGATAACAAAACACTAATAATAATACCCTGATAACAATACTCTGATAATAATACACTGATAACAATACACAGATAACAATACACTGATAGCATTAGAGTACTACAGTCATCAATGATAACATTGAGCACTACTGAGATGAAATTAAGCCACCAAGCAATCAGAATATCCAAAAACGGAGCAAATTCTAAAATCCAGAAAATCAGTCCAAAGTAAATGGACACCTTCAGGTGATGATGTAAATCAAATTAACCTATCAAACAGGTCACTCTCCAGATCCAGCGCCATGGTGAAATTTAGTCTTTCAGCTGGAGCAGTTACAACATCAATTGAAGTTCATTTGTAGTTTATGAGAGTGAAATAAGCGCTTATTAGACGTTCAAGAATGATGTATAATAATAATAATAATAATAATAATAATAATAATTATAATTATTATTATTATAATTATAATAATAATAACAACAGTTAGAGTGCTACAGTCATCAATGACAACATCGAGCACTATTGAGACAAAATCAAGCCTGCGAGCAAAATAAGAAGGTCCAAAGACGGTGCAAATTCCAAAATCCAGAAATTCAGTCCAAAGTAAAGGGAGTTAAAGAAAAGGTGATTTGGGCGCAGGTCGCTGCTCATGAATGGATCTGTCATTTCATATAGGCCTACGAAGATTCGGTAATATGTGAGAAATTCAAAATAACATCCATAGCATCCATCTTTCCTTAGTTGCAAGTCCATGACGAGATTAAAGGAAATTAGGTTGTGCATGTATGCGCGTTAAATAGAGAAATAGCGGATATTTTTTAAAATAGTAAACACTCATTATAGTGAAATGATCAACTACACGTTGATATCTATCACCTATAATACCACATGTTTAAACCGTTAGGCAATTTAGTCCATTTTCCGTACAACCAGTCCTGTGAATGTCCGAGATTTTACTCTCAGATCAGCGCGGCTGGGATTAGAACTCACGAGGGTTCAATTCACCTCAGTATCTGTCATTTAAAACTTCATGACGTTGCCACTACGCTTTTAAGACGTACTAAATAGAGCCATATCAGATATTTAGGAATTCGGTACATGGTTAATATAATGCCTACAATGGTCACATTTTGCGGTCTTACTAAGGGGCAAGATATGAAGTACAATCTTTACTCTATTTGAATTAAGGTTTTTACATGCGCTATCTTATGGTTTTGTATAATTAGTCTATTCGTGCTCTAGAAGGAAGAAAAAAGAATATAAAAATGCTAGTATTAAATTACACCCTCCTATCAGAACTGCGTAGCTTATAATTGCGTCTTTACTTTAATAGTCTAATACAGAAATTTGGTTTTAAATCGAACTTAAAAACAATTTTTTGGCATTAGTAAACGGAAGCCGCGCAAATAAAAAAAATTACGTTGTTCTAAAGGTTAAGTGCTCTGACTTTCCTAACAGAAGCCCCTGGCTGCGATTGTTTACATTGGGCTTTTAATAATAAAAACGATATTTTTTTATTTAACTTAAATAAATTACTTGTTATATAAAAGTATGACGACTGATTTTAGGTATGATTTCCAATGTGACCTCTAATTTCTGACTCCTTTAGGAATAAAGTAAATGTTGGTTATTATAAAACTTTATACTTTTTATTGAAGCTGTGTGTTGTAATCACTATGGATAGATAGGTCAGGTCTGAACGAACGAATATGTTTTACCTGCATATCACGCCTCTAAAAGATCTCTAACATATTGTTCTTAAAAGTATGACTTGTAACAGTTAAATGCGTGCTTGCCTCGCTCAGAATTATTATTTTTGATACATAACTTATCAACTTAAACTCTAACTTTAAATCATTGAAAAATTAAAGTTAAAACTTCCAAAATAAAATCTTTGGACTGATTTTCTGGATTTTGGAAGTTGCACAGTTTTTGGACATTCTTTTAGCTCACCGGCATGGATTTAGTGCTCGATGTTGTCACTGATGACCGTACTACTTTAATTGTTATTATAAAAGTAGCATAAATGAGCAATACTGGGCCAGGAATCACAAGTGTTATATATTCACAAGAAATTAACTATCAGAACTAAATTTGAATTAATTTATCATCATCTTATGATCTGCCTACTATTACATAAGCGTATAATTTCAAAATAAAACAGAACTAGGCGTACACATTTTAAACCACCAAACACATCTCGTAATGTTTAAGACAGTTTCTTACAAGGTTCCGTCTCTTTAAAGCAAATTTATGTATGAATTAAATTAATGATTAGATATTCGTATTCACTGAATTTACGTTCGGATGAAGAACTGGACTTTTAATCGATTTAGCTTCTTCCCTTGTTCCTGCTACCTAAGTTTGAAGCTTGATTGGAATAACGAAAGATTCTAGCAGTTCTGGTAAATTCTGGTAAAGCTGTTTCGCTCAGCTATAATTTTTGAACAAATATAATTGACTGGAACCTTTTTTATACTTCTAAATATCACCAACTCATTTATGAAGTCTTTCTTAGAATAATAGCTGGTTTCTGTCGCAGAATAACTTTTAAATGGGTGTGAACGTTTGATGCCAGTAGGCAGTGCACTAAGAGAGAGATTCATTAAATATTTAGTATAGGTAATATTTAGCTAGGACAGAATAGAAATAAATTGTTTAGATATATTTAGATGTGAAGTAACAGCAGTCCAATACTTGATTAATTATTCCATTAACTGAGTAATCTGCTGTCTGATATCCCTCTGACCATGCATTGTTATATCCCGTCATGGATGATGGTGTCACTCTAATCTGTCCATGTGTGTGTGTAGGATTCAGCTGGTAACATGGAACGTGGGAGAGACAGATCCTATACCTATGCAGGACTTGACACAGCTGTTTAATCTCAACTCACTCAACCCTCCTAACCTGTATGGCATCGGGTAGGACGACTCTACAGCTTGGGCTGGTGTAGATTATGATTTTTACTAAAATTGATTTTCTTTGTATTAATTATATTATAATTGATTTATTTATAATTGATTTATTTATAATTGATTTATTTATAATTGATTTTACTATACTGATAATATTATAATTGACTTTATTGTAATTGATTTTATTATAATTTATTGTTAAAAATTAATTATATTATAATTGATTTCATTATAGATTTTTTAATATAATTGATTTTACTCAAGTCTACAACGACGCAAATGGTTATTAACGCTGTGTTTGATGATTGTTTGCTTGATTGATGATTGATTGAGTGATTTGATTGATTGATGTAGACTGCAGGAGCTCAAGTCTACGACAACACAGACGGTTAGTAACGCGGTGTTTGATGATCCATTGAGTGATTTGATTGATTGATTGATTGATGTAGACTGCAGGAGCTCAAATCTACGACAACACAGATGGTTAGTAATGCTGTGTTTGATGATTGATTGATTGATTGATTGATTGATTTATTGATTGATTGATTGATGTAGACTGCAGGAGCTCAAATCTACGACAACACAGATGGTTAGTAACGCTGTATTTGATGATTCATGGACTATCGCTCTCACAGACTGTCTAGCTGCTCATAACTATGTCAGGGTATGTCAGTCAATCAATCAATCAATCAATGTTATAATCAACCAGTAATGCAATAAATCAATCAATTATTGTGCAATCAATCAATTGATTAATTGACCGGTCGGTTAATAGGTCGGTACTTAAATTCTTTCTCAAAAGCGTCAAGAGTTATTACATCTACAGCAGGGTTATAAGAAAACTTAATTTAATTTTTTATTTTTACTAGAAATACTTATTAAAACTGTTATAATAGCTATAACTCCACCTATCACTTGTATGACATTAATTTGTGTAATAGATGATTTCTCATTATAATGTTCAATCTCACCTTAGTCGCTAGGCATTGTGTGTATGTTCTATATTATAGATATTATTTTATATATTACAATAATATTTCTTTATTAATATTATTATTATCAGTGGTGCTGTATATTGTGATGGATGTTTACAGATCAGGAGCCTGCGACTGGTTGGTATTTTGTTGGCGGTGTTTGTGAGACGTGAGGACCTGCCATATATCAGCAATGTGGAGGCTGTCTTCACCAGGACCGGCTTCGGTGGATACTGGGTGAGTTGTGCTGCTTGTTTGTCTCTCTCTCTCTCTCTCTCTCTCTCTCTCTCTCTCTCTCACTCTCTCTCTCTCTCTCTCTCTGTCACTCTCCCCTCCACTCTCTCTGACTCTCTCCCCCCCTCTCTCTCTCTGTCTCTGTCACTCTGTTTGCATCATCTGGGTTGAGTCAGTAGCGTGATCTGGTTGCTGAGCTGTTGGTGATGTTTTCTAATATGCTTCACTGATATGCTTTGTACTGACGTAGGCAGGTCTTCATCCCTTGTCTGCTTTCTCTTAAGTTTTTAAACAATTATTTGTACAATGTGGTAGTAGTAGTAAAAAATTTACCCATCAGCGGTGTTATGTAAATAGAGGTATGCTAAGTCAGTTATATTAAACGAAACTGAAAACTGTAAAGTATTTGAATTCTGATACAAATGAACGTTAAAGCGGAAGACAGAGAAGAGTGGAGGCTTTATATACCATGGACCTGCCAGTAGGCAGTGCACTAAGAGAGATAGATAAATGAATGTCTGGGGGCAGATTGCAGTGAGCTGATTGCTGTGTGGTAGCATGGTGTGTCTGGTTATGTATGTGCTGGGTTCAAAACCTGTGCTTGATTCGTCCCTGACATACTACCAAAACAAGGTGTTTATTTTACTCTAAGCTACTGCTTACTCTTAGCTTGGTATTTAATGACCTCACTGCTTCGACATTTCTCGTAGGACCGCTGTGTTGGATATAGGATTTGCAACGTTAGTTGAACCTTCAGATTGTTTTCTTATCGGTTTGTCTTTGATTTCATAGTGCTAGATGTTGTCATTGATGACAGTAGCTCTGTTGTTGTTGTTGTTGTGCAGGGTAACAAGGGATCAGTGACTGTTAGGTTAGATGTACGTGGAGTGAACCTGTGTATCATCAACTCTCACTTCCAGGCCCATCCAGAAAACTTTGCTGCCAGAATAGAGGTCTATATGATTGTCTCAGTAGCATAGGGGTAACGCCTTGAACTTTTAAATGACAGATCCTGAGGTGACTTGAACATTCGTGGGTTCGAATCCCAGCCACGCTGATCTGAGAGTAAAATCTCGGACATTCACTGACTACAGAAAATGGACTAGATTGCCTAACGTTTTAAACATGTGGCCTTTGCCAAAACTTTGCTGCAAGGATAGAGGTCTATACAGCCTATCTCTTGAGTCATGTTGTTGTTGTTGTTTATCTGTTTGTTATTTTTCTGTTATTGATGTGTCACTTCTTATCCGCGGTTGATAAGATATCCAATCGCGGACCAGTAGGTGCGTGGGGGTTGAAATCCTGGGCTTGCTCGTCGCTGACATCGCTTTCGAGTGAGGAGACTGACGTTAACCTTAGCTTTACCAGCTTGCTGCTAAGAGATTAACAAAGAAATTAAATTGTATCTGACTAATAGATCAACCGGTGACTGCATGTGTTGTAAAGGCGACAAAGCTCTAAGAACCTAACCAATGTCAGAAAGGGCATTCGGTTGGTGAACCCCTTGGCTCCAGAAATTTATACAAAATTTTCTAAATGAATAGAAATGTTTATCCCGACCCTGGTTAAACTTTGGTTCAAGAGAAGGTGATGATGGTGATGATGATGATGATGATGATGATGACGACGACGACGATGATAAAAGCATAATCTAACCTAATAATTTATACCAGGTAGATATGGAGTTATTTAGACAGTCCTTAGCTGTCAGTGATGATCTTTGTACTGTATATAGGACTACAATATGACCTTTGTGTTGTATGTAGGACTACAATATGACCTTCGTGCTGTATGTAGGACTACAATATAACCTTTGTGTTGTATGTAGGACTACAATATGACCTTTATGTTGTATGTAGGACTACAATATGACCTTACAAGGTCAGCATTTCAAGGACAAGGACTCGCCAACCATACTGGACCACGAGTAAGTCATACATTATAACCATCAATCAATCAATTAATTAACTTATAAGCGTCTAGATCAATTATTTAATTTATATATTAACCTAAATTCTGGACTACCCAGCCTGTGTGTAATAGACTCCATTTTCTTCTGTTTAACTCCTAGTGAATTTTGTTTCTATTGAAGATATAGCTTGACTGTGTTGTATTTGACAGTTACGTGTTTTGGATTGGAGACCTGAACTTCAGGATTCAGGATCTGCCCAATGCTGAGGTGAGGCGTAAGATACAAATAAGAGACTTTGAGTCGCTCAAGAAACATGACCAGGTACATATGATGTTACTCTCTAATAAATTACAGTAGGCCTACCTTTATTTAATAAAACACTAAATAAACATTATCGTGTGTAAGTGATAGATTTTCTTTTTGTAAAATATTTCTATTAACAACGTAATATAAATTCTGAATTTAATTTAGAAATTCCGTAAAATATAATATTTAAATATTATATATAAATATTATATTTATAACATTACAATTAATGTTAATTTCCTTCTGAAAACGACTTATAATGAAAGTTTAAGGAGAATAGAAATTATTGAGTATGTTTGACACCTCAATTTCATGATATCTGTGTAATTATAATACGAGTACAAGTTATTCCTGTGAATTTGATGCACAATAATTTTTAGTAATGATTATTAATGATTGGTACTTAATGTTTATATAACTTTATGCTGATTGGTATACTGAAATATCTAACTGAATATTCAGCTGATATTTGTTTATTTACTGCTGCACAGCTGCTGATAGCCTGAGAGAAGCAGCTGATATTTGTTTATTTACTGCTGCACAGCTGCTGATAGCCTGAGAGAAGCAGCTGATATTTGTTTATTTACTGCTGCACAGCTGCTGATAGCCTGAGAGAAGCAGCTGATATTTATTTATTTACTGCTGATAGCCTGAGAGAAGCAGCTGATATTTGTTTATTTACTGCTGATAGCCTGAGAGAAGCAGCGGATATTTGTTTATTTACTGCTGATAGCCTGAGAGAAGTAGCTGTTATTTGTTTATTTACTGCTGATAGCCTGAGAGAAGCAGCTGATATTTGTTTATTTACTGCTGCACAGCTGCTGATAGCCAGAGACAAGCAGCTGACATTTGTTTATATCTATCAGCAGCTGTGCAGCAGAAAATAATCAATCAATCAATAAGAATTCTTATTGATTCTTATTGAAATTCTTATTGATTGATAGATTGATTGTATATTTACTGCTGTACAGCTGCTAATAGCCAGAGAGAAGCAGCTGATATTTGTCGACTTCGAGGAGGAACCGATAACGTTTGCGCCGACGTTCAAGTTTGACATGGGGACCGACGAGTACGACTCGAGCTCTAAGAACAGAGTGCCGTCGTGGTGCGACAGAGTTCTCTACCTCGTGCACGAGGATGCCTATGAAGGGGTGGACATGTCAGTGAGGCCGCTGAGATACGAGAGCCTGACAGGCTACAGGACCAGCGATCATAAGCCTGTCGTCGCTGAGTTCATTATACAGGTACGTGTGCTGGCATCTGTTGAATCACTTTAATCTGTTGAATCATTTTAATCTGTTTAATCACTTTAATGATTTATACTGGTAGGTGTGCTGTCATCTGTTGATTCACTTTAATGATTTATACAGGTACGTGTACTGACATCTGTTGATTCACTTTAATGATTTATACAGGTACATGTGCTGACATGTGTTGATTCACTTTAATGATTGATACAGGTAGTTGTGCTGACATCTATTGAATCACTTTAATGATTGATGCAGGATGGTGTGCTGACATCTTTTGAATCACTAATGATTTCTGCAGGTACCTGGGCTGACATCTGTTGAATCACTTTAATGATTTCTACAAGTACGATTGCTGACATCTGTGAATTGGTTATATTTTATGGTTTTGTACAGGTTAGAATTCACATACAGTGTCTTTAGAATCATTCTTTTGAATCATTTTGATGGATTCATTGATAGTCTGGCAGGGTGACGGATTGACTGACAATCTCACTGACTTAGTAATTGATTAATTTTTTCTCTATATGTTTTATTGAAAGATTATTGTTTGATCGATTGATTCGTTTACTGATTGATTGATGGATTGATATATTTATTGATTGATTGGTTGACGTATTGATTGATATATTAATTGATTGATTTACTGATTGATGTCTTGATTGATTAATTGATTGATTGATTGACAGGTGCTAAAGAACGCTCCGGAACTGCCCGTGATGTTTGAGCCGATGGGCAGCTGGTGTCAGAGTGTTGATGGGCGTGTCTCTTACGTCGTCAGCTCTACATTTCCTGTTCAGTCACGTGACTGGATAGGCCTCTATAGGGTAAGTGTGTGTGTGTGTGCATGTGTGTGTGTGTGTGTGCATGTGTGTGTGTGTGTATGTATGTGTGTGCATGTGTGTGTGTATGTGTGTGTGTATGTGTGTGTGTGTGTGTGTGTGTGTGTGTGTGTGTGTGCTCATGATGTGAGATTGTTTGTGCGTTGGCATGTGAAGTATATCTCTAATAATGTAATGTCTCTTTCTTCCTATTCTATGCACTTATGTTATCAGTAAAGGCTGGAAAAGTATCTGAGTTCTCCTTGTTAACTGTTGTGAGAGTCTTGCGTGCATTATATTAAATAGCCCAGGATTTCAACCCGCACTTCCTTATCCGTGGTGGGATATCTTATCGACATCGCCACTGTTTTGAGCCTGTGATATATGACACACTATGTGATGTTATGTGTAGGGTTACCTGCACGCTATGTTGACTCACTGTGGGACACACTGTGTGTCACTATGTGATGTTATGTGTAGGAGGGGTACAAGCACGCTATGGATTACGTGACATACGTTTGGGCAGGTGGTAGGGCTGAGGACATGCTGGACGGCACAGTGATGTACAGCGCTGTGTTTGACTCCAGCGTCCTACAGAAACTTCCTTCAGACACCTATTACCTGTGTTACTATAGCGCCCACCTCGACTCTATCAGTGGCTGCAGTGATAAGCTAAGGGTTAGTGTTTATATTCTATCAGTGGCTGTAGTGATAAGCTAAGGGTTAGTGTTTATACTCTATCAGTGGCTGCAGTGATAAGCTAAGGGTTAGTGTTTATACTCTATCAGCGGCTGCAGTGATAAGCCAAGGGTTAGTGTTTATACTCTATCAGTGGCTGCACTGCTAAGCTAAGGGTTAGTGTTTATACTCTATCAGTGGCTGCAGTGATAAGCTAAGGGTTAGTGTTTATACTCTATCAGTGGCTGCAGTGATAAGCTAAGGGTTAGTGTTTATACTCTATCAGTGGCTGCTCTGCTAAGCTAAGGGTTAGTGTTTATACTCTATCAGCGGCTGCAGTGATAAGCCAAGGGTTAGTGTTTATACTCTATCAGTGGCTGCAGTGATAAGCTAAAGGTTAGTGTTTATACTCTATCAGTGGCTGCAGTGATAAGCTAAGGGTTAGTGTTTATACTCTATCAGTGGCTGCAGTGATAAGCTAAGGGTTAGTGTTTATACTCTATCAGTGGCATCAGTGATAAGCTAAGGGTGATTATTTACATAGTTATAGACTATTTAAAGATAAGGTCTTTTGTATAGAGATTAACTTGTTCATTATTGGTTCTATGAAAGCAGAAATAATCAATATGTACCTTGGACCTGTCACGTGGCAGAACACTAGAGTGAGAGACAGCACTTGTCTATAAACATTGCAGTTATTTATTTCATTGTTATTTATTGTTTATTTTATTGTTATTTATTGTTTTCATTGGTTATTTATTTTATTTCCATTTAAATACTTGATGTTGTTCTAGAGATATCGTAAATTACAGTAACAGTATTTATTATATGTTATTGTGTAACGCTCAGCTGCAGTGTACCGAGGAGTCGAGTGAAAGCAGTAGTGACGAGGACGAGTGTGATGGAGGAACTAGACAGATGGCAGATGATTATAATTATGATAGTAAAATCATTCACAAGTTATCGCCATCTAATGATCTCAACACTAGTGCCACTGCGTGTAACAATGGATTTGACAGCAAACAACAACAACTGAAGGAGGAGGAATCGCTGGATCAACTACAGTACGATATGCAGCAATTCCTTCTGCAGGGATCAGCAGAGATCCAGGAAAAAGAACCAGAAATACCCGACAATGAACCAGAACTGCAGCCGATAGAACCAGACGTTGACAACAATGAACCAGAATTCAACGAAATAGAGTCACAACTGCCTTGCAACGAACAAGAATTGACGCAAAATAAACCAGAAATGTGGCATCAAGTGCCAGCGCTGCAGAGTGAATTATGTCAACCCAATGATTTAGTTGAGGACCAAGCACAGTCTGAGAAATCATTACAGGAGCCAGAGGGTGAAAATAGGAAAATAAAATAATAGGAAAAGACAACAATAACTACCTCAACATTAAGATAAATATAGCAAATGTAAAAGTCAAACAATTCCGGATTTATAAAGTTTTCTATTTATTAATTGATGCTTGGATCATATACTATGAATCATTGAACTGTTGATTCAATGATTTATAGCACGGAGTGATTATTCAATCATCTTTTAAATGTTTAAATCATTGATTGAGATCATCGTTAAATCACGTGACTTATTTTGAGCGTCTTTGGCCCTAGCGAATACAACATTGTCTGACACAGTGACTGTCACCAGCTGGGCGACTCAGAATATCAAATGGTGACTATACAGTGGTTTACGCAACTGTTGAGGTTTCAACTGTTGAGGTTTAAACAGTTGATTATCTCACTAGTAAATACGGCCATAACTGTCAACAGCAGGTCATGTAGAATAGCACGGGTCTGACTGATCTCTTGCTTTATCTCATTCCCAGCATTACGCGTTCAGATGACGGATGCACGTGTTTACAAGCTTACTCGCTACGCTTCTGTTTTGTACTTTTGCTATGTACTCTTCACTGGGTGATTATTAAAAATTGTTACTTTATGATGGCGTTCCTTGCCGATAGCACAGATTTGAGAGCATCCTTCCACTATCTTGCCACTGATTATTTACTGATTGACCTAGGTTGATTTGAATGTAGCACAGATTTGAGAGTATCTTTCCAACATCATGTCACATATTAAATACCGGTTGACCTAGGTTGATTTGAATCTATCTCAGATTTAAGAGTATCCTCCCAATATCATGTAAATGAATAGGTACTGGTTGACCTTAGTTGATTTGAATGTAGCACCGATTTAAGAGTATCCTTCCAATATCATGTCACATTAAATACTGATTGACTTAGATTGATTTGAATCTAGCGAGTTTCATTTTGGTGAAATACTTTCTACCAAAGTGCAAACAAAGCACTCATAAATGTATCCAAGCTAGCTGAGTGTCACCCATTACATTGGATAGTTATGATTATGCATTGGTGTGGTATTTTAAAATATTTCATAACGTGACCAAATATGATCATATATCTGCCTGGATTAACGCGTACGCTAAATAAATGAATAATTAGATGTTGTCAGGACTTCAAATAATGTTCAATTGATTGATGAGTTAATTTATAATTGATTGATTGATTTATATGGCAGCTGTAAGAATATACATATTATGTGTTAATATTGACATAAGCAAGTAAATATGTAGTGGCTGTTAATTTGTTTATGTGGATTCCAAATAACCAAAGTGGATGTGCCTTATGAACGACGTTTTATTGAAGTGTGATTTACTTGTATATAAATAATATATTTTTGATTTAGATGGGTGTTTTATAATCGTTTGTATTATCGTATTTCTACTGTCATTAACCAGTGATGTCTGATTTTTCTCACTACATTTTATGTTTAATTTTGTACTGTATAAATTTTTAGTCTAATTTGTTTCTCTACTTTCTGACTAATTTTTAAATTATGTAATTATAAGTAAGCTGCGGCATCTTCCTAATGTGTGGCTTACAGGTTGGAGTCAGTGGCGATGTCGATATGATATTCGACCGCGGATCAGTATGTGCGGGGTTCAAATCCTGAGCTCAACCGTCACTGACATCGCTTTCGAGTGAGGACAATGACGTTAAATATTAGCTTTATCAGCTTTTTACAGTTTATTGTTCTGACAAATGAACTTTGTCTCATCGCGTTTCGTACAACTTCTTAAGGTTTATAGTTTAAAACAACGTGCTACTGGTTTCCTAGTTTTATTGAGACTTTTAGAAATTGCTAAGAATATGACCTCTGATGGAATTGGTAAAATGAATAAACATAGCTCAGCTTCCATATGAGATGTAACATGCAACGGTAAAACATCATGCAAATGATTAAAAAAACTGATTAAGGCAGTCTTGAAGACCGGTCACTGGCTATTACTCTGCTCTTGAAACAGTCATTTCAAAGTAAATTGTAACAACATATTAGCAGTATTTTTCTGGATAAATTATGTCATGATGAGGTTATCAGAGGTTTGAACCCACAACCTAGCGTACGTGGAGCGAGTGTCTAGATACTAGTGCAGCATTCTGTAGGAATTCTGCTTCAAATGTCTTCCATGAACTGACTCCTTATACTAGCAATAATATTAGAAATGCTTTGTATCATAATATACAGCTGAGTTGTTTGAAGTGGATTTTCTGTTGAAGGATATGTTGATAGGTTTATTGTAATAGAAACACTTGATTGACTCATTATATATATATATATATATATATATATATATATATATATATATATATATATATATATATCATCGCTTGATTAACATTGAATTGCTAGACTGATTGATTGATTGACTGATTGATTGATTGATTGATTGATTGATTAGTCGATTATTTTAGTAAATTATTTTTATCGATTGATATGAATGCACTTGCAGAGTTGATTGACGAGTGATTGGATGGATTTAACTGAGTAATTTGCTAATCCTTTGATTGAAATAGATTTATTGACTGGAATTTAATTTATTGATTGATTGAACTATTGATTTATATAAAATATATGTCTTCGTTTATTTCAAAACAATATGACAACCGCGTATAGGTAACATGCGAACATATGAAATTGAACATACGCACATAATTACAGTATACACTATAATATATAGATTTTATATATAGATTTCTAGTATTTTTTTATTATTTAAAATGATTGATTGATTGCTTGAAATAGCGTTGATTGATTAACCTCATTGCTAAAATGAAACAAGAATTCATTCCATGATTATTAAACACCTTTATCTTAGCTCAGTTCGTCTTATATTAAGTTAATTTTGATAAATTGAATTCAATTGGATGTTGTGGAGGTTATGATATCAATTACAGAAAACTGCTAAGTGAATAAATTGACGTAATTGTATTTGTTAGGCCATCTGGTGATTAAACTGTCAGTTAATAAGCAAAGTATATTCCTAGCCATTCATATTCTCCCCGTGTTGTGCTCGAGCGTGTTTGGACCACTGCAGAACTGGGAAACCGAAAACAATCTGCCGCGTGTACGTAAGAGGCGACTAAAGGCAGGAGCTGATGATGCAACAGGGGACCCACCTCACCATTAAATATTTTCCCCAGGATTAAATGATACTTAATCTACCTAACCGAGGAAGGCAACGGGAAATCGCCTCAGAAGCCATATTTTTCCAAAGCTAAAGGTTACATAAGCTATGGATAAGGCATAGACCTTGTGAAGGGATTAGCTTGTTGATCTAAGGAGTGCTCTTATGGAGCGAGAAAGCAGACTTTGAGTATGAATATGTACCTTGAACCTGTCACTTGGCAGTGCACTGAAGAAAGAAGTATATTCCTAGCCACGCCCTTAGGGCTTGGCAAACCTATCCCTAACCAATCACAACACGGAGCTTCTAGCACTACTTATTTGCCGAGGCCTGAGGAGGCGGGGCTTCTTCTTCAGTGCACTGCCAAGTGGCAGGTTCAAGGTACATATTCATACTCAAAGTCTGTTTGCTCGCTCCATAAGAGCACTCCTTAGCTCAACAAGTTAATCCTTTCACAAAGTCTATGCCTTTTCCATACTTTAAGTATCCTATAGCTTGGGAAAAATATGGCTTCTGAGGTGGTTGCTTTCCTCAGTTTGGTGGATTAATTACCATTTAATCCTGCGGGAAAATATTTCATGGTAAGGTCCCCTCTTGCCATCCTCAGCTCCTGCCTTTAGTCGCCTCTTACGTACACGCTGCAGATTGTTTGCGGTTGCCCAATTCTGCAGTGGTCCAACCACACCCGAGCACAACACGGAGGCGGGGCTAAGAATAAAAAATCTAATATTAACGTCAGTTTCCTTGCTCGAAAGCGATGTCAGTGACGAGCGAACCTAGGATGTTAACCCCGCATCTACTGATCCGCCCAAGTGATTATTTATCAGTGATTATTTATGTGATTATTTATCAGTGGTTATTTATCAGTGATTATTTATCAGTGATTATTTATCAGTGATTATGTATCAGTGTCTATTTATCACTGATTATTTATCACTGATTATTTATCACTGATTATTTATCACTGATTATTTATCACTGATTATTTATCACTGATTATTTATCACTGATTATTTATCACTGATTTTTTATCATTCTAAAGCCATAACTAACTAAAGTCTGGTTCTAACGACGACTTGTGAAGACATTGGCATTCAATACTTGTCATTTGACATGCTGACAGTAGGATCTACTGAACTAAGCAAAGTAATATTTTATTGATTGATAGGCCTAAATAGATAGAATGATTACTGATTGATGAATTGTTGTATTGATAGACTGACTGATGGCTTGATGGATTGATTGACTGATTGATTGACTGATTGACTGACTGACTGATTGATTGATTCATTAACGGACTACAATCGACTGATTGACTGATTATTTGATTTTATGGATTGATCGATTGATTAATTGATTGATCGATTGATCGATTGGTTGACTGTTGGATGGATCGATTGATTGACTGATTGACTGACTGATTGATTGTTTGATTCAATTTGATTGACTGATTGATAGATAGATAGACGCCTAGCGACACCTATGCACTAGCACTAGTTTGCTGCAGGTCTGACACTTGACGTAGCAGCACCAGTAGTATTTACAGTTACACCTGTACACCTGAGCCACCTGCTCACTTATAAAACCCCGCCCACAACACATTGATTGACAGCCGTATGAACCATGCCCATCCTTATCACACTGTCTGTAATATAAAACAAATACGTGTAGTAAATCTGAATCCCGACCCTAGCTAAATTTGTATTGAAGGAAATATAAACAGATGGTAAAGCTAAGGTTAACGTCTGGTTCCTCACTCGAAAGCGATGTTAGTGACGGGCGAGCTGAGGATTTTGAACCCCGCGCTTACAGATCCGCGGTCGAGTATCTTACCGATAATCTTCGCCACTGGCGAACCCTTTAAACAATAGCCTAATTATGAGGGTGGATTGTAATTGGACTTGTAGTATTGAAGCCTCTGACATCCACCCTGGAAGAGGAAACAGACTTTAAACCATTATTATTATTATTATTATTATTATTATTATTTCTAGTTAAGTAAAACTCTGTATTAAAGATCTAAAGTATTGATCTTTTCAGTTTTTATTAACGTGATAATAATATTCCAGCAATCTTTCTCAAATTTATCTCCTGCATACGGCATACAGATTCTCTCTCAATAGAACCCTTAAAACAATGGGCAATGTCAAGGATATGACGTAGGCTTTATCATCTCACAGCCTATCAAACATGGATTGTATTAGTTTAGGTTTTAAATTTTTTAATACTAATCCTCCTACTACTAATAGGCCTACTTCTACTACCAATGGGGACTACTACTACTTCTATTCCTATACTATTCTTCGACACTAACTTACTTCAAATTTCAAGTACATGATTTAGTAATATATTGTCCGGTTATCTAGCGTTGAACGACGTTGATTACAATATATACTAGGCTAGGCCCACATGTCCGATAGAAAATTTCTAAAAAGATTTGCTACTATAGACAAGGTACTATGACAGATAGCATATGTAACGTAATCCAGTACAATAGATAACAGATAAACATAATATACTACTCTAGACAAGAGATGCCATTTTCTGTAACAAACTAGAATTGATAACACACGTATAGTAATATATTAGTTTGTTTTTCTATCATTGTTTATATTGCTTTACTGCTATAAAGTATAACGGAGATGCCAATGTCTGATAAACTTTAAAAACAAAAAACATAACGGCACACTGGTTCAGGAAGCACAGATGCTTGTTTAAGGCCCATTTCCTCCTTCCTTTCCATGGTTATTACTATTCGTATCCCTTTAATGGAGCATCAATTGCAGCCGGCGCCGATTTAAGAATAACCTTCTATCTCTCTGAGATTTTTTCTTCAAAGATGACAACACTCAGTCTTCCTAAGTGGTCACCCAAAATGTACTAACCGAGTACGATATAGCGCAACTTCGATTATTTATGCACAACTAATCCAAGTGCGCTAAATCCCTCAGTTAAACGCCAATTATCAAGCATCTAATACAATAAATAAAGGATAGCTTTTAGTAACTTTTATTTACTAGAAAAATAAAAGTAACTAAATTGCTACTAGAAAAAGTAGGTTGCTACTAGAAGACACAGCCTGGTAGATAACACAGATAACGTAGTCTACTAATACAGATAACGGATAACATCTAACCTGTCTTTAGTGCCGACAGATCCTGATGAGTGATCGGGCGAACAATAGTCAGGTGATAGAGTGTAGAACACTAAATCTCGCTCAGTCACATTTCTCTCCCCCAGCACAGGATTCTCTACTGCTATCAAACCCTTTCTACCAGCCTGGGCACGCCCTGAACTGGCCCGGACATTCTCTGAACCAGCCTGGGCATGTCCTGAATGTGCTAGGGCATTGCCTGACCTCGCCTGGGCATGCCCTGAATTGAATTGATCGTGCCCTGAACCAACTTGACCCAAGACAGTTTGAGTTCGCCGCAGTGGTATCTCTGTTTTCTCATGGTGTGAAGAGTTTAATTCAAATACTCGTGTTCCACTAGCTGCTCTGAAATTTTTAGTGTTTGTGAAAGAAATTCGTAAATGAGTATTTTCAGGCTTGATACGTCCGATCTGAACCTCGATAGCCTTGGCGTAGTTCTCAGTGAGCTGTGAGCCAATTGTGTGAAGATCAGCAATGGACGTCCAACAAGTCTTGATCGAACAGGAGCCTGACACACCGTGGCATTTACACGCTCTGATCTGATTATCTGCTGACATCTAACACAAAATGTATACATGTATATAGTCTATAGTTTTATAATAAGTGAAGAGAACATAAGAAGACTAGCGAAGATAGCATAGTCTCCTTTTTAGTTGTTAGGCTACAAAAAATTGTCCACAACCAACCTATATATATATATATATATATATATATATATATATATATATATATATATATATATATATATATATATATATATAATGAGTCATCCATTCAGTCGAAGCCGACTCTTGAACACTTTATGAACTATCTGTCTCCATGTATCACGATTTCTTACAGCCTCCCTTAAATCAGCTATGCTTATGTTGAGGTCAAATTCTACAGTATCAAGCCAACGCGTTCTTTTCTCCTTTTCATCCTTTTTCCACTAACCTGTCCTAGCATAATTGATTTCTCAATTGAACTCGCTCGCATGACATGTCCAAAGTATGACAACCTTTGCTTTGTGATCTTCCCTTCAAGAGAAATACTTAGTTATATGCAATCTAGCACATCACTATAGTTAACTTTAGCTGTCCACGGGACTCGTAACACGCGTCTCCAACACCAAAGCTCGAAAACGTCGATTCTTCTTCTATCCGCCTTTTTTATCGTCCAGCTTTCGCATCCATATATATATATATATATATATATATATATATATATATATATATATATATATATATGAATAACTATCGCATATATATATATATATATATATATATATATATATATATATATATATACATGTATATATATATATATATATGTATATACTGTATATATATATATATACAGTATATATAGGCCTATATATATATATATATATATACATGTATATGTATATATATACATGTATATACATGTATATAGTGTATTACAACTCGTATATTAATATAGGCCTATTATTGTAATCATGTTTTAGATATTATGTCAATATATTACGCTACTACTTAATATTTTGTCAATTATTTTAATTTATTCCAAATAACCAATGTGCAACACAAACTGAGTCGCAAAGGTACAAAAAAGATTAAGCTGCTCCTCTAGGAAAATATTACAAAAGGTATATACAAATTATAATTATAAGGAATTTCACCCACCAGTAATCCCACATTAAGGTTGTGCAGGTTAGTTAGGCTTTTCTTGGTTTGTTTGCCACCACGTCTAACCCAAGTGGCGCCTCCAAACTGTCGACTGAACTCTGCCCCGTACTGCACATCATCGGGGCAGCCGCCCCACATAAACTCGCCCAGTGGAGGGGCGTCAGGGTGGGGCCCGCAGGTGCAGGAGTCGACTCGCCCAGAGCTGCACAGCTTCGCCACAGATCTGGAAAGAGCTGCCGAGGCCAGGGACACCACAAAGGCTTGTTCTCGAGTGCCTAGAGGTGAACACAACATAGGCGTTCTGGTAAAAGTGAATGATTGATCAGCAAGTAAGTGAAGCATTTATAATTCCAATAAATATAGGCTTATGTAATCTTTGAATAATTATTTAAATAACAAAAATAAAAATAATTAGAATGCTATCACATAGGCTTGTTCTCGAGTACCTATAGAGGTGAACATAATGTAGAAATTCTCATAGAAGTGAATAATTGATTAGAAATTAAGTGAAGCATGTACAAACTCATTTAAAAGTTTTATTTAATTAAATTTTGAATATATAATTAAAGTAAATAATACAGTAAACAAGTAAAAAAGTAAACACGCATTATAGTGAAGTGATCAACTGTGTTGATATCTATCACTTTTTAATACCACATGTTTAAACTGTTAAGCAATTTTTTACATTTTCCGTGTAGCCAGTCCAATGAATGTCCGAGATTTTACTCCCAGATAAGCGCGCCTTGGATTCGAACCCACGAGGGTTCAATTCACCTCAGGATCTGTCATTTAAAACTTCATGACGTTACCCCTTCCCTATTAAGACATTGAAATATTAATAGAACGAGATTTTCACAGAACTCCTATTTGTTGGATAAACCCTTCGTTCACTATGATATAACGGATCACATCAGAAGACAATTGAAATTCTGATCAGATGCCTCAATGAAGATCAATCAGCATAGGCCTCGAAATTTCAGTTTTTAAATATTAGCATGAATTACTAAATTAACTTCATTTTAACGTACTGCTCTGTCTCATTAATGAGATAGGCCAGGTGAAGTCCAGAAAGGAAATAGAATCTTAGATCGGTTAACCTTCACCCTGACATCAACAGTGATTCCACCGAATTGCTTGATAAATGAAGAACCAGGGACCTAGAGTTTACAGATAAAGTTCTCTATCAACATACCCATGGTGAGATACATGAGATCAAGTTCTCTATCAAAATACATGAGATCAAGTTCTCTATCAAAATACATGAGATCAAGTTCTCTATCAAAATACATGAGATCAAGTTCTCTATCAAAATACATGAGATCAAGTTCTCTATCAAAATACATGAGATCAAGTTCTCTATCAACATACCTGTGGTGAGATCGTTGTGGAGGAGAGGCACGGAGAGCAGAGATGAACAGTTCCATCTGTTGTGCCTGAAGAGAGACTGACAGACTTCCACCGTCATCTGACCGGCAACAACCACTGCCGGCATCAACTCCAGGTTATCCGCGCACATCTTCCTCTGAGTCTTGATGAGTCCTGGACTCAAGTCCTTGCTGCAATCATGCGTCCTGTTCCAGTGAGCGGTAGATCTAGCAAGGGAGCTGCAAAGTTACGCACCACTTTTTCAGTGAAAATTTGCAAATATCGATTTCACGCACTGAACAGTTCGGTATTGGTAAGAAAACAGTTAAAAATAAAATATTTTTTGAATTTAAGTATAACAAAATTAAATGCAGTGCCTAGCTATACCCTTGAACTCATAATTTGACGGTAGCCTGAATTTGTCGAATGATATTTAAATGAAAACCTGAGTTTCCAAACAATGCCTTCAACGTACTGATAACCAATAAGGCTACTTGTAAAATGTGCTTTTAAATTTCAATAGATATAGGTTGATGTGGGTTTAATGTTGTGGTCAGAAGCTCACAATTTCTATACGTGACGACTGGGCACACTCGAGCTACCATCACAAAGACAAAGCTTGGTTTCTGTCTTGAAGAAACAAATATCACAACCGCTCATTACTAAAAGACTAGAGCTAATTTCAAATATTAATTAGTAATAAGTTTTGTGAACAAGGTAAGTGATGTTAGTGTTTTGTGTGCGTGTGTGCTATTGCTTGTGAGTATTAGTGCTTATGGGTGGTAGAGTGTGTTAACTCTAGTGTTAGTGTGTTAGCTTTGGTAGGTGTCCGTTTTAGTGTGTGTTTGCGTTAGTATGTGTAAATGTTAGGGTGTATTATTATTAGTATGTGTGCTAATGTGTGAGTGTATCAGTGTGTTTGTGAGTGCATACCAGAGCTAGTGTGTGTTAATGGTAGTGTGTGTCAGTATAAGTGTTTGTTAATGTTACTGTGTATTAGTATACCTGTAAGTATGTGCTTGTTTTAGTATGTGTTCCTGCGTTAGTAAATAACATGTTCAATGTGTGCTAATGTTAGTGTAGTAGCTTTAGTAGGCTATGTGTGTCAATGTTAGTAATAGTTAATGTTAATGTGCACTAGTGTCAGTGTTTGTTAATGTTAGTGTGTTAATATGCCCGTGTTGTTGTATGTTAGAGTGTTGTTGTTATTAACGATACTCGGAATTTTCAATTCTATATTAACGTACGCGTGTGGCTAATGTTACCACAGCTATTTACAACACTACCCTGTCACCGCTATTCAGAGAGATTCACTGAACAGAGGGCGCTAGTTTACGATATCTAGTTGACACCATGTCTCTAAAACGTTAATGTTTTCACAACTCCATTACAATTACACTCTCACATCTCTCAGCCCAAGCAGAGAATAGAGCAAGAATCTTCCACAAATATTTACGAGTACAATTGAGTGAAGACGCCTTTACACTTACTCTCTAATAGCTCAAGTAATTGTAATATCTAATTCATTCAAGCTTGCAGAAATTGTAATTAGTCTACATTAAAATTTAGCGCTGACAAAAACAATAAATTTTAGGGTTTTTTTACCACCACGATACTATTTATAATTACAATTTCTCTCACATTTGAAATTTATATTTGATAATAAAATAAACATAGGCTATTGGCCTATGTTTATTACATAAATTGTATTAGACGTTTTAGTAAGTCTAGACTGTCCCGCCGGTTGTGGCTGCAGATTATTTCATTCTAGGCCTGTTTACACTAGACGTCAAGCGTTAAAGATTTAGAGCTACTTTTCGTTAATGGTGCGCTTTACTATAAAATACATTTCAAAACGACATTTAATTGATTGAATAACTTTTTAAAGGATCTAGCCTGTAACGATGTCCTGGCAGTTGAACGGCCTAGATAGGTCTACGAAACGACTTTACAGGTTCTTAGTTCGTTTTCAAAAATCATTCGATGGTAAATTGTGTCTCTAGGGCCAGCTTCAGGGGCATCAGGTGAATTCCAGTTAATACTGGCTATTTATTAATATGCTGCTTCAAAGTCCAAACACCCTAACAACTACAAACACAACAACAAAAGCAACAACAACAACATAATTAGAGTGCTATTGTCGTCCATGACAACATTGAGCACTATTGTACTAAATCTGATGAGGAGAATGTGCGGTCCAAGAACGATGCCAGATAAAATCCTAGAGTTCGAGGAAGGGTACTAGTAGAATGGAGATTTACGTGTTGGTCTCAGTTCATGTGCAATGGTTGAATAGGAGAGGGCAAAGAGAAAAGCCTTCATCCGTCTATGAAACTCTTCATACACAAGAAAAGGATGATCAGGTGAAGATGAGGGGGAGCGCAAGCCATTAATCCAAATCCGCTAAACAAATAGGCCTATTATATATTATATAACATACATAATGTATAAATTTAATGATTGATTCTTTATTTGATTAAATATCAAAACTTTTATTGCACTATAGAAAGTTAATATAGAAGAACGAAGTAAAACTTACATCCACTGAAGGCTGTCGACAGCTGTGGCACAGTGAAAGATGATCAACAGTATGAAGAGATAATTCCACCGGAAATATTTAATTTTGTTTTCTAAAGAGAGGTGTTTTCTTTTCTTCTGCAAACTCTTTATAATCGCTTGCATATAAGTGTACATATAGTTACATGATTTAGTGTGAGTGTCATATATTTTAAAGTGATGGCCCATATGCGCATAACTCTTCTCCTGAAGAGTACGGTTATGAAATTTACATTTTAAGTTCTTTGTAACGACATCTTTTAAACACCGCTTTTTCATTTTAAGTTGTAATTGACAATCTGCTTTCATTGTTCCAGCATTTACTATCACCTTCCTTTGTAGCCTTATTGGTTGCTGTTGTTGATGTTGCAGCTGTTGTTGATGTTGCAGCTGTTGTCGTTGCATTTCTTGCATCGTCATCTTGAAGCTTTGTTGTTGAGTCTCGCACAGTATGTTGTAAGAATTGTGACTAGATGGCTGGAAACACAGTGGCGATGTCGATACGATATCCAACAGCGGATATGCGTATCTACCGCGTGCGTTGGTCCAAATCCTGGGCTCTCCAGTCACTGATGTTAGGTTCGAGAGCTAAAACTGGCCTTAATATCGATTTCTACTTTTTTATTTCTATGAGACCAAAATACTCTAGTGTAAATGACTGATATCCCGTCAATCAAAGCAAGTTTAATCCTTAGTAATGATTGCCAATGTCCCACTACAATCACTAGAGGCCTATAATTTGCAAATGAAAGTTGAATACTTTTTATCCACTTATGAAAGTGCAATTATTATCTTCCTCAATTATTGCCGTTTACGAGGTAAATATAGAATTACTCTGGTTTTGAGGAACTTTAAAGATTTACAAAATGAACTTACAAAGAGTCTTACAGCTTCAAATGCTGTATAATATCTTATATATATATATATATATATATATATATATATATATTCATATATATATATATATTCTTATATATATATATATAATATATATATATATATAATATATATATATATATATATATAAATAACATTTCTAACTTTACAACGCTTAGTTAATCAATAGCCTGCCCGGCTTATTAATAAGTATGAACTTGATTGATTCAAATATTTTCATTAACCTGTCTGCTTATTAATTAATTATTTAATTATTTAATTGCTTACTAACTCAAGATTTAAATCGCAGTTTATCTAACCAGGGATGAATCTAGAAAATCTTAAAGAGGAGAGGCGAAATTCTTTCTCTTAGGACGTTGTCCTCATTTCCTTATTTACCATCCAGACCATATTTTTTACTTAGACTTGCACCCTTTCCACACTTATGCATATTTGCACATACAAATAACTATGCGCACAGTTATTATTTTTTGTTTTAGTTGGCGGTCAATTAGGCGGAGCCTGCTCTTTGGGCTCCCTCTGGATGGGTCACTTTCTCTAAGTCTTCCTCTTTAGCAGCAGAAGTTGCCCTTTGAGTCGCACACCTCTTTGATATATTCCGTTAACTCCTGGACAACGTTTCAAAATTAAAAAAAGAAAAATACAATTTTTAAATCGTAGCCTACAATAGCTCAATAAATACCGGAAGTGGTCGTAGCAAAACTAATAATTATATCATACGCATGCAAAATTATATAATTAATCCAATTCTTCTAGACTTGAGAAAGGAACTGGAGAATTAAAATCAACCGCATTACATCAATGGCAGCATTTTCTCTCAACACAGTGTTAATCAGATCAAATATTTTCAGAGGCGCGGGGGCATTTCTCCCTCAAATATCTCGTTATTTATTTCCGTATCATTACACAGTTGTATGTGCTGGTCCGTGCTAAAGGAATGAAAATTAAAAATTGCATAAAATGTAAAATTCAAGTAACATGTGAAGTACGTACCATGGACCTGCCTCATGACAGGGAACACTTGATATAGATACATGTATATACAGAGGACACTATACAGTAAATTTCTTGATTAGCTCGGTATTACGATGTAACTGAATAAATGGGAAGAACTTAACGTACATATCAATGCTGTGAGAGGCTTTATGTATTTATCTGAATAAATGAGTGAATTTAATGTATGAGTGTATGAATGGTACAATTGATTAATTTGATGGATTGGCTGATTAAGCGTTTTTACAATTGATTGATTTACAATTGAACACATCTCTTCCTACCATAGATTTTATTTCATCTTGCCTGACTGTTTTTTGATCACCGGTTCGGCACTGTTTAGGATCCTTTATTTCTCTCAAGCACGTGTTTTTTCAGATCGTTTGGGGTGAATCGATTTGTAGTGACATGTGATGGGGGACGTCCCTGACATCATCCTTGTATGAGGAAACGGACGTTAAACCTCTATTATTATTTTTAAAAATATTTTATTTGATTGATTGAGTGCTTGTACAATTGATTGATATATTTACAAATCTAATGATCACGCGTCGGGAACGTGATTGAATGAAAAACGTAATTTATAAATTATCTTGGTAATTAATTAATCTATTAATTAAATTAATTGGGACCAATTAATTTAATTAATTGTTGGTTTATTCGATTGATTGATGGTATGATAAATAATTCATGTCCATTGCATGCTCAATCAAATCTTAATGTTTATATCAAATTGAAAGTGTTATTTATTGAAGGCCCCTAGTCTAAATCAGGACATAACCACCTAGACCTCACTGAATGCAGTGACGACGCTTGGTAACTGTTCACGCCTGTCTGATAATTGAAAGGAAAACTTTTCTCTGATCTTCATCATCCCTCCTACAGATTCACATACTTAAATGAAGGTTTATTGCTAATAAGTATTAGGTTTATTGCTCTGTATAACTTCAACATTCCTTTGACCGTATTTCCTCTATGTTAATATTTATCAGTATCAATATTTGACTTCTACATGTAGATGAACAATTTACTTTCTCGCTCAGTAGGAGCACTCCATTGATCAATAAGTTAATCTCGTCATAATCGCTTTTTTACCAAACAGTTATATAGTCATTAGCTTGAGGAAATATGGTGTCCGGTGTGGTTTTTCATTGCCTTCCTGTTAGTCTCAATGATTCCGGTAGATCAAATACCGGCGTGATGCATTGATATAATAAAAATTAATATAATGATAATTGATATAATGATACATTGATATAATGATACATTGGTACAATGATACATTGATATAGTGATACATTGTTATAATGATACATTGATATAATGATACATTGATATAATGAAACATTGATATAATGATACATGGATATAATGATACATTGATATAATGACACATTGATATAATGATACATTGATATAATGATACATTGGTACAATGATACATTGATATAATGATACATTGTTATAATGATACATTGATATAATGATACATTGATATAATGATACATTGATATAATGATACATTGATATAATGATACATTGATATAATGATACATTGTTATAATGATACATTGATATAATGACACATTGATATAATGACACATTGATACAATGATACATTGATATAATGATACATTGATATAATGATACATTGATATAATGATACATTGATATAATGATACATTGATATAATGACACATTGATATAATGACACATTGATACAATGATACATTGATATAATGATACATTGATGTAAAGATAATTGATACAATGATACATTGATATAATGATACATTGATATAAAGATACATTGATACAATGACTATAATGATACATAATGATACACTGATGATACATTGATATAATGACATTGTATAATGATAATGATGAAACATTGATATAATGATACATTGGTACAATGATAATTGATATAATGATACATTGTTATAATGATACATTGATATAATGATACATTGATATAATGATACATTGATATAATGAAACATTGATATAATGATACATTGATATAATGATACATTGGTACAATGATACATTGATATAATGATACATTGTTATAATGATACATTGATATAATGACACATTGATATAATGACACATTGATATAATGATACATTGATATAATGATACATTGATATAATGATACATTGATATAATGATACATTGATATAATACATTGATGATACATGATACATTGATATAATGATACATTGATTGATAATGATACATTGATATAATACATTGATACATTGATATAATGACACATTGATATAATGACACATTGATACATTGATATAATGATACATTGATATAATGACACATTGATATAATGATACATTGATATAATGATACATTGATATAATGATACATTGATATAATGATACATTGATATAATGACACATTGATATAATGACACATTGATACAATGATACATTGATATAATGATACATTGATGTAAAGATAATTGATACAATGATACATTGATATAATGATACATTGATATAATGACACATTGATACAATGATACACTGATATAATGATACATTGTTATAATGATACATTGATATAATGAAACATTGATATAATGATACATTGATATAATGATACATTGATATAATGACACATTGATACAATGATACATTGATATAATGATACATTGATATAATGAAACATTGATATAATGATACAGTGTTATAATGATACATTGTATACTGGAATATTAATTTTATTAGCGTGATAGGCCTTTATGATATAATTCATAATGATAATTAATGATGATTTCGTCACTGGCTGGAGCCACTGGCGAAGTCGGTAAGATACTCGACCTCGGATCAGTAGATGCGGGTTCAAATCCTGGGCTCGCCCGTCACTGACATCGCTTTCGAGTGAGGAAACTGACGTTAACCTTAGCTTTTAGCTTTATAAAGATGTGTATTGTGAATTGATCTGTATTGTGTTATTCAAAGGATTAAAGGGTTAATTGACTCTTAGTACTGAAGTGTCTGCTCAGTGCTCATCCATGATGACATACAGCACTTTCATTATCAAGCGGTAATTAGTAGGCACTTGACGGTCAATTGTCTGTTCACGATACCCGTCCAATGAATGTCTGAGATTTTAATCTCTTATAAACTCTTCTGGGAATTGACCACATGATCTCTAGAACAGTTACTTTAATTTCAACACGTTGCTTGACTCTCTAAACATCGAGCGATTAGACATCATTCTCAGTTACATTTAGACATGCTCATTTACTCTTCCGAATTGTAACATAAATACTGAACCAATTTAACGCTGTTTCGTTTATTACAGCCTATGTCATGTGTCATAGGTGATTTTCGTGAATCTAACCAGACTATGTATCATAACCTTTACTATGCATAATGTCAAATGTTATGTGTCGTATTCAATGTTATATATCATTGCCAGTGGCGGATCCAGGGGGCAGGAGCCCGCCCTCTCCCCTTAGGCCCGGCGATAAAAAATTGTAAACTATATTTTCATTGTTTCTATGGAAATTTCTATGTGTAAATATGTTTGTAAGAGTAGTAGATGGAGGGGGGGGGGGGGGAAGGGTCCATATATTTGGTATACTAGGAGCCCTGTATAATGGAAGGGAGCCCGAAAAATATTGATCGCTTGACTAGCTCTCAACTTTCACATTAACCACTGCATAAGAAGAAAAAAGGGGTGTAAGTAAAAAATGTGAACTCTGTCCCGCAGAAGTGGTGCAAGCAGTCTTGCTGGGCGGTGCTTAAGCCCCCCCTACCGCCAAAATTTTGGCACTTTTGCAATTATTCCAGATCCACTGAGTTTCTTCAGAGGTGAAAATTAACCTACGTTTTGAAAACAAATGAAGGATTTTAGGCATTTTAGGTTTTCCTTACACTTTAGTACTTGTATGAGCGGTGAGTGGAGGGGGGGGGCGCAGTAGAGAAAACATTTTGAGCCCCCCCCTCTGTACTGTAGCATTTTTCTGGGTGCAGAAGCCAGCTGTCATTTTACGGTGCAGAAGCTAAATTAAATAAAGATGGTAAACATTTCAATAGCGAGAATCGTCTAAAAGATACGTGTATATTTTAATACGAGATAATATCTTAATTAATCTTGATATGTAAGATAATACGATAAGTCAAAAATAAAAGACAGGTGAAAATTATCTCCAATTGCGAGAGGAGTTAGGAGAGATCATGTAGAAGTATTTAAGATTCTAAATGGATTCAATATATTTGATTATAACATCTGGTTTAAATTTGTCAGCACTGTAGAACTAGAAATCAATACTCATTAGTCTTCTAGCTAGAAGGATCTTGAAATGTGCTCCCATCCCCACGTGCACAGCTCAAAGCTTTCGTCACACAGACGTACAACATATGAATATTTCTATGTAACGTCATAAGATATTCATTTGCATGAATAGCTGGATATACAAATTCACACCTACAGTATACACGTATATATAGGCTACATAAACATGAATTTGCATTCACTTAATTGTGAAATCAACCTACCTATCGACCGATAGCTATATGTGATTTTTATAGGTGACCAACCAGCTACGGTAAAAACTGTCTCTCTCTCTCTCTCTCTCTCTCTCTCTCTCTCACTGCAGTGTTCGTAGTCTTATTAAACAGATCAGATAGAAGCCAATGCCATGACAAGAACAACAGGTAGGTAAAAAAAGCTTAGATTTCTGGTTTCAAAGCCAAAATAATATCCATAGATTAAATATTAAAACAACACTCGAGATTTTGTAAAATTCGAACCCGCTGGTTAAACATCATGACACTCCATTCTTCTAAGAC
>CAJHZI010000897.1:350000-407500 GCA_905160935.1 Enchytraeus crypticus | reverse complement strand
GAATGTCTCAGTCCAGCCCACGTGGAAGTCGTAAATAGCAAACCAACAAAGAGTAATAAGAATCGAGAACTTTTGAACATCGTGATGCGCAGAAGTGCTCGACATCTGAACCTGTTCCTGGAGTGTCTGCAAAAAGATCCTGTGAATCAGGAAATAATATCAACTTCTAAAGGTAAATGAGAGCATCTTACGCAATAATTTTCCTTAAAATATAAATATAAAATAACATAATATAAAATAACATATAAATCATATAGCAGAATAAAGCATAAAACAGGAGATAATTCGGCGATGAGCTTTGAAATGTTCAATACTATATCAGTGACAGGGATCTCATCTAAGTGAGGAAGAATATAAGTATATTCTGTTTATTTTTTCTGTTTATCTGAGTTTAATTAGCTGAAAAACTAGCTGCGTGAGATAGAAATAGTTCGTTTTAATATGATAGGTCTATATACGTTATACTATATATATACATGTATATATATATATATATATATATATATATATATATATATATATATATACATATATAGACTGTATATACTTTATATTTAGATTTATTCTAAAGAATGAAGTGATTTAATTTTTTAAACTTATGTTTTATGAATAAATTTTTTGTTGAAATAGTTAGTATTTAATTGGTATCATCTCATCATCATTGTAGTTCTCAATAAGATTTAAAAAGATAATTTGTAAAGTTACAGCATTAATTCAGAGATTAATGAATTAATATTTGAGTAAAGCAATGCATAAATAAATAGTAACAAAATAACTGCATTAATTATTTAGCTAAATTAATGAGTCATCAAATATCAATTATCCGTCTGTGTTAACAAAGTACTTGGCCATTCTGAGCATGCTTATTGTAACTCCCCAAAATTGTCTCCTGAAAACCTAGAAATAATTTTTTGTAAATTCTATATAGGCCTATAAGTAAATATTAACTTTTTATTCGAATAAGAATGAAAGTTTAATTATGCCTTCATTCAAAATAAAGATAAAATTATTTATGGAAATAATTTTGCCCCAATGTTTCCTAATTTCTCCATAATCATATCTGACTCAACTATTACGTGTTACAAATATCAACAGAAGTACAAGATATTGCTTACTTCTTTACTATTGTTAATGTTTATGTAATGAATGCAATTGCTCTAAAAAGTATTAGATTTGTGAAGCTTTTTTCAGAATAGCCAATTAGTTTTTTTAGTTTTGTCAGAAATAGATCTTAGTTTATGCGGCTGTGAATATCTTTCTGCGAATACTATTCTAGTGTTAAATTTTGCATTTAGTTTTCCTTAATGCAAGTATGTTATATTCTATTTCATATAAATTAATTAATTATTAATTAATTATTTATGGTTTAATTACTTGTTTTAGGCAAAGAATACTTTGAAATAAGTCTCCAAGATTACACTGAACTGGAAACGGTTAAGATCGATGATAAAATATACCTCGTCAAAGGTAATAAAAGAGGTGAGACCAGCGCAGCGCAATCCAGAAGTTCTGTCTCAGACCATATAACGAACTGCGTGACAAAATTAATTGACGAGACGATCGAAACGGAAAAGAATGCCGAAAAGCTCGCTGGTTTGTATGCAAAACTGTGTGTTTGCACATTCAGTATCGAATAGTATTTTTTATAATTTTTCGCCCAATACAGTTCTATCTATTTCTTATGGTATCAGTATTTTAGTAACCAACTACAATACTGATATCATCAAAATAATAACACATAATTATTATAAAATTACTTCCTCAGTTTACCAGAACTGCTACCATCTTTCGTTAGTCAATCATTAGTCAAAATTAGGTAGCAGGAACACAGGAAGAAAGCCAAGGGCTTATTTTAATCCCCAATCATACATGATTACAACATCCAGCTTATTTTTAAAACTATTCACCGACACCGCATTCACAACATCCTCACTCAAAGAGTTCCACCTATCAATCATCCTTTGAGAAAAAGAAAACTTTGCCATTGTCTGTCCTTACACTAGGCTTAAACATCTTATAGCTATGATCTCTTAAACCTTTACTGGAGAATTTGAAAATCTCTCATAATTCGGTAAGCTCATGCATTATTTTATAAACCCCTATAATATCACCTCTAATTCTCCTGGTTTCTAGGGTTGTCAGTTGAACTGCCCTTAGCCTCTCCTCATACCCTAATGCATTGAATCCCTTAACTCGTGATATGAAATTAACTTCGACTTGTTTCAGTCTGGCGTGTTAGGATACGGCTAACAGAGCCTGCAAGCACAGCAGTACTCATCGCCATCTATGTGCTGATGAAAACCTGCGTGTCGATCAGAATGCACAGGTGCTGCGCCCTCTCTTGAGTGATGAAATTTGAGTCGTAGTTAATTTCATATCACGAGTCGCGATACACCCAAGTTAGCCGAGAAGAAAACGAAATAAAAAAATAAACAAAGTTCATTTAATCGACCGTCAGTGGTTTAGGAGAAGCGAGGTTATTAACTGTCCGCACAGTTTTTTCATTAATGCGTCTACCTAAATAACTACGTCACTATATGATCATCCGTTATGAAATCTCTGAATAATTGCTCGTCTTTTATGATCTCTCTCTCTCTATTTCTCTCTCTCTCTATCTCTTAATGCACTGCTTTTTGCAGCTCCATTGCATATAAATTCTTAACATTTTCTATCCTCTGGTGTTCTCTTCATAGCAAAGTATGAACCAGTTATCAAATCATCCAAAATCCCAACTCCTGGTCTTCCTCTAACAGCTTTTCTTTCCATTCCTAAATTTCCTCTTTTAGTTAACCTCTCAGTACATGAACCATACAGTTCTTTCTATTTCTTATGATATCTATCCATTGCCAATTTATGCCAATCAAATGCAGTGCTTCTTCGTCCGTAATTTTCTCAGTCCATTTTATCTTCTTATTTGATCTTCATCCAATATGATATCAATCTGATATAATACGATTTCTATGTGTTTTATTTTATATATATATATATATATATATCTGGTAAAATATGATATAATCTAGTATAATATGATATCTATGTGGTATAATATGATACCTATCTCGTATAACATGATATCTATCTGGAATAGTATGACATCTATAAGGTATAATACGATTTCGATGTGTTTATTTGATATATATATATATATGGGAAAATATTATATCATCTAGTATAACATGAAGTCTATGTGGTATAATATATTACCTATCTGGTATAACATGATATCTATCTGGTATAATATGATATCTATCTGGTATACTATTATATCAATCTGATAAATATGATATTAATACTTTTTCCCTCTACACTATCCCACTCAGTTATGTATTAGACAATGCTTCAATAAAATTTTACTTCTATGCTGCTGATACACAGCTGTGCATTTCATTTTCTAGCACAGACTCTGACTAAAAATTGCAATACCTTTCATCTGTTCTTGACAAAGTTCATTCATGTTTTTGCGGCAATCGTCTCTCTGTCAATCCTTCTAAAACCGAATATCTTTTAATAGGGATTCCCCTGCAAAGAGCCAACGTAGCAAATTCTTCCATCTATTTTCGAAATCTTATACTCACTATTACTCCCAAGGCTAAAAACCTTGGTGTCATATTTGATGAAAATCTTGACTTTAATACTCATATCTCATCTGTCGGTCGTTCATCATTCTTCCAGATCCCTCAAATCAGTCATCTCTTGATAGAAATTCATCCATAATTCTAGCTAACTCAATAGTTCATTCTAAACTTGACTATCGCAATTCATTGCTATTTGGCTAAGCTTTTTCTTCACTCATGCGTTTGCAACGTGTTCACAATTCTTTAGTACGTGTTGTCTGTCGATCGTCAAGGCTTCAGGCTACCTCTAGTTCCTTGCTTAAATAACCATCATAGGCTTCCTGTAATTCAAAGAATTGAGTATAAAATTGCTCTGTTAACTTTCAAAATACTTCTCTTAGCTTAGCCGTTTTACATTTCTAATCTCCTTATCCACAATCTACCTACTCGAAAGCTTCGTTCTTCCGATGCCACTGCTCAAAATTCCTAATATTCTCACTTCGTTAGGTAAACGTTCATTTTCTTTCTTCGCTTCTACTGTTTGTAACTCTCTGCCTCCTGATCTTCTCTCTACTACTTCCACTTTCCGTTGTAAGTTGAAAACATATCTATTCCCACCATAGATTTTTTGCATCTTGCCTGACTGTTTTTCTTCACTGGACCGGCTCTGTTTAGGATCTTTTTCTTTCTCTTCAGCACTTTTTTCGGTTAGTTTGAAGTGAATCGATTTGTAGTGACATGTGATGGGGGTACGTCCCTGATATCATCCTTATATGAGGAAACGGACGTTAAACCTTTATTATTTTTCTTATTGATATCTATCTGGTATAGTATGATATCCTACAGCTGGAGCCAGTTGCGAAGTCGGTAAGATATTTGACCGGCGATCATTATTACGGGGTTCAAATTCTGGGCACCCGTCAATGACATAGCTTTCGAGTGAAGAAACTGACATTAGCTTTGGCTTTTGTAGCTTTTTTATCGCTATATATTCATCCATCATGATATCTATCATTAACTGTTTTTAAATTATGTAATATTTCACTAAATGTTTATACATTATGATACTTTCATTAAATGTTTATACATTATGACAACTAATCTAAATAACCCTCCATCTGAGGCTTGGTATAAGTTTATAAATTTTATCGTCTATCGATTACAATTTGTTCAGAGCTTATTTGCTTCCCTGAAATTGATTCCCTTAAACCAAAACGGATTGAAACAAAAATCTCATTGAACCCAAGATAAACCATTTGAAATCTTATTAAGTTACCACATAGCACTTACAAACCAAGCTGTGAATATATCGGTTAACTGTTATCTCTGTGTAGCTGTTAAAGACGAATGGCTCAGCTCTAGTGCTGAGGTTAAGATCTTGCATGTCAAGAGGATCAAAGGACTTGCAGTCGTGGGTGATGAGATCTTTGTGGTAGGAGAGCGTCAGTCACAAGTCAGCGTGTATGACTCACACAGTCTTACAGCGTCACGAGATATCAACGTTCCTTTTATGACGTATCCTGTAAGACTGGCTGGTTGTTCCAACAACAAAGTTCTGTATATCAGTGACTATGGGCTCAAGTGTATCCACAGAGTCGACCTCAACAACAACAACTATGTTATTCGCTGGGAGATGAGAGAGACGCATTGGCCATGGGGTCTCTCAGTGACACAGGAGCACAATGTGCTTGCATCAGTGTGGATAAGTAGCGACGAAACATCATCTTGGGGCTGTGATCAGTACACGAGTGAGGGTCAACTGCTGCGTGAGATAAGATTTGATAGGAGAGTTGGAGACACCATGCAGACAATTCAGTTGTCACGTGATCAGTTCATCGTATGTCAAGCGTTGAGCTCATCTAGCTATGGAGTCTCTTTGATAAACGCTGATGGTCAAATCATAAAATCTTATACAGGACAGAAAAGAGGAGATGAAGATAAGCAGTTCTATCCCAGCTCAGTAGCAGTTGATTATAAGAATAAACTCTTATTTGTGGCTGATCCAAACAACAACAGAGTTCTACTGTTTGACACATTCCTCAATTATCTAGGTCAGGTCAATACACCACGTGACCTCCAGTCACCCTATCGCCTCTGCTATGACTCATCCACTGATCAACTGTTTATAACCACTGATCAACTGTTTATAAGTGAGTGGATAACATACAACAACATGTTGACTTCACAGCCATATTCAAACGACAGGGACTCTTCTACTGATAGATCGACTGGAGGTTATGTTATAGACAAGAATCGTGTGATCATCATCAGTCCTCTTAAACTCTAAGTTCATGTTGATTGATTGATTGATTCTCACATTAGGCTCTGAAAATAAAGCTTGACTGATTAGGAGTTGCTTTTTGGATCCCATATATGTATAAAAATTGAGATGGAAATTATTGTTTAACTCTTAAAATATAAAAGAATCAAGTTCATCAAATTTAAAAAGATTTACCACTAATTAAATTACAAGCACTATTGTGAAATGATCAATTGTGTTTATATTTATCACGTTAAATATTACATGTTTATACCGTATGAGGTTTATTTTTAGTTCGAGGTAATTGTCATTTGAATGTCCTAGATTTTACTCTCAGTTCAGCGCGACCGGGAATCGAACCCACCAGAGATCAATTCACCTCAGGATCTGTCATTTCAAGACATTCATATTGTCTTTTAAACAGAATGGCAAGGGTTCGAAATTTAACCAAACCGCAATTGACGTAGGGCCTACTGTTGTATTAATGAAGCAGCTTTTATTTTCGTTTCTCTTTGCGGAACTGGGCCTATCCATGCAGAGATGAATTCAGACGTTTATGGTTGGAAATATACATAATATATATATATATATATATAATATATATATAAATATACACCCAAATATACATAAAGATGTATATGTGTACGTGTACGTGTAGGCTTATGTATGTGCTCTGCTTCTGGATTTTTGTTTGTATATAAATGTTTGTATGTGTGCGCATGTGTGTGTTTGTGTGCTTGTGTGTGTCTAAGTGATACATAGATAATCCCGGTGGATATCTTTTTCAGCTTCAGTTGTCTCAAACTCTAAATTTGCCATGGATATAAAATTGTGCAATTCTTATCATATTCCTTCCTGATTTACAATAAGGACAATATTACCGTATAATCATTTACAATATAGATAATATAATACTGTATAATATTTAATTACAATATTTTTTTATCTAGGCACTGTGAGACTGTGAAATAACAAGTGAACATTACATCAATTGGCATGGCAACTGCCTTGTTTTGCCTACTCATTAAACAGTTCTAGTCCTTAATAACACTTTAATAAAGCACAAACAAATAACTTTTCATAAGAGGTGTATTATATGTATGCATGAATGGATCAAGAGGTTGAAGTTAGAAGCTGCATCAACGACTGTGATGAACAAATGTATTGGGGATTGAGATCTTTTTAATCGCAGTGGGGGTTGAAATTTGACCCTCCCCAGAGCTTTATTTTAAATGATAGTGAAGTTGAAAGTCGTTCTTGGGGGGTTCAAACTTCCAACCCCCGACAACTGCAGCACTGTATATAGGAATCCTAGAGGTTCTGAACAACGATTAAGCTTCTTGGTCGATCTCTAATAGCAATGCTAAATCTGTACGAGATTCCATAGATATATCTCTGTTCAGCTTTAAATACATCCTTATTATCATGCTGGAATGAAGTCGAAACGAGTCGTGTATCACACTTCATAGCAATTACATTTTATTTATTAATTATTAGACTAGTAATTAATTATTAAATATTTTTTTACTAATATTAATTATTAAATTATTAATTAGTTTTTATTAATTAATTAATTTATTTACATCAACTATATTTCATAGAATACATTTTATTATTATTTGAATAAAAGTAATTGATGAATTCACCATAAAGCGGGTTTACTTTATGCTTTACAAATAGTTCAGGAGATATTAGAAAATTTTATTTATATATTATGACATTTAGTATTTTGCCATCTCTATTAGTGCAATGCTTACTGGCAGGTCCATGGTAGGCCTATATTACAGTGGCCACACACGATCACTTTTGCCATCAATCTTTTCTGTTCAGACATCTGAAAAGATAAATTTGATCGTTCGTGTGTGGCATATTATTACAGACTTGACAACTACATTTATTGGCAGTTAATTAGGATTGGACGACCTAGGACTAAATCATATGTCAGGATTAGACAATCTGGGACTAAATCATCAGTCAGGAATTAGATGACCTGTAACTAAATCATCAGTGAGGAATTAGACGACCTGCGACTAAATCATCAGTGAGGAATTAGACGATCAGGAAATTGTTCGTCTCAAACGTCTGACGTTTCCCAAGGCTTATGCAAAAATTCCAACCTCGGCCCACCCCCTTGAGATCAACTGAGAACCTCAAACTTCCAGGCCAAGCTCTCCAGCTCTAGCTTTCGAGATGATCTTTCGTGGGAGAGTGGTGAAACAGCTACAACTGAAGGCAAGATTGCAGACTAAGGGAAGAAACCAGGACAATATTAGCCAATTGTGAAAATAGAGATGCTGAACTACGTTTAGGCTTTCTGGTCGGTCTCAACTAGCAATGCTAACACGAGATTCTATAAATTTTCATATCTCTTTTCAGATGTAAATACAGCCTTTCATGCAGGAATCAGTTACCGTTGCTTTCAATACACTTTCTGTGAGCTTTCATCAGGCAGGAATTTATTAAAATTCCCCAATTCTTATTGTCTGTGGTGTATCATCTTCCTATATACCTAAGCTAACTCAGTCGCCGTCGTTTGGTTAATCTCAGTTGGTACAGAGTCTGCTGGACACGTTCCTGACATCACCTGAATGCGAAGAACCGGCCGTTAAATCATTAATAATTATTTTATTGATTTACTAAATTAATGGATGAATGATTGCACTGGCTGGGTATTTGGTATGATTAATAATTGACCATTGAATGCTCAACTAAATCTTCAATATTTATTACATCAAATTGAAAGAGATATCTAGGGAAGGCCGCCTAGTATAAAGCTGTATACATCACCTAGTTTAAAGCTGTACACATCGCCTAGTCTAAAGCTGTACACATCACCTAGTCTAAAGCTCTACACATCACCTAGTCCAAAGCTATACACATCACCTAGTCTAAAGCTGTACACATCACCTAGTCTAAAACTGTACACATCACCTAGTCTAAAGCTGTTCACATCACCTAGTCTAAAACTGTACACTTCATCTAGGTTAAAGCTGTACACATCACCTAGTTTAAAACTGTACACTTCATCTAGGCTAAAGCTGTAAACATCACCTAGTCTAAAGCTCTACACATCACCTAGTCTAAAGTTGTACACATAACCTAGTCTAACGCTGTGCGCGTCACCTAGTCTAAAGCTTTACACATCACTTTGCACATCATCGAGTCTAAAGCTGTGCACATCACCGGCGGGAGCCAGTGACGAAGTCGGTAAGATACTAGACCGCGGATCAGTTGATGCGGGTTAAAATCCTGGGCTCGCCCGTTACTGACATCGCTTTCGAGTGAGGAAACTGACGTTAACATTAGCTTTTAGCTTTAAAGCTCAAACATCACTTTCACCTCACTGTTAATGAATACCGAGACGACGCTTGAAAACTGTTCACGCCTGTCCGATAATTGAAATGAAAACTTTTTTTCTGATCGTCATCTTCCCTCCTACAATTTCTTATTGTTAAATGAAGGTTTATTGCTAATAAGCATTAGCTTTTTTGCTCTATATACATTCAACATTCATCTGATCGTCTTTCCTCTATTTTAATACTGAGCAGTGGCAACATTTGACTTTAATAGAGCAATTAATCTCTATTGATCTGCCAAGTTGGTAACATAAGGTCATATCCATCTGAATAATTTGCTTTCTGGCTCAGTAGCAGTAACTACATTGATAAATAAGTTGATCTCGTCACAATCGCTAAGTAATTACCAAACATTAGTATAGCCTTCAGCATGAGAAAATATGGTATCTGACGTGGCTTCTCATTGCCTTCCTGTTAGACTCAATTATTCCGTTAGATAAAATACCCCGCGTGATACAATAATATAACAATTTAGAATGTCTTAATAGCGTAGGGGTAACGTCATGAAGTTTCAAGTGACAGTCCCAAAGGTGAATTAAATCCTCCTCGTGGGTTCGAATCTCGGCCGCGCTGATCTGAGAGTAAAATCTCGGCCATTCACTGGACTGGTTACACGGAAAATGAAATAAATTGCCTAACGGTTTAAACATGTGGTATTAAAAAGTGACAGATATCAACATAGCTCATCATTTCACTATAATGCGTGTTTACTTTATTTATAAGGATACAGTGATATAATAATTGTTAGGTCCCTATAATGATAATTAATATGATGATACATTGATATAATGATACATTGATATAATGATACATTGATATAATGATACATTGATATAATGACACATTGATATAATGATACATTGATATAATGAAACATTGATATAATGATACATTGATATAATGGTACATTGATATAATGATACATTGATATACATTGATATAATACATTGATATAATGACACATTGATATAATGACACATTGATATAATGACACACATTGATATAATGACACATTGATATAATGATACATTGATGATAATGACGATACATTGATATAATGACACATTGATATAATGATACATTGATATAATACATTGATATAATGATACATTGATATAATGATACATTGATATAATGATACATTGATATAATGACACATTGATATAATGACACATTGATATAATGACACATTGATATAATGACACATTGATATAATGATACATTGATATAATGATACATTGATATAATGACACATTGATATAATGACACATTGATATAATGACACATTGATATAATGATACATTGATATAATGACACATTGATATAATGACACATTGATATAATGATACATTGATATCTTGATAATTGATTTCATGATACATTGATATAATTATGCATTGATGTAACGATACATTGATACAATGATACATTCAAATACATTGATATTTCTATTGATATAGTCATGCATTTTATGCTGAAATTGTACCCAGCTTGATATAAGTGTATGTTTCATAAATATGTGCATAGTGATTAGCCCTGTATTTTGTGATTCAAAGTATTATAGCCATGTATTATGTTATTTAATGTTTATTTGCAGTAAATTCAAAACAGAGAGGGGTGCTCTGCTGAAACTTTCAGAACTGCTAGGCCTATGTATTAAAATCGATGAAAATTCGCAGCCTCGTCAAAAAGCAGTCCTTTAGTAATTGGTAGAAGTTTGATTCAATAATATTAACAATATCCTGAGATATTCAAACATTTTGCAGATGTTATCATTTCTTTCCTCACCCTGTATTGATATTATGATAGGCTAATTGGTATAACCCTATGTTGATTTAATGATACATTGGCAAAATGATACAATGATATAATAATTCATTGATATAATGAGAAATTGCTACATATAAAATGATCCATTGATATACAGTATTAATGCATTAATATATTGATACATTGTATACTGCAATTATACCCCGCTTGATAATATATTATAATCATTAAATATGTGAATAGTGAATTGCCCTGTATTTTACGATTCAAAAGATTAATGGGTTAATTGACACAACTCAATAGTGAATGCTCATCCATGATGGCATGCATCACTTTCAATACCAAGCGTTTAAATCAGTAGGCACTTTATAGTCATCTGTATCTCCATGTTAACAGTCCAGTGAAAATCTGAGATTTTTTTCTTCTATCAACTCTATTGTAATGGATCACATGACCTTTACAAGACTCATTTCAATTTCAAGACTTTGTTTGAAGCTCTACACACTGAGCTATTTCGACATTCTCACTTACTCTACCTTATTATATTATAAAAAATGTACCAAATCCCGCAATATTCATCGTGGTATTGTTATACCATTGCCTTTGTAATGTACCATTGCCTATGTTATTTACAATTGCCTATGTTGTGTATCGTAGTAAATGTTATGTATCATAGGCTACGGTAAGCATCAGAGCCTATAAGTTATATATCATAGCGTGTGTTATGAATAATTGCGTATTTTATATATGATAACTAATGCTATTTATCATAGCCTACAATATTTTATGTGCAATTATAAGAATTTCGTGTTTGACAACACTATATTTTATTAAATTAAGTGCAAAAATAATAGGTTGCATTTAGAAATTTCATTAAAAACGCATGCAATTCTACCGACCATGAAATTGGGGCGGATAAATGATTATGAAGAGGATTGAAGAGCTAAATTCTGATTGGTTGACGACTATGTGAAGCAACGATTCTGATTGGCTCGTGAGCATTGCATCGATCAACGCTCTATAACTAAGTGACGTGCTATGGAATGGCAGTTCTATTCTGAACTCTGGCTTTTACGAAATTACTAGCTGAACTTGCCTAAATATAATTCTTAAAGAATTATTGCAGCAAACCCATAAACTAGTAGATTTCCTACAAGCGTCTGAATTTCTGATTGAATTCGTTAGAAAGCTGTCCTACTACACCCTCTATAGATCGGTGTTAGTTTGAATGACACAAATACAAATTCCATATCAGAGCAAGCAAGTGTGCCCCTCGGGATTTGCAGATTTATGTGTATTAGTCTTCTAAACCCTCTACAGGTCGGTTAGATTAGACAATACATCATATCTCAGATCCGACATAAATCCTGAATTGGACCAGAAACGCAAATTGCTGGAATTAAAACTAGTCAAAGCGTTTTATTGTCAATACAGGTAGAACAATAAAAACTGCTGCATTCGAATACTTCGCAGAAGATAGAAGAAAAGAAGACAGAAATTAGAAAATAGGAGAAAACAAGGGAAGTATCAAATATATATAGGAGAAGTGCAGTGGAGCCGTAATTCGTTCTCCTGTTTCTATCTTAATTTGAACTTTACAAATATACACTTAAATGACTGACTAAGATATTTAATATTGCGTAGTTATCGTTTTACGTTCTGTTTTATTTAATGTTGTAGTTTTATTCTTTAGATTATATCGTGTTTCGTAGTTCGTAATACATCGTTAAAAGCATGAGCTATTTACGTTTTGTGTTAATATATAAATTTAACAAGAATTTATATAAGTTTAACACAAATAACACACACGATATAAATTACTACATATTGGAGCATAAACATGAGTTCTATTCGTAACAGCTCCAGTCTAATTGATTTAGCCTCTAACTGGCTATATGAGCAAGAGATCCTTGCATCCTCCAGATTAATACCGCCGAAGCATGAAGAGTTACTAAAATCGAACCCACGACTCTATTTCCGAACTCCTATAATGGACGGAGGATAGGAGAACCCAAAATAATATCCTATGTTATGTATCATATCCAATGCTATGTATCATATACAGACTGCGTCAAAAAAACTGACCCCCTACAGAAAATTTTCGATGACTTTTGTATCTGATATCTCTTTATCATGTAAATCAAAGCACTTATTCATGGTCCAATTCTACACATATTTTGAAAATTTCATGGAAATATATGCATCGCAATTCGAGTTACAGATCCTTTTGCGCGAAGCCCCTACCTATTCTAGATTATCTAAAAGAAAATTTCTATAACTTTAGCATCTGATGTCTCCTTATCATGTACATAGAGGCGATTATTCGTGATCCAATTCTACACAAATGCTGAAAAATATATGGCAATATATGCACCACAATTCCAGTTACAGATCTTTTTTGCGCCATGCCCCTACCTCTCATAGATTCTCTAAGCAGTTTGCCACTATAAGTCACGACAAGTTGCGGATACAAATACTCCATGAGCAAGGTTACGGAGCGAAAAGAATAAAGCAAGCCTATCCTCTGAAAGGACGGTCCTTGTCAAATCTTAAGAGTATTTGTCGGAAGATTGTGGAGAGAGAGCAACTGATAGAAAGGCGGGCTGTGGCTGGCCCAAAAGTGCCAGAATTCCTGCTAATATTGCTGCTGTTGAGGAAATATTTTGTTCTTGGGAAGGAGAACCTGGAACACGTCGTAATACACGTCACATATATCAAGTACTAGGGGTTTCTGCCGCATCAGTTCGCAGGATTGCTACTACCAACACAATGAATCAATGAAGGGCTCTATTCAGAAGTATTCAGTGACAAACTGCTCAGAGAACCTATAAGAGGCAGGGGCATGGTGCAAAAAGATCTGTAACTCGAATTGTGGTGCATATATTTCCATGAAATTTTCAGCATATGTGTCGCATTGGACCTTGTATTATCGCAAAAATTTACATGATAAAGAGACATCAGATACCAAAGTTATAGAAATTTTTCTGTAGGGGGTCAAGTTTTTTGACGCAGTCTGTATAATGTTATGTACCATATCCAATGATATGTACCATATGCAATGTTATGTACAATATCCAATGTTATTTATAATATCCAATGTTATATATCATGGCCTATATCTGGTAAGCTCTAACATTGAAATGAAGTATTTCATGTAATCTCGCTAGCTCTCAGTTTTCCACCCAATACTGGAATGTGGAGATCCTGGTAATAAAATTCACTGATTATAATTCCAGATCCGCTGAACGAACTTATTAGTGAAGTCAGCAAATATTAAAATTGTCTCCTTCATTCCAAGAAACCACCAAATGTTATCACTTTATCAATAAGCGTATTAAGTAATATGAAACGTGCATTAAGTATTAGTGTACTAAACAATATTTAATTATTCTGCACTTTCCGAACTCCTTTAATCTCGTGTTTAGCAGTTGTAACACTTTTGAAAACTTCGAACACTTTGGAACTCTTCTTTGGAAGAGCTGCTTCGTTGAGACACACAATGAAGCAGCTCTTCCCCCACAAAATCTCCAAATATAAATATTTTAAGGGTGAGATAGAGCTGAGTGTTAAAATTCTCAATGTTTTATAATTCTGTGGATTTAGAATTCTCAGGGAGGGTGCATTACGTTTTCTGCGGTAAGTCAGATTTCATGTAATAAACGAATATATAAAAATTATGAGAGTTCACTTATCTTCACTGACCCTCATTTCCATTCTTGTAATTTCGAAAACGTTGAGAACTTGCAGAACAGTGTAAAAAGTGTACCGATTCTACATTAGTCTAACCTGTTAGAATCTACATTTAGTAGTAATGTGAATTGATTATAATATTTAATACTGTTAGAGAGTACTGATGATAACGAATGGCCTGAGCGATAGGACGTTGAATATATCATGGCCTGCAGCTCAAGATAAGGAAAACGAAAGCGACGACTCTTATCAGTTTTATAGGAAAGAGGTGTAAGGTAAATATCACAATTATAACAATTAGAATTATCGGAAAAGTAAGCATCGATCATATTAATATTCATCCAACTTAAAAATTAGATTCTGAAAGACCCCATCACTACTAAATGGCATAGGATGATATCATGCTATATCCCATTAAATGTTATAGTTCAGCAAAGGAGGATAAATATGTCCTATTGTACATAATTATATATTGCATGGAGCCAGTGAAGCCATATATATCTAACTGGAGCCAGTGGCACTATCGGTAAGATACTCGACCGCTGATTAGTTTGTCCGGGATTAAAATCATGGGCTTGCTCGTCACTGACGTCGCTTTCAAGTGAGGAAACTGATGATAAAATTAGCTTCTATAATTTAGACATTAGCCTGATAAATCTGGCCTTTTCTGTTTTATTGGATGCAATTCTTCTTAATAACTTTAGGTAGGCCTATGCAGACGATGTAATATTATTCAGCGTTAGGCTACTATACTATTAAAGAATTGCAGCTTAGGCTGCGTATGTGCTACAATTTATTTTCTAATCTAGACTTGCCAGTTGCCAATTGATATTTCGAAATGCAGTTGCATAAGGATGGGACACATAAAATCAATTGTAAGAATTTTGAAATTAATGAGGTATATTCGAAATTGATTGCGTTAAACAAACTAAGCTACTTGGAATATCAGTATTTAGTAGCAAGATATACAATAGCTCATCGGATATAACCAAAAGGAATTTGTTGTTGTAAATTAAATATAATTTTATTTTGACTTAGCATATGAGCGCCTAGCTATTGGGGAATGCCATAGCTAGGCGTTCTTAGCAATTAGACATACAAGCTTTCCCACCTTATTGTACGGTATATCTGCTACCACTTTCTCAGTTAAAAATTTTAAATTTGAAACTATGCTTAAAACATTATATTTTCAAAGATTTCAACTTTCTTAGTAAGTTCTTAAAACATAATCATATTAATGGGTCTGTAGAAATTGATGTAAAATATATTGCTGATTATTTTGCTCTAAAATTACAATTAAATTTACAAGCCGACGATATTTTATTCTATTATCAGGGTACATGTTAGAGTCTTCGGACCTTTGTGTCCTTTTCATTTCATGTGAATTGCTGTCTTTTGTGAGACTTTTATATCTCTATTGTGTGAAATGATTGAATCATTTAAATAAATAAAAAAATAAAAAAAGTAAGCAAAGAACATCAAAACATATAACTAGCATAGGGCCTATTAGTATTTTCAAGATTTGCACATTCTAAACTTTAATTATTAATTAGAAATTAGAGAATCGAAACTGATTATCCGATTTCCTGCAGAGCGATGATTAAGCTGCTGTAACGCATCGATCCAAAACAATAGCTTAATACTTTGATTATTTCTGTAGCAAGATCCACATTTCACTATTGAACCTATTGTAAACGACGATCATGGTGCTGCATCCTAGAAGCACATACAATAGGCTTTGATCAGGACCTACTTAACATTAAGATTTAAACGTTAGGAGAGCAACAAGTAAATCTACGTTTTAATGCATTCGTACGCAAAAATCTATCACGTATTTCACTCTGTATATCGTGATTACCACAAACAGCGTTGGTTACAGTATGACCTAAATATTTAAAATCAATCAATCAATCAATCAATTAATAAGAATTTAACGTCCGGTTCCTCGCTATAAGGAAATGTCAGGGAAGTCTCTTGCAGACTCTACACAAACAGGCGCCAAAGCAGCACACGATGACGACTGAGTGCACAGAGACCACAAGAGAAAGCGAGATCAAAACAGTGCAAGTCCAAGATCCCAGGCAATCGGATAAAAATTTAGACATATGGCGGAAAGAGATGTGTTTTTAGCTTACCAAGAAACGTATCAATACAATTACAAGATCGAAGATCTTGTGGCAGAGAGTTCCATATTTTCGGAGCAGATAACACGATGGAGCGTCTGCCCATGGCATATTTAATATTTTATACAGGTAGAAGATTTTTACTAGAGGAACGAAGATTACGAGAGGGTTGATAGATTGAGAAAAGATCAGATAGATATAATGGCTTACCATAATTTAAACTTTTGAAAGTCAATGAAGCTATCTTGAATCTTATACGTTCGGAGACTGGTAGCCAGTGCATTTTCTTAAGAATAGATGAGGTGTGGGAATTGAGTGTTTTTACATTACAGACGGCTCGAGAAAGATAACTTTGTACGTGTTGGACACGAATTAGAGAGGTCTTGGTAGATCATGCAGCCGAGAGTTTCAGTAAGCAAGTATGGAATGTACAAGGGCATTAGCTACGAGTGGCGGAATTAATAGCAAGGGAAGTATGAATTTGACGTATTTGACCGATATGGAAAAAAAGAAAAACAGACTGCTGAAATTTGAGTTTTAAAGTTTAGTTTTGAATCAAAAATTACGCCAAATTTACTTGCAAAATTTGTGGGTATTAAGGGGACATCTATAAAGGGTTATGATTGAGCTAGTTATTTTCTGACGCTGCTGTAGGGTGCCGATGAGAAGGTATTCCGTTTATGAAGGTTTGACAACACGACGATTAGCGCAAAACCATGAGTGAACTAGATAAAGGATAGATGTATGCTTGGCCAGAGCATCAGAATAATCGGGACTAGAGAACGAGTTGTAAATCTGGGTGTCATCAGCATATAACAGTGAAATTTCAGCATCGAATCAGTTAGCAAATGACTTAAGGTGGTGGTATATAAGGTGAAAATAGGGGAACCAAGCACAGAACCCTGAGGGACTCCACAAGGTAGAGTGCAGGATGGTGATAAAGTGTTTTCAATAATTACAGATTGGGTACTCTGTGAGAGGTATGAGGATAGGAGGCCATGAGCCTTGTTAGAGATTCCGAAGGAAGAATTGAGTCTAGAAAGGAGTATATTGTGGTTTATGTTGTCAAAAGCAGCAGAGAGATCGAGAAGAAGTAGGGCAGATACGTGTTGTGCGTCCATGGCTAGGCAGAGATCATTGTGATGAGATACATAATTAAAATGAGATAAAAGCAAAAATCAATAAAAGAATTATCCAAATTAAATCTTGGAAATTCGTCTAGGCCTATTAAACTCCAATTGCGATCATTTGGAACAAATATCATTACGACAGTTTTATCAATAATTAATAAAGGACATATTAATAAATTTAGCGTTATACTGAAGCACATCAGTAGTATACTAATGTGGGATTCCAGTACCGGCAAAACTATCCTATTTATGGGGGGAAAAAATCTCAATTATTTTATTCTTCAATATTTTCGCTCAATACTTTCGCTCAAATATTGAATAAAATAATTGAGATTTTTCCTCATAAATAGGATAGTGTTACCAGTACTGGAATCCCACATTAGTATACTACTAGTATCCATTAAATAAACCTTATTGGAGATACTACATTTCTTTTACATAATCTTACCTCCAATGAAAAGAGCTTAGTATATTAAAAAGAGATTCCAGTACCGACAATATATTTATGAGGGTAATTTTTGGAAAATGTACTCTTAATATATATATATATATATATATATATTCTCTCAGAGTATACTAAAGAGAGATTCCAGTAGCAGCAATATATTTATGAGTAGAATTTTAAAATTTTATAAACATTTTAGAAAATATACTCTTAATATATATATATATTCTCTCTCAGAGTATACTAATACGAGAATTTTAACATTTTATAAACAATTAAGAAAATATACTCTTAATATATATATATATTCTCTCTCAGAGTATTCTAATACGGGAATTTTAACATTTTATAAACATTTTAGAAAATGTACTCTTAATAAATATTTTTTCTCAGAGTATGAATTATTTTACGTTCAATCTAATAAATGATGAACTTGGATTATATCCAGGAATCTGTGCGTAAGTGTATTTTGAATTTTTTCTAACAGTGAATATAAACCTATCTTTGGGAGAATATTGAGAAATATATGAAGCTATTAATTTAGATGCAAACATTTCAAATTCTTCACTCATATCAGTGTGTGTACACTTAACAATATAAGTATCACCAAATTTAGTATTTACCGGTTTGTAACCAACTACATAATATGAATGATCTATTATTAAATCTGCAAGCTTCAGTTGTTGTGACTCCATTTATTAGAGGTAAGATTATATAAAAGAAATGTAGTATCTCATATAAGGTTTATTTAATGGATACCAATAGTATACTAAAAGAGAGATTAGTGCTATATCTCAATTATTTTATTTGAGTGAAAATATTGAAGAATCAATTTTTGAGATATTCTCCCTGGTAGATATAGAGTGGTACTGGAATCCCACATTAGTATACTACGCATTGATTCCTGGATATAATCCAACTTCATCATTTATAAGATTGAATGTAAAATAATTCATACTCTGAAGTAAAATATTTATTAAGAATACATTTTCAAATAGCTCCTATATATATATAACCTAATCATTTTTTAATGTTTTTCATTAAAAAAATTTATAAGCAACATAACCAGATATACTTCCTATAACTGTAGTAACAAATATTTCATTATATTTTTGCTCATTATTAGGTTTATAAAAATCGCTTAATACAGGTTTTCTAGATAATTTAATTGCACCATCAGGATGTGTCTTATTATAAAATTCTAATGCTCTATCTACATCATCAAAAGTGCTTCTTGCATCATTTTTATCTCTCATTTTATTATTAATAAAATCTAACGTATCTAATCTTTTTTGATTCCATTCTTGATTAGCACGTTGTAAATCTTCAATAGCTTTATCATGTCTATACCTTTCTTCAGATCCATCATCTCTTCCATATTTATCGTATATTGCATTTCCGATGGTAAATGCCGCAGCACTAACAATTGCTCCTGCTATCATCATTGCTACAGTTGCCATTTACTTTTCACAATTTAACAGTTTTTTATTTTTTATAATAATTCTTGCATCAGAAACAATAAATACATGCATTGTATATTTTCCAGAACCGTGATTGCTTTTAGTTATTTCCATATGTATTTTATCTTTATGTAGTTTTCCAGAACCATGTAAATTATTATCTTCTGTAGCTCTTAAATCTGTCCATAGTGCAAATTTATGTGCAGAGTAATAGTTTATTAAATTCATAAAACTATCATCATTAAGTTTCTGATCTTCATTCAAAAAGTGTTTACTTATTTCTCTCCACTGATACTTTTCACTGTAACCCTGACTATAATACTTATTCGGTAAATCATCTATTATGTATTTAACATCCTTTATACCAGGATTTATAAAATGTTCTGAATCTCTCTTACCATCTTCAAAATCTTCTACAAATATTAAAAGAATTCCTTTAAGTGATTTTCTATTTAATCCAGTTATTTCCAAGTTTACTAAAGTTGCTTCTTTACTAATTTCTTCACGTTTATAGTGATGTATGTGATCATAAAGAAATGCAGTTCCAGCTATTAATTCAGTTTCAACTGATCTATAAAGAGGTGAATATTTTATTGTTTCAAACTCTAAGCATATATTATTCATTTGAAAAGTAGGGATTGTTTCATAATTTAAGATATACTTTGCATTAGAAACTGTTAATTCAAATGTTAGTTTTGATTCCAATAATTCTCCAGATAGAGGCATGTGATTAGAAATCATATCAAAATTAATAGGTAATCTATATCGTTTTTCAAAAGTATTTCTCATTTGAGTATTAACTAATTTAGCTTTTTCTAATTCTGCTTTAATATCTGTTCTCATTTTTCTCAGTTCCAATTCCTGAATTCCTTCAAAGATTAAGTTGTTTCTACTATTTGTACTTAACCAAAGATCTTTATATGTGTTATAAAGATATGAATAATCTAAATCATAAATTGTTTCCGATCCTAATTTAATACATATTTTAGATATAATATTTGCAGCAACATTATTTACTGGATAATTTTTAACTTCCTTACCAGCTGTTGCAGGATTTAACTCAACTTTAAGATCAAATGTTAAAGCAAAAGTATCAGGAATTATAAGCTGTTCTTTAAGTTTTGGAAATTCTACATACAAAATATCTCCTGATTTAGCTGTAGAAGGTGAAAATGTAATAGTTTCGTAACACGTTTCCCCTTTAAAATCTACTGAAGACTTATGACTCCAGTATGGTGCTAAATATTTTCCAATTTCCATTTAATAGTTAATAAATGCCGATAGAAGAAACAGAGTTTCGTATTGAAGAACCTCGAGAACAAATACCTATAGCTGAAACAACAATAGATTTTCCCGATGTACCTAGAACAACAGAAGAATTAGCTAATGATGTCAGAATTGAAGAATTTATTTCAAATATTAGACGAATTAGAAATATAGCTGTTGATCTAGATAAATCAATATATCGCAAATTAGCTATAGATAATGAAGGTTATATTAGTTATAATAATAAAAGAATCAGTACTAAAGGATCCAAAAATATTCTTTCCATTAATACTTTAAAAAAACATATCGATGGACGTGAATTTTTAAATAAATTAGGATATCGAGAGGAATCTGAACAAATAGAGTTACAGCAACTTCAAGAGCAACATCAAGAAGATAGAGATTTGCAAACAGTATCTCCAGAACAAACTTTTGCTATTAAAGAGAAAATAAAAAGTTTTAAAGCAACTGAGGAATGGGCTAAAAAAGAAAAGAATAAGGCTCAAAAACAATTACAAGAAGCTAATACAACAGAGGATAGAAATAGAATGCAAGAATTAGTAAAGTATTATGAACATTTGGAATTGCAAGCTAGGAGAAGATACAATGAAGTTGTTAATAATCAATTTAAGCGTATAAATGAAATTATAAACGACGAAACTAGATCTCTAGGTGAAAGGTTAAAAGAGTTGTTTAGAAGGGATGGATTAACTATAGGAGCAATTTTAACCGCTATAGGAATGATTATAGCTGTATTTGTTTCAGCTCTAAAACCAGTACCCTCAGCTCCAAATTCTAACAATAGTGTTAAAAAGATATTAGTAAAATTATCCAACTGGTTATTAGATTTAGCGAAAAAGGCTTTAATAGCTTTACCTGGTGTTATTGGAAGTATTATAAGTTTTCTATTACAAAAAGCTGGTGAATTAGTTTTATTTTTCTCTGAACATTTAATACTCTTAATACTAACCATAATACTATTTGTTTCAGAATATATTTTTTCTAAAATAAAAACAAATACCAAAAACTAAAGCACTAACACCTGCATATAAATAAATATTGTTTGAAACCTCAATTATTTTATTTTCAGACTTTAGCATAGTTTTATTTTCAGTATGTAGTATAGTTGTTTCAATGGGTTCGTTTATATTTTTATTATAACCCAATTTCATATTTTGTGTAGCAATGATAACATTATTGTTATATCCTTGAATTGAACCAATATTTAAAATTAAATTAGAAGGAATCATGTAAAGACCAATTCCTATAACAAAATCAATTTTAGCACGTGTATTTGATATAGAATCTTCATACTGTTTAATACTTTCAGGAATTGAAAACATACTACTTATACTTTTCTCTAATAGATTTACAAATGTTTGTTGCGTTTCTGGAGAATTTAAAATGGAAGATCTAGTTTGTGCTTGGGCACCTAAAATACAATATACATATGCACGTATTGAATCATCAAGTCTTATTAATCCAGCTCTTGTAAATTTATCTGATTTTTCCAATAAAAAATATTTCCATCCATCAGTTGCATCTTTTTGCCACACGTAATCAATTTTATGCATTTCGCGTGTACTATTTTCAATAAATCCATAACGACTAGGATCATAAGTAGTTTCCTTCAGTGATCTATAACCAATACGTGAAACATAATCAAACATTGTTCCTAAACCATTATTATCACCTACTTTAATTCTAAAATCTTTTCCTGTACTTATGTTGAATTCATTACATATTTTCTCAAAGTTTTTCATATTTATCCTATTATCGGTTGCATTAAAAATGCTTTCTTGTGGAATAGTGCAAGAAAGTTCTTCAAGTATTTTTCTTGTTTGATAATAAACATGAAATCTAAATACAGAAGAGATTAGTTTATCTTTTGAATTTAAATGTTCATTAATAGATACTCCACATCCAGTACTAGCACACCAAACAGCAAAGTTTAATTCATTTTGATAAAATGTCATATCACATTTAGCTTGCCATTTAGCAATCAAGTTTGCGCTATAAAACGTTAAAATGTAATTAGTAAATATATTAATATTTCTCGCCTCAAAATAATCATTTTCATTCACATATATTTTAAGCTTTGCTAAATCACTTGCAGTAAATGAATCCCCCATTTAATATGCTAATAAGTGGAATGACTAATTCTGGTAAAACATATTTTTTACTTAATCTACTAGAAAAAGAGTATAAAAGCAAGTTTGATTATATTTTTATAATTTGTCCAACATTCTATTACAATAAAACTTACAAAAGAGAGTGGATATTAAAGGATCCAGATGTAATACCTATAATTATAAATGAAAAGTTAAATGAGGTTTTAGACACTAAATTTCAAAAGTTTAAAGATGAACAAGAACAAACATTAATAATAATAGATGATTGTGCTAATTTAAATGATGCTAAGCATAAAGCTACAGCGTTAACTAAATTAGCTTTTCACGGTAGACACGCAAATATAAGTACTTGGATATGTACCCAAAAGTATAATGCAATTGTAAAAGATTTTAGAGAAAATATTTCAATGTTAGTTTTGTTTTACGATAAGGATAAAGATTCTAGAGAAAGTTCATTTTCTGAAAATGATATAGGACTTAGCAAGGAAGAAAAAGAAAAAATAATTACATATTCAAAAGAAAATAAATCTTCTAAAGTAATGTTTAAATTAACTCAACCTTTTAGCTTTTATTGCCAATAAATGGAATCTGAGATTTTAAACGAACCTGTTATATATAGTAAACAATATCAAACTTTAAATGTTATTATATCCACTGGTCAATCAAAAGAATATTTAGGTAGATCGATCAATGTAAAGGATTTAGATTCAATGAGTCAGGATGAAATTGAAGCTTATTATAAAATTTATGAACTTAATTACGCAAATAAAATTGGAGAAGGTATTGTAAATAGTATTATAGGTGTTTATGCTAAAGCTGTTAATAAAATACTACCTATAGATGATGTTCAAAAATTAGAAAGCGATCTTAACAATGATTATATATTAACAACCGAACTTAAAAATATAATGTGTCCTGTTGCTAGAACTTGTGGTAAATTAATGTCATTATTCTCTTTAAGTTTTATTACACTAAAACATGTAAAAATACAGTGTCAAGAAATATGTGAAAGTAAAGAACTTTGTAAAGAACTTTAAAAGAACTTTATAAGAACTTTAAAAGAACTTTATAAAGAACAATAAAAAATATTCTGTATAAATGGAAGAAGAGAAAGTTACAACAGAAAAAGTAAAAAATCAGGGTAGAGTAGAATGGGGAAGAAAACTTGGTAAACTTTCTAAACAAAAGAAAGTTTTAGCTTCAGATACAACTAAACCAGAGTCAAATTATAATTACTATTGTTATGGAGGTTTGGTAATAGTTGGAATAGTAGCAGGTATATGTGTTTATAAATGTAAATCTAAACCTCGAGTTGTATCTAATAAAATAGAAACAGTAAAGGAAAGAACATTTTGTAATTTTTAACTATCTAAATGGGAACTCCGCAAACCAAAGATATTATTAATACTTTATATCATTCAGCTGTAATTACAGGACTTGCAATAGGATATTCAATGATCGGTAAAAAGTTAGTTAAGTTAAATGTAGGAGATCCATCTAAACCAGACCTAGAAGATTTTATAAAATTAACAGCAGTTATTACATTATCTGTAACATCTAGAGATTGGTTAGTTTTACATAAAATAATTCCAGAAGATATAGTAAAAATTAGCTAAATAAATGAGTTTAATTATAGATAGTTTAAAACTTGGTAGTAGAAATCATTCTGATATAATATTATATCTTAAAGATGATGTTTTAACACACTACAGTACGATTAAATTAAATTCTATTATAATAGAGCAAGTTGGTATATTAGGACAAAAAGTTGATTATATTTGCTATGTTCACTGTAGCATATTAGAAAAGGATAGAAATATTTTTAACGGAGAGAAATCTGATATAATGGGAGTATTTTTGATTAATCCAACAAAACAATATTTTTATCAGAAATTTCCTAACAACCGAAAATATATAAGTTCAAAAGATTTTACTTCAATACGAATAACTCTAAAAGATGAAGATGGGGTACTATTAGAAGATATGATAGAGCATGTGATTTGTGAATTAGAATTCTCTTAATATTTCATTATATTCACTCTCAGATAAATTTCCATTACAAGAAACAACATAATCTATTTTATTTTGTAATTTATCTAATATAGCAATTTCCTTAGTAATTTTCTCTTTATTATCTTCAAATCTAAATTTTGCGCTTAATCCAGTTAAAACACCAGTAGTAATACTTAATATTGGTATAATAATTGGAGGTAATGTTAATGATGAAATACTAGCTAATATAACAGAAATTATAATAGAACCTCCAGCTGTTGTAATAAATAATATTTTATACACAAGACGCTTCCTTTTTAGTTTCTTTATTTTAAGTTGAGATTTATTTAATTTCCTAAGCAAATGATCTTTTAGTTTATCCGACAGCATTTATTAACTGTAAATGACAGAACAATATCTCAGGAATCTCTATTACGATTTAGATAGCAATATTGCATTTACAAGTGAATCTCAATTTTGGAAACAAATTAAACTTGATAAGAAGAATATAACTAAGCAAGAATTGAGAAAATGGTTAGATGAGCAAAGTACTTATACATTACATAAATTATATACTAAACCTCACGTTTACAGAAAAACTAGAGTAAATAAAATTGATGAACAGTGGCAAGCTGATTTAGTAGAAATGAGAGAGTTTTCAGAAATGAATAATAATTATAATTATATGTTAAACATTATAGATTGCTTCAGTAGATATGTATGGACTAAAGCTCTAGCAACTAAAACTGGATTAGAAACATGTAAAGCTTTTGAAGAAATATTTTCAGAAGGTAGAATTCCTGATAAGATACAATTTGATGAAGGTAAAGAGTTTTATAATAAAAACGTTACACAATTACTTGATTCTAAAAATATTAAATATTTTAGTACGTTTTCAGATAAGAAAGCTGCGATAGTAGAGAGATTTAACCGATCTATTAACAGTAGAATGTTTAAATATTTTACCTATAATGAAACTAGAAAGTGGATAGATGTAATTCAGAAACTTGTCAATGATTATAATAATTCTTATCACTCTACTATTAAAATGACTCCTATAGAAGCTAGTAAAGAGGAAAATTCAGAAAGAGTTTGGTGGAATATTTATGGTGCTTACATAACAGCAGAAACAGGAGTACCTACTTATAGAGTTGGACAAACGGTTAGAATTTCTAAATATAAAAGCATATTCGATAAAGGATATTTACCAAACTTTACAGAAGAATATTTTAAAATAAAACAAATTATTATGGGAAATCCTATTGTGTATAAATTGGAAGATATAAAAGGGGAAGATTTGAATGGAATATTCTATGAAGAGGAACTTAGTGTATATAATCCTGGAGAGGAAGTGGAATACAAAATTGAAAAGATATTAGGAAGGAAGACAGTAAAAGGTAAAAAGTATGCACTAGTTAAATATAAAGGATGGCCGGATAAATTTAGCGAGTGGTTGCCAATAAATGATTTAAAAAACTTTCTGACTAATAAATGAAAGTAGAGTTTGGAAAGCAAAATATACTCAGTTCAAGATTTAGTGGTGGATCTGGTTTTACACCTCATAAATTCTCAAGCCCTCCAGTTGTCATTTGTCAGTTAGTGAGATCATTTGAATATGGGTATGATTGGGCTCTACATATTAATCCATGTAATATTACAAAAGATGGTTTTCAATATCTAGTAGAAGGTCATTATAAACCAGGTGATCAATGTCATTGGGTAGCTATTGGTAATTAATGTATGACATTTTATTCATTTGTTACACGATGAAAGAAAATTACGAAAGTGAAGGTTTGTTTCAATATGATCAGAATAATTAGTTAGCTTCATAGTTTTATTACAAATTTCACAGTAATATTTTTTAGCTGCATATTTTTTTTCAGCTCTTAACTTTGCTTGTTTTCTCTCTTCCTCTGTATCATACTTTTTCACTCTTCTAATTAAATCACCAGATAAAATTGAGGGATCCATTTATTTAGTATTTTATTTAATGAAAGAATTTTTCTTTTATATAATCTTTCTCCTAATAAATGGAGGTGACAAAAGAAGAGTTAGATGCTTCGACATCTTCAGATGTAATGAAAAATGATCAAGCATTAAAAAGGGTTCAGAATCCAGATACGAAAAAAATGATAAAAGTAGGTTCCCGCTTACATAAAAAATTATGTACGAAATATCCTTATGATGCACAAAAGAATGTGTTTATTGGATTTGAGGAAAAACCTAAACGTAATGGAAAAGTTACTAGTCCTTTAACTAAAAAGAAGATTCAAGTAGATGGTAAGAGATTTAAAACTTTGGAAAAAATGGGGTATATTTATAACGAACAGATGAATGTATTTATTATTCCCACGAAGTTATCTGTACAATCAACTCTATCTATAAAAAAAGTAAAGAATGGAACAGTGTATAATCCAGAAAGTAGAAGAAATATTAATGTAGATGGTGAAGTATTTAAATCTTTACTGAAAAAAAATTATATATATGATAAAGATAAAAATATACTTATTTCCAAAGAAGAAGATAAAATAATATTAGATGGATCGTATTGGATATTTAATAAATCAGATTCAGATGTAAAAATTGAAAAGATGATAGCTAAAGAAAGAAGTATTTATGGAGAGGAAAAGGAAAGTAAATATTTAAAATTATACTATTTCAATTACATAAATTCTTTGAATAAAATTTATGAAAGTTTTGATAAAATATATTATAAAGAAAATAATGCTATAAAATTGAATATCAGTTTTGGTTATATAACTAGTAAGGATGGAGAAATAAAGCTATATAAACCTGGAACTAATCACTTCTTTTTTAATAAGTTAGTAACAGTGAAGAATCTAGATGATCTAAAGCAATTAAAAGGAAGTGTAACTAGAGATAAAATCTTTGAACATTTAGTACATAAACTTCAAGATTCACACGTAGCGTTAATTGGATTGTATGCTATGGCTGTGGATGTAACTAGATTAGATTTCCCGATAGGTGGTAATGTTATATTACCAGACTACATTAATAATTGTATGAGTATTGTTGGATTAGCGGAAGTGGAAAATAATATGTGTTTTTGGGGATGTATGGCTTTAGTAGAAGGTTGTAGAAGAGATCGTTATAAATCAAAGATGAAAGAATTATTTATAAATTTTTATGGAAAATATAAACTCGATTATAAAGGATTTGATTATATTAATGAGTTAGATAAATATGAAGAAGTAAATAATAAGTATGCTATTAATATAGTTAGTTACTATGAAAATGAAAGTATTGAGTATGTACGTAAATCACCATTCTGTTGTGATGAAAATAGGATGCAAATATATTTAAATCTATATCTAAATCACTTCTCATACATCACAGATTTACAAAAACTAGGAGGAAGTAAATTTGTATGCAGAAGATGTAACGGAAACTTTAGAGATAATTACGATATGCAAAGACATATAGATATTTGTACTTTAGAGCAAAAAGACGTATTTAATACACATCCACAATTATGGGAAAAGAAAAGAAATATAATTGTAGAGTTATCTGATTATTATGATGTAGATATAGATTACAAGTATGATTATATAATAACTTTTGATTTAGAATCAGTTCTTGAGAAAATAAACTCAGGAGTTATGATCGATAGAGTGAGGAATCCAGAAACTATGAAAATGATTAAAATAAATAGTAATACATTTAAAAATCTGGTTAAGAAATACACTTATGATGATCAAAACAGAGTATTTATACCACTTGCAAAAGAAAAAGAAAATAAATTAAACTATGTTAGTAGACATAAACCAGTATCAGTATCAATAGCTAGTAATGTATTGGGATTTGAAAAAATTAAATTCATATTATCTAAGGATCCTAAAAAGTTAGTAAAAGATATGTTTAAATATTTTGTTAGAATTGCAGCAGAGGCTAAGGAACTAATGCTTAGAAAAATGAAACCATTATTAGATCGTTTAGAAGGAAAATATAGAGAACAAGTCGAATCATATTGTTCTGCTATACCAATTGTAGGTTTTAATAGTGGGTTTTACGATATTAGTTTATTAACTAATGAAGGTTTCATAAATGAAATATTAACAAGAGATAAAACTCCTTTTGTTATTAAGGAAGGGAATAGATATAAAGCTATAAAAACGAATAATTTTATATTCCTAGATCAAATGAACTATTGCGCAGCAGGAACAAGTTTAAGTAAATTTATTAATGCGTATGATATTGATGAACAAAAAGGATGGTTTCCTTATGAATGGTTTGATAGTTACGATAAGCTTAATTATTTAGTAAAAGATTTGAAGAGAGAGGATTTCTATTCTTCATTAAGAGGAGAAGAAATGTGTGAGGATGATTTTAATAAACTTATAACAATTTGTAAAGAAAATAATATAAATTTAGTTAAAGATTTATTAAAATGGTATAATAATTTAGATGTAGGACCTATGTTAAAAGCGTGTTTAAAACAGAAAGAGTTTTATGATAAATTTAAACTGGATATGTATAAAGATGCATTTTCACTTCCTGGTTTAGCTGAAAATATTTTATATCAGTATCAAATACAAGAGTTTGAAAAGTATTTACGAAATGCTAAAAGAAGTAATTATTACTGTCTCTATATTGGAGTCGAGGATAAAGAATTAGAGAAGAGAATAAGTAATTATAAAAAACAAGGTGAAGATAAGAAAAGAGATCCAAGTCAAAATGTAACAGTTGAAGATGTTAGAAATATATTCAGTAGAGATAATTATCGTTGTCATTATTGTTGGAGTTTTTTGTGTAGAGATACTTGGTCACTAGATAGAGTTGATTGTAAAAAACCTCATGTTAAAGATAATTGTGTTTTATCTTGTCAGAAATGTAATAAATCTAGATCAGATAAACCCTATAAGAAGTTTTATAGGAATAAAGCATTATTACGATGGGCAAAGAATCATCCTATGATCTGGTTGTTTAGTGAAGAAAATAAGGATGCTTTTTATAAATTAAAACAAAATATAGTTGGTGGAGCATCTATAGTTTTTCACAGATATCACGAAAAGGATAAAACAAAAATTAGCAGAGTGAATTATTACGATGAAAAATGGAATATTAATTCAGAAGAAGGAAAATTAGTAAAGAAAATAGTAGGATATGATGCTAATGCATTATATTTATATTGTATAGGTGAAGAAATGCCTTGTGGTAAATTATATTGGAAAGAAACTAATGATTGTGATTTAGATACATTCTTTGGATTTTTAGAAGTTGATATAGAAGTGCCTGAAGATAAATGGAATTACTTCGGAGAAATGTGTCCAATATTTCAAAATAAAGAGTATGATGAAAATATGTGTGGAGAATATACAAAAGAATTAATACAGAAATTAGGTAGAAAACCTACAAAAAGTAGAAAACTTATTGCTACATTAAAAGCAGAAAAAATATTAATTAAATCTACAAGATTGAAATGGTTAATAGAGCATGGATGTGTTATTACTAAATTACATGGTGTTATTGAAGCCGAAAGAGGGAAACCGTTTAAGGGATTTATGGATTGGGTATCGGATGAAAGAAGAAAAGGTGATAAAGATACTAAATATGCGATAATTGCTGAAGGTGCAAAATTAGTAGGTAATGCAGGATTTGGAAGAACGGGTATGAATAAGAATAAATTTAAAAAGGTAAAATATTGTAATGAAGTGCAGTTTAATAGAGCTAAAAATGATTACTTTTATTACGGAGCAAAAGAATATAATGGAGTGTATGAAGTAACTAAAAACTCTAAAAAAGTTAATCAGAATATACCTATACAAATCGCTTGTAGTATATATGATGATTCGAAATTAAAGATGTTACAGTTTTATTACGATTGTATAGATAAATATATAGATAGATCCGATTTCCAGTATATAGAAATGGATACAGATTCTGCATATATGGCTCTGAGTGATAATTTTGAGAATCTGATAAAACCTGAATTAAAGGATGAATTTGAAAAGAATAAACATAAATGGTTTGTAACGGACAAATATTCAAATAGAACTCCTGGATTATTTAAAATAGAATATGAAGGTGATGGTATGGTAGCGTTATGCAGTAAAACTTATTATGTATGGGGAAAGGATAAAAATAAAGCATCATCCAAAGGTATTCAGAAAACAAAAACCTATAATAGTAATATAATAAATAAGGATAAATATTTAGAATGTTTGTTTAATAGAGAAATAATTAATGGAGTTAATAAAGGGTTTAGATATGATAAAAAAGAAATGAAAACTTATGAACAGAATAAAGTAGGATTATCTCCAGTATATACAAAAGGTGTTGTGATGGATGATGGAGTTCATATAAGACCGATTATATTTTAAGTATGAAGGTTGAATCTATATTACGTATGCATATGCAATCTCGTTTATAAAAGAAAAATAAACAAGAACGCAATTTTACATACAGATATACATGTAATTAATTAATATGTTATATTATTAAGTGTATTAGTAACCATTATGTTATTCCTCTTAATAGATGCTTTATACTTTTTAAGCATATCATATGAAGCACTAGACATAAGAAATTTAGGATAATCAATACAAATTCTTACAGTGTTTATATAATTGTTAATTGTAGATTTAGCTAAACCATAAGTATTATGCATTATGTCATTAAACGTCTTTAAACCTTTGTCTCTTCCACATTTCTTACAATTCAAAATTTCAAAGTTATTGTTTACTATCTTAAGATTCTTACAATTATTACACAAGCGATTTATGTACGACACTTTAATTTTAGTTAGTTCTATACTAAAAAGATAAATCGAATTCAAATTTAGATTGACGTTTCGAGCAATACTCTCTTTCCATTCCGGAACGCGTTGAAGAAGAACTTGAACATCTGTTGTATCTGTTTCCATAGCTTCAGGTTCACGTGTCGGTGCTAGAGGAACTAGCTTCAAATTTTCTAACCATTTTCTAAAGTAATTCAAATTCTTAGGTTTCTTAGCAGGTGGAGCATCACCATCTTCTTCAGTATCTTCTTCATCTTCTTCTTCAGTTGATTCTACTGTGAAAACATAAACATAAACACTTCAGTTAAATGAGTACAGACCTAATATCAGTGAGTGACTCTCAGCAGAGCCAGTAAAATAATATATATAATGTGTTACTATAGTGAGAGGAGTGAGTAAAATAATATATAATGTATTACTGTAGTGAGTGACTCTCAGCGGAGTCAGTAAAATAATATACATGTATATATACAATAAGATGTTACTATAGTGAGTGGCTCCTAGCGGAGCCAGTAAAATAATATATAATGTGTTACTATAGTGAGTGATATTCAGTAATACATTTTGAGCTTAGTGGCTCCCATTAGGAGCCAGTTATATAAATCCATATGTTTTATTTATTTATACAACCAATAGGAGCTAGTAACCTAAATCTTTACTAAATTATACAGATCATAATTAAACTTAGGAATATTTTCACTAAACAAACGATAAGAATTAGTTTACAAGCTAACTAATATACATGTAAGAATGGAAAATAAGTTACCTTGGTTTAGAATTTGTTCATATTCGTCCATATATTCTCTTTTCCTTTTGACTGGTACATCCTTTAGCATGCGAGTAACAAGTTTCTTCAGATCATTTAGTTGTTTTTTATATAATTCATTATCTTTACTCAAATCATTTATTTCATTTTCTAAGTCTTTTAAATTAAAATTATTTTCTGCATCATTATTATTAGGCGAAGTGCCTAAACTTTCACTATCGCTCATACAATGAGATTTAATACTTTGATACAAAGTTTTGTTGTTGTTCATTCGATGTTTATTCTAATTTGTTCTTTAATCTTCAAGAACAAACAATGTTACCAACTTAAAACAATTTTCGTTATTAGTCGCAACAACAACAACAATGCAAAAACTAAATTTTTGATGCTTTTTTGAAAAAACTAATAAAGAGAATATATATATATATATATTAAGAGAACATTTTCTAAAATTACCCTCATAAATATATTGTCGGTACTGGAATCTCTTTTTAATATACTAAGCTCTTTTCATTGGAGGTAAGATTATGTAAAAGAAATGTAGTATCTCCAATAAGGTTTATTTAATGGATACTAGTAGTATACTAATGTGGGATTCCAGTACTGGTAACACTATCCTATTTATGAGGAAAAATCTCAATTATTTTATTGAATATTTGAGCGAAAGTATTCAGCGAAAATATTGAAGAATAAAATAATTGAGATTTTTTCCCCCCATAAATAGGATAGTTTTGCCGGTACTGGAATCCCACATTAGTATACTACTCACATCAATTAAATACTGTAAAGAGCTCTCCAGAAAGAAGTAATGAGAACCATATCATCAGCATATGCTAGAGTGTCAATTAATCTAGTATTAATTGCAAAACCAAGCTAAGGTTAATGTCAGTTTCTTCACTAGAAAGCGATGTCAGTGACGGGCGAGCCCATGATTTGAACCCCGCATATACTGATCCGCAGTCGAGTATCTTACCGACTTCGCCTAAGGCTCCAGCCAGTGACAATATTATATTATATATTATATAGATTGTAAATAATTACAGGATTACATTGTCTATTATGGTAAATGCGGCCGGAATACGGTAAGAATTGCATAATTTTATATCCATGGCAAATTTTTAGACTGAGTGTGCTCAATGTTGTCATGGACGACAGTAGCACTCTAATTCTGTTGTTATTGTTGTTGTTGTGACAATACAATTGCGCTCATTTATCATACTGAACCTGTAGATCCATTTGGACAAGCACAGAGAAGATAGCACACTTGTCTGATAAACAGAATGGCAAGGGTTTGAAATTTAGCCAAACCGCAATGATGTACTGTTGTTTAATGATGCAGCCTGGCTTTTCGTCTATCTTTGCGGAACTGGGCCTATCCATGCAGGGATGAATTTAGAAGTTTATGTTTGGAAATACTCACCCAAATATACGTGTATATGTGCAAGAGTACGTTTGTGTGTATGTATTGTGGGTTTTTCTGCTTGTGGGTTTTTATTGTATATATACAGTATATATGTATATGTATGTATGCATATATATATATATATATATATATATATATATATATATATATATATATATATATATATATGTTTGTGTGCGCATGTGTGTGCTTGTGTGTACATGTGTGTGTCAAAGTAATACAGAGAAATCCCAGTAGAAATTTTTTTCAACATCTTCCTATATACCTAAGTTTACTCAGTCGTCAACGTTTGGTTTACGTTAATTGGTTACATAATCTGCTGGAGACGTCCCCCCTGACATTACCTTAAATCGTGGAACCGGTAATTAAAATCTAATTATTTGAATCAATGAATAACATAATTAATGAGTGATTGCAATGATTGGATAGTTTGTATCATTAAGAATTGAAGACCATTGCGTGCATAATTAAGTTATGAATATTTCTAATCTGAATTTGAAAGGGATATCGAGGGAAAGCAACTTGTCTAAATCACCAAAAGCAACTTGTCTAAATCACTACACGTTACCCAGACCTCACTGATATTGATTACAACATAAACACCTAGTCCAAAGCTGTACACATCACTTTGTCCAAAGCTGTACACGTCACCTAGTCTAAAGATGTACACATCACCTAGTCTAAAGCTGTACACATCACCTAGTCTAAAGCTGTACACATCACCTAGTCCAAAGCTGTACACATCATCCAGTATAAAGCTGTACACATCACCTAGTCTAAAGCTGTACACATCACCTAGTCTAAAGCTCTACACGTCACCTAGTCTAAAGCTGTAAACATCACCTAGTCTAAAGCTCTACACATCACCTAGTCTAAAGTTGTACACATCACCTAGTCTAAAGCTGTACACATCACGTACTCAATAGATGTACACATCACCTATACGTCACTAATAGTGAATACAGTGACGACTCTTGATAACTGTTCACGCCTGTCTGACAATTGAAAAGGAAACTTTTTCTTTGATTTTATTCACCCCTCCTGCAGATTCGTATAGTTAAATGAAGGTATATTGCTAATAAGCATTAGCTTTATTGCTCTGTATAACTTCAACATTCCTGTTATCGTATTTCCTCTATTTAGTTATCAGTGGTAATATTTGACGTTAATAGGGAAATGAAATCTCTGTTTATCTGCCAAGTTGGGACACAAGATACATTTTCATATGAACAATTTACTTTTTCGCTCAGTAGGAGCTCTCCATTGATCAACAAGCTGATCTCGTCGCAATCGCTGCTTTTTAGCAAATAGCAATTGCGTCTTTAGCTTGAGAAAATATGATGTTCGCTGTGGCTTCCCATTGCCTTCCTGTTAGACTCAGTGATGACGTTAGATCAAATACCGTCATACTTTGGTATAATGATACTTTGATATAATGATAAATAACATAAGGAAACATTGATATAATGATAATTGATATACTGATAAATGATATTATTATTTTTATTATTATTATTATATTATTTGATTAAAGCGTTAATTGTCACAACTTTATAGTGAATGCTCATCCATGATGGCATGCATCACTTTCGATACCAACCGCTTAAATCAGTTGGAAAACATCACTCGAGATTTTGGACTGTAAAACTCGAAGCCACTACTATATCACCCCAACACTTCGTGCATCTACGACTGAGTGTATGCAGTTCAAGGCACCTCAAAAAGTTCAAGACATCTACTGAAACTGAATCCTTCATTTCTATATTTTCTAATGTATCAAGAACACTATTGTTCTCTTGAAGAATCTTGAACCTCGACCTCGATTACGAGATAATAGATAAGGCTGATCTATAGGTAATAGTTAAGTTTTGCTCAAGTGTTCCAACAATCTAGCTTACTCATGAGCTATCTTGTTGATTTATCTCGTAGGCTAATATACTCTACTTCTAGCAGCAGTGTGCAGCATGTGCATAATGATCTTGATACGTAGTATAGTTGTAATTATGAAAGCGATATTAACGAATATTGGAAAATATAATAAACTAAATAGTAAGCCACATTTCTATGCTACTATAATGTTAAATATATAATAGGTCTAGCATATAGTGCGTAAGGTCGTTATAATTATATGCACTCGTTAGAATATTAATATTACGTCTTCTTAAATTCTAATGATTGCTTATGTTAAATATGTAAGCCATAACACAAATTCCACACATTTCACAGACTTGACAATTTTTGGTGGCGCTTGTCATACGATGTCAATCAGACAGACACCAGGGAAAGCAATGACTAACCACCTGGAAACTGCTGATAGGCTAAGAGGAGGAGCCTTACGTCAACCTTAATTTTTGTAAACATATCAATAGAGATCGATATGTAGAAGTGATGCGTGAGATAAGTTTACGAGATTTTCAAACGAGCTCGGTGTACCACTCGAATCAGAACCCCAAAACTACGACCCTGCGATATTTTTGCAAAAGTGCTTCTCCCGTCAAATTGCCGGTAGATCTTATTAAATGGAATATATTACATTTTACAAAATTCTTATCAATACAAGCGAGTAAAACATTGGATTATCTGAAATTGTATATACAGGTAAAGGGGCTCTGGCATAAATACAATGCAGTTTCAGTTCAACTAAAAGACAAAATTGTTTTCAAAACTTCATATGCAAAAATACATTCGTTGATGTTTTCCATCGCTTGGATTCGCTATTTAATTTCTCGCTCAGTTGATTTGACTCGACTAGTAATGGACTAATCTCACGTCCTTTAGTGTCGCTGTGATGGACATTGGTTTCAAGCACTGCAACTATATTCTAACGCGTATAAACTTACTATCCATTGAAACGAACTTCCGATTTTAAATGGCTAACTTTGCTTGTTTATATGGTGAAATTAACCAGTGGCTCAGTAAAGTTTATAAATAGCACTTTGTACTACAGGGCTTAATAGTCGTAAGTGTTATATATAGTAAAAAAATATAATTTTTTAAAACTAAAAATAGTTTAGAAATCTTTATTATACTATAAATAGCTAACTAGTAGTATTTATTATTATTAGTATATTAGTAGTAGAGTAGAAAACACACTTGATGACAACATCCATCACTCGATCTTGAATAGAAGGCTAGCCTTGTGCAAAAAATATCGTCCGTTGTCAATGACAAATTAGAGTACTAGATGTTGAACTAAAGCCAAACCGATAAGCACCCAATAAGTAAAACACGGTGCAAATTTATTATCTTACGTTCGTCAATTTGTTTAAATTAACCCCAATTGTCAATGACAACAGCGTGCACTCGATCTTGCGCAAAGCCAAGCCGATGGTGCAAAAAAAGTTTAAAATGGTGCCATTCCCATACTCCGTAAATTAGTCATATTAGTCATATTATCTTTTACAATGAATTAACCTTATTGTTTGCACATCGGCTCGCCATTGATTCAATATCGAGTGCTGGATGTTGTCACCAACTATGTGTGCTGAAAATGTACTGCTTATATTTGTAAACTGAATGTACTAATAAATAAAATAAATGTACTATTTATACTTTTTATAGTAACATAGATACTTCTAAACATTTTTAATTAAAAAAAGTTCAGAAATTTTGGTTACTATAAATAGCAATTACGACTATTTATAGTAACAAAGTGTTATTCATAATAACTAAGAATTTTCTCAACTTTTTTAATGTTAATAAAAGTTGCAACTTTACATGTATATGGCAGTTACATACCGTACACCAGATCGCCAAAGTACGATCGTTAATTTGTAGGAAATCATTCTTGTCTCACTTACTACAAGTGGGGCACCCTACCTCCAGGCAGTCGTCTACCGGGTCCTCTAAGTTGCTACTCTAGAGAGACCGAGCATTCCCTCACGTATTAAGCTGTCTAGACGCTCCTTCTAGCATGCTGCCTCACAGATCTAGAATTCCCACCCTAAATCTCTGCGAATCCCCTCATCTACTCCTGATCCACGTTTCCTTCATTCCGAGTAGTTTCATGGGGGTTTGAAAGCTTTTGTCTTCGATATTCATTATCCACCCAATGTACCTGAACAGGGACCATCATGCAAACCGCCATACCACTAGTGCCTTTCATTGGGCTGATGACTCGAATTTTAGCAAGCAAGGTTTATGAACCACCAACATGATGCTCATTGGTTTTGATTTGGTTCCATGGTGCTCTAAGTTGTCATGAAACAGTTACTCACTAATCGTATTGTTGTTGTGGTTGTTGATAGATTAAAACTACTTATATAATGTCAGGGACTCAAGACAGTTCAGCGGTAGACTGTTGCGTGTTTCATAGCTTACTTTATGGGTGCTGCTCAGCGCTGGAGGGTTCAGACGATGAAAGACGACCCTTACTGGTTGTAGAAGAATCAGACAATTTTAATTCTGAATCTCAGGCAGGTTCATCTGAACAAGTAGATGTGAAATGTCAGGCAGGTTCATCTGAACAAGTGAATGTGGAATGTCAGGTGGATTCAACTCAACAAGTGGATGAGGAATGTCAGGTGGATTCAACTCCACTAGAGGATGAGGAATGTCAGGTAGGTTCAACTCAACAAGTGGATATGGAATGTCAGGTGGATTCAACTCAACAAGTGGATGAGGAATGTCAGGTGGATTCAACTCCACAAGTGTATGTGGAATGTCAGGCAGGTTCAACTCAACAAATGGATGAAGAATATCGGGTGGGTTCAACCAATTATCTTCAAAAGAATACAAAGAGAATGATATAGAAGATTCTGTCCGTCAGGTTGAAGAAGGAAAACTTGCATTTTTACTCAACATTAGTAAGCATATCTTAATAATTTACTACTTATCCTTTAAGAATATAAATATTATCACATATGAACACAATGCGTTTATGGGAATCAACTATTACAGGTCTTAGCTCGGATGTGAAATGCCAATTAGCCGCTTTGAATGTGCCAAATTCTCCAGCAGTAGTAGGAAATGTACTCGTCTGGCTAGTTTTTTTGTTTCAAGCACAACCTAAGATTTAAACCTAGCTAAATTTCCTTTTTAGCCTTGCCCTGCCTTGATTAAGCATACTCAGATGAACGTTAATCATTTCAAGCATAGAATAGCCTTAAAACCTAGCTAAATTCTATTTTAGCCTTGATGCTTAAATGTTCCATGAATATTGAGCACAGCCAAGGCTTGATACCTAAGCTTATATCTATATTAGCCTTGTCATCAACGTATGTACTGAAAGTATGATAACCATTGTTTCATCAGCACAATTATGGTCACAGCCTGTCTTAATAGAAATATACTATTGAAACATTCATTCAATGATTGTAAATTTATGACATCCATTAACAATCTTTCCATTGTTTCTTCTAAAGAATAATATACTGCGTTTAGTTTTTTTACCAGCTTCATATAAAGACTTAAATTCTTTAACTTCTCCAGTATCATTATTTTCATATCTGACAGGTCTAGGGTTATTTCTTATACCTCTCAAGTACTCATGCCTCGGGTCTATAATCTTTTTTGGTTGAACCTCTTTTAGTGGATATTTTCTTGGTCTTCCTCTTTCTCTTCTATGTTTGTCTTCTTCATTTTGTGGATCAACCTCTTTTAGTGGATATTTTCTAGGTCCTCCTCTCTTTCTTGTTGTCGTATCTTCATCCTTCGGAGGAAACACTTCTTCTCTCTTCAAAAGTCCATTTTCAAAAGTCATAAACAACAACTCTGTTTTTCCAGCACGTAGAGCTGGTGTGATTTCAGCATCGATCAACATTTGTCTCAATTCGGCGGCCGAGTATTTCATTTTATATATATAGAAAAAATATTTAAATAAAATTAAAAATTTACAAACAATAAACAAGTAATTTTCTCGTTTGTAAATGTTTTATGTTAAAATAATAATTGCAAATAATAAAATGTTAGACACCGTTGATGGTACTACGCTTTCAAGTAAACTGAAAGCATTTTTAATTAGAAAGCTTGAAGAAAGGCAAACAGTTGTTAAAAAACTAAAGAAAAATGCGAAAGATTATAAAAACACTTTCCTACACTACCGCGGTGGCTTCGATCGTAATTTCCGCAGTGCTAGCTGCAACTGCTACAGCTGTTGTAATTCCACCCGTTGCTATAATAGTGTTATCCACTTCAAGCGGTATATTGACAGCCTTCGCCAATAAATTTAATTTTCAAGCTAAAAGTAATAAACTAAATACAGAAATTGAAAAACTAAATAAACTTAATGAAAGATTTGACTTTGTTGTCTCCTGTAATGGAAATCTTGCTGAGGCAGCCTATAATCAGATTATTTCTGAATTCACATAAAATTTGTTAATACATTTATTAACGAATTTAAATATCTCATCCAGAAACCAATGCGGATGTCATCACAATCTGCTTTAGCAGAGAATCTGAAACGTAATGAAATCCTAAATCAACAAACATTAAATTTTTTCGTAATATTAATTCCAAGTCTAAATTCTTTCGATCTGGGTTTCGATCTCTTACAAGACTTGTAATAAATTTTCTCATTTTCAATAAGGGTGTGCCGTCTTCAGGTATTGCTATTAATTTAGTACGAGCTAGATACATATTCAAATCCCTAAAAATATTTCTCGGTAATTCTTCAATTACTGAAATAAGTAAATATTTCAAATCAGTCATATAAATTGAAAGAATTCCTTCAACGTCAGAATTAATTTCTTCATTATTAAATAATTTACGATATTCTAAGGTAATATTTTGCAGATGATTATATTTCATAAGAAATATTTCGCTGTAATTAATTCGTAGGCCTTAAAGTATATGAAAAAGAATGGAGGATGTTTGCCGTTGTTGGCAGCAGCCATTCCCGCCATCGTGGGAGCTATAGGTGGATTGGCAGGTGGAATTAGCTCGGCAGTGAATTCGACTAGACAGACAAATGAATTGAAGAGACATAATCAATAATTGGAAAACATAACCAAGCAACAACTCGGCGCAGGCTTAATCAGTGATGCAATTGCTCCAATTCCGGTTGCAGGCAGAATGCTATCAAATGCGTTGAAGAAATTTGGGCTCGGTGGATGCGTCAAGAATTTGAAAGGAGCTCAGTGGGGTAATGGATTATATCTACAGAGAACAGGATCAGGAGTTTTTTTAGGAAGACAGGGGGAGGCATAAACTTCCCCCAATTTATAAAATAATTCAAAACCATCAAACCGCTAAGTAACTTTGATATTATAGAAAAATGCAAAGAGCTAAAAATTCCAAATTTTAAAGGTGTATGCATGCGTGATGAATTGAAAGGATCAATTAATAATAACGAATGTCTAATTCTTAATATTGACGACAGCTCCGGAGACGGAACACATTGGACATGCGTCTACAGCAAAGATGGCAAATGTTTATATTTTGACAGCTACGGTTTCGTGCCTCCTTTGGAAGTTCAGAATTATTGTAAAGGTAAAGAAAATTATTACAACACATTTAAAATTCAAGCACCGAACGAAGTCATATGCGGTCATTACTGCATTTACGTGCTTTATAAACTGAATAATGGGAGTCTATTTAAGGATGTGTTAGATGAATTATACGAAAGAAACAATTTAAAATAATAACTACTGAATAAAAAAAGAGACATGGTAGACTTGAATGCTAACTATTCGGAAATTTATCAGAAAATTTACGGCAGCAACTATGAGAGCAAACACCACGATATATTTCCAAAAAATATATTTATGATACTAGCTGGCAGCACCGGTTGTGGTAAGACAAATCTAATGATGAACTTTATTATGAAAAAATTAGTGCATTACGACGACATAATGGTGTACACAATGACACCCGATCAAGACGCTTATAAATTCCTTTGGGATTGCAATGAAGAATCAAAAAGGAAGTCTAAAACAAATAATGATATTGTTACTTTTCACAACCCAGATGATGGAATTGTTCATCCTTCTGAACTAGATATAAATAAAACACATGTTGTAATATTTGATGACGTCATGAATGAAAATCAGAAAGATATGACAGATTACTTCTGTCAAGGTAGACATAATAATGCTAATGTATTCTATTTATGTCAGAGCATTCATAAGCTGAAAAAACATGGAATTCGACAAAATGCTAATATTTTTATTCTATTTCGACATGATAAAAAGTCGCTGAAATATTTCTATGACACTCACGTAAGTGGTGATATGTCATTTGAAGAGTTTGAGAAAATATGCAATGAAGCTTGGAAGAATAAGCATGGTTACGTTGTTATAAATCTGTGGGAGGAACCTGAATGTGGTAGATATTTGTTAAATTACAATGCAATGCACATACCTGAAAAATACCTACCTAATAATACCTAATAATAATAAAAATACCTAATAATACCTAATAATACCTAATAAACAAAATATATGTATGTAATAAAATGAGGGTGGAGTTTGATATTAACCGGTATAACAAGGCCAAGAACGAAGTCAAACAAATGTTTCTGAATGAGAAACTTGGTAATCAACAGTCATATGAGAGCCAAGCAAAGTTATTCAAACCGTTAATCGACACTACGAAGGAAACGGCTAAAACTCTTGAACAAAAGTTTGTCGACAACAATCAAAACTTGAGTAATCTTTTAGTTCCGTTTACTAATCAATTGATGCGTTCAAATGATCAAAGAGAGGCTATACAGGCAATGCCATTTTATGATTCCCCAATTCCTGAACGTGAATCCACACCAAGGAGGGATCCTTTAATTATTAATTTAGATAAGGATCTCAATGAAAGTGACCGAGAGAATCTAGATCTACTCGACCTGAAGCTTCCAAGTGAAGTCTATGAAAATAATGAAATTGAAGCAACATTAAAGGAGATTCAAACGCATAATAGACGAATAGGGCAGTACTTGGGAAACAACAGTAAAAAGACTCCAGCTGAGAAAACGATATGCGAGTCTCAACAGAAAACATTGGAAAAGTACAAGAGCATATTAACTAAGGTAAAAGCAGGGAGTGAGCTCGTCGGCGAAGGATTAAAGATGAAAAAACTAGTTAAAGTAAAGCGTGGTAGAGGCAGACCTAAAGCAGACCAGGTTATAATTTATGAAAGCCCAGATCAATTGGTTCGTCTATTTGATGAAAATATTGCGGCTCTACAAGCTGGAAACACTGGAGTGTATAATACCGCAGTTAGTATTTTGGATGAGCTATTAAACATTAGAGTAATCACCAAGAAGGATTACGACGATATATATAAAAACCATTTCGAAGTTCTCTAAAATATCCAATTTAAAAATTTAATCTTGCTATAAAAAAATGGCAAAGTTAACACTATCGAGCAACACCACAGATTTCACTACAAATTTAAATCCTCCGATAGGATTGGATCCCGCGAAAAATTATGAAGTAGCATTTATATCTCTGATGACTTATAATTCAATACCCAACATCACGGAAGTCAACAATAAATTTAAATATTCCACCGACGGCGGAAGTACTTGGAAAATAATCACGCTTTCAAAAGGTGCTTACGAATTAAAAGATATTAACGCTACAATTCAAAGAGAAATGCGAGAAAACGGCGACTACGATGCAATTAATGAAAAATATTATATAAACATAAGTCATTTAATTTTCAAGACAATTTTGACTATATCAGATGAAAAGTACATGGTTGATTTCGGACTGGAAAATTCAATAGGGCCTACTCTTGGCTTCACCAATGAAAACGCCTGCTTATCACAAGGAATTCATCAATCTCCAAATATAATAGATATAGAAAAAGTCAATTCGATACAAGTCCATTGCTATATTGCTATTGGTAACTATCTTAATGGTAAAAGATCTAATGTTATTCATACATTCACCCAAAGAGTAAATCCAGGCTATAAGATAATAGAGAATCCTACTCCTGAATTGATATTTTTACCAATAGTTAATAGGCTTGAAATTGATAGCATAAACCTTCGGCTGACTGATCAAGACAACAATCCCATTGATCTGATGGGTGAAAAAATTACAATAGTTTTACTTATTAGCGCCCATTAAAAATATATTGTATTTATTAAAACAATGATTGTCAAAGAGAAATGCAAAGCATACAGTTCAAAACAAACTCTAATACATGGACGGGGATTTGTCGATACACTGAAAGATATGGGTTCATACGTCTATCAAAATAAAGATTTAATTGCAAAACCGATGTTAGGAGCGGTGGGAGATATTGCTGCATTTGGTTTGACAGAGGGCGGCAAAGCACTCATTAGAAAGATAGCAGCCGAAAAAAGCAAAAATGAATACAATAGTCGGCTAACTCCAGAATCGCTCGAGATATTAGAAAAACTAAAAAAATCAGGTAGTGGATTAAAACGATTTTAATTAAAAAATTTCGTACATATATAAAATGGAAACTGAATTGCCAAACGAAATTTTCACACAACCATCGTCAATAATTGTTGACAATAGTGTAGAAAGTTGTCAATACTCGTCTTTTATTCCACAGACTAAAGCGGACTTTGATTCTAATGGTCATGTTATTGAAATTGATATTCCTGCAAGTGATTCGTATTACAACCCAGCTAAAAGCTTCCTTAACATAAAGGGAAGATTAGTTCGAAATGACAATGGCAATGCTTTTGATAGAACAGCTCAAATAGCTTTGATAAATAATGCTATTCCTTACTTCTTTGAAAATATTGAATATATTCTAGGAGGTAAATCAATTGAAATATTACGTTTTCCAGGAAAGACTACGTCCATGTTGGGTTACTTGTCTTATCCTGACGATTTCAACAGCAGTGCGGGATTGAATCAATGTTGGAGAAAGGACACTAATGTCGGCGCTGTATCCTCCAAATATAGACAATCTCCAGCAGTTGCACCAGGCGGAGACATTGCTGCCAATCTTTTTACACCGCAAGAAAATCCAGATTACAATGAAGGATTTGCGATTCGCCGACAACTTCTAATGAACAACGATGCGCCAGGTCAATTTTCATTCAACATTCCATTTTCGCATCTATTTGGATTTTCCGATTATAACAAAGTACTTTACAATTTGCGACATACGTTGCGACTCACTAGAACGCCTAACACATCAGCAATTCATAAAGCGAATAACGTTTTTGAAGGTAAAGTTCCACTAACGGATATTAGGTGGATGGTACCAAGAATAAAACCGTCAGTTGAAATGATAACTTCACTGCGAGAGTCTGTTGTAAGTAAAAGGAAAATTCCAGTAAGTTTTAGCAGAAGAACTGACCAACATACTACAGTTACTCAAAACGTGCAGGAATTTGAATGGATGATCAATAGAGACGCTGGAATGAACAAGCCTAGATGGATAATTGTTGGATTTCAAACTGACAAATCAAGAACACAGGAACAGAATCCAGCTGTGTTTGATCACCTTAACTTGACGAGTGCTTTTGTTGAATTGAATGATCAGAGATATCCTGCTGATGAACCGAGAATAAACTTTGCTACAAATGACTACGTATATTTCTGCGCTATGGCGGATGAATTTAAGAAGGAACACTTTGGTTTTAATCATTTAATTGGAGGTACACAGATCGATATGATGAATTACAAAAAGCTATTTCCACTTGTAGTCTTTGATGTAAGACATCAGAGTGAAAGAATCAAAACTGATGTTATGAATATGAAACTTAATTTTAAATTTAGTCAAAATGTTCCAGAACATACTCATATGTATGTTACGATACTTTCCGATAGAGTGATGTACCTAACATCCGATGGTCAGACTCCGATTATTATAGATTAATAAGTTTTCTAATATGAAAATTACGTTATAAAATTTTATAATGTAATTTAAAAATGTACTGCTTGAAATGTAAAAGGAAAACTGATTCTACACAGACGCAGGAAAGGTTAACTGCTAATAATAGAAAACAGCAATTTGCTATTTGTGGAGTGTGTGGAAGTAAAAAGTCAAAATTTGTCTCGGGTCAGGGTGTGTTTAATAATGTGTTATCGGCAGTTGGAAATACAGGTTGGAGAACTACATTTACCTGCCAGACGTGGAGAGTACGTACCTAACGGTTCATTTAATAATCTCAACAAGTATTCGTACTGCGGTCCAGGCACAAAGTACAAACTGAGAAATCGCGAAGGTTATAAGGGTATAAATGAGTTGGATGAAATGTGTAAATTACACGATCAGTTTTATACTGCCAATCCTGATACTGCGAGCAAAAATATAAGCGATAAAGCTTTGGCCCATCGAGCATACGAAATTGCTAATGATTCAAGATTTGATAGTGCGCAAAGAAATATGGCTCAAATAGTTTACCACATCATGGAAAATAAGGCAAAGTTTGGTCTTGGTCTGTCAAAAAACGAATAGATGGGTCCAGCGAAGAAAAAGGTTTGAAGCGAAACGTTGGACCCTTTGAAGAATTGGCTAGAGAATTGCACAAACCGATTCGTAGAAAATTTACAAGACGTCAAGTTCACGTGTTTGAAGTTGATGAGATATGGGGAGCAGATTTAATCGAAATGCAGGAATGGAGTAGAGTTAATAAGGGCTACAGATACATGCTTAACGTCATCGATGTGTTTTCCAAGTATGCATGGAGCGTTCCGTTGAAAGACAAGAGAGGTGAAACAACTGCAGAGGCATTTAAACAAATAGTGTCATCGTCGGGAAGACAGCTTAAACATTTATGGATTGATCAGGGTAAGGATTTTTACAATAAAAACATGGATGATTGGTTAAAGAAAAATAATATAAATAGATACTCTACATTTGGAGAACATTATGATATATATATATATATATATATATATATATATATATATATATCACTAAATGTTTATCCATTATGATCTATATATATATTACTAAATGTTTATCCACTATGATATATATATATATATATATATATATAAATATATATATATATATATATGTATGTATATATATCACTAAATGTTTATCCATTATGATATATATTATATATATATCATATATATAATATTATGATATATATTATATATACATTATATATATATATATATATATATATATCACTGAATTTTGATCCATTGTTATATCTATCATTAAATATTTATCCATTATGATCTCTTTTACTAAATAACCCTCCAACTGTCACTTGGTATAAATGTTAAGTTTATTAATTTTATCATCTATCGATTGCGATTTGATCAGAGCTAATTCTCTTTTGCTTCCCTGAAATTGACTGAGTTACACCAAAATAGATTTAAACAAAAATCTCATCGATCCCGAGATAAACCATTTGAAAGCTCATTAAGTTACCACATAACAAGTACACACTAAGCTGTGAAAATATTGGTTAAATGTGGTCTTTAGCTGTTAGTAACGCATGGCTCAGCGCTAGTGCTGAGGTTAAGATCTTACAAGTCAAGACTGAGAGGATCAGAGGAGTGGCAGTCGTGGATGATGAGATATTTGTGGTGGGAAAATATCAGTCACAAGTCAACGTATATGACTCACACAGTCTGACAGCGTCACGTGAAATCAACATTCCTGGTTTGAAGATTCCTGTAGGTCTGGCTGGTTGTTCCTACAACAAAGCTCTGTATATCAGTGACTGGGGGCTCAGGTGTATCCACAGAGTCGACCTCAACAACAAAAACTATGTTTCTGGCTGGAAGATGAGAGAGAAGCAGGAGCCACTTGATCTCTCAGTGACACACGAGCACAATGTGCTTGTTACTGTGAGGAGGTTCGGTGACGGGACATCACCGTGGGGCTGTGATCTGTACACGAGTGAAGGTCAACTGCTGCGTGAAATAAGATTTGATAGACGCATTGGAGACGCCTGGCAGATAATTCAGTTGTCACGTGATCAGTGCATCGTGTGTCACGTGTTGAGCTTCCTCCGCCATGGTCTCTCTTTGATAAACTCTGAGGGTCAAGTCATAAAATCTTATGCTGGAGAGAATAGAGGAGATGAAGAAAAGCCGTTCTGTCCCAGCTCAGTAGCAGCTGGTCATAAGAATAAACTCTTATTTGTAGCTGACAACGATAACAATAGAGTTCTACTATTGGACACAGACCTCAATTATCTAGGTCAGGTCATTACACCACGTGACCTCCAGAAATCCAATGGTCTCTGCTACGACTCTTCGTCTGATCAACTGCTTGTGAGTCACAAATGCGAATTAACTATATTCAGACGACAGGAACCCTTCCACTGTTGGATCGACTGGAGATCATGTTAAAGACATGAGTCGTGTGATCATCATCAGTCCTCCTTTAGCGTTAAGTTCTAATTGATTGCTTGATTGATTGATTGATTGATTGATTGATTGATTGATTGATTCTCACTAAAGTAAAATCTTTTTCTGCTTCAGTTGTCTCAGTCCCTAAATTTGCTATGAATATAAAATAGCGGAATTCTTACCATATCCCTTCCTCATTTACCATATAAACATTATAACCCATAATAATTTACAATATAGAAAATAAAATATAATATGATATAATATAATATAATATTTAAATTACAATAATTTAGGCACTATGAGACTGTCAAATTACAATTGATCTATAACACATTTGCCTAGTTTTGCCTACTCATTATGCAAATCTAGGCCTAAATAACAATTTCAAAAAGCACAAACAAATAATTTGTTATTAGAAACATATTACGTGTATGCATGAACGGGTCAAGAGGTTGAAGTTGGAGGCTGCCTCAACAACTGTAGTAAACGAATGTATTGTGGGATTGAGACCTTGTTAATCGCAGTGAGGGTTAAAACTTGACCTCCCACAGGGCTCTATTTTGAATGGTAGTGAGGGTTGAAAATCGTAGTTGGGGTTTAAACCTGACAACTGCAAAACTGTATATAGGGATCCAAGAGAATCTGAGCAATAATTAAGCTTTTTAGTCGGTCTCAACTAGCAATGCTAGATCTTCACAAAATTCTATAGTCTATTCTTATATAACATGCATATCTGTTCAGATGTAAACAAATTCTTTCTATCATGCTGGAATGAAGTCGAAACGGGTCATGTATTACATTTCATAGCAAATAATTAGTTCAGGTGAACTAGTAGGTGATATTAGAAAATTTAATTTAGATATAATGGTATTTAGAATTTTTACTATGTTAATGGTAAATTGACTGGTCTATCAAGTCTTAAAGACTTCCTAAACCAATATAGTAAACCAATATAAAAATGTCTCAATTTCGAAGGTAACGTCATGAAGTTTCCAAGACAGATCCTGAGGCGAATTGAACTCTCGCGGGTTCGAATCCCAACCGCTCTGATCTAAGAGTAAAATCTCGGACATTCAACAACAACAGAATTAGAGTGCTACTGTCGTTTATGACAACATTGAGCACTGTGGTACCACATCAAATCCGATGATCGGAGTGGGGAGTCCAAAAACGGTGCAAGCCAAAATCCGGGAGGTCAGTCCGAGGAAGGGTAGGCCTGCTAGTGGAATGGAGGTTTGCGTGTTGGTCTCAGATCCTGTGTAATAGTTGAATAGGAGTGGTCAAAGGGAAAAGTCTTGAACCGTCTATGAAACTGTTCAAATGTAAGAAAAGAATGGTCAGGTGAAGAAGAGGGGGTGCGCAGAGTGGAAGGAAGAGAATTCTAGATCTAAGGAGCAGTGTGCAGGAAGGAGCGCTTGGTGGGCTTACTGCGAGAAGGGATGCTAGATCTCTCTAAATTAATTAACTTGGAGGACCTAGTAGATGACTGCATAGAGGAAGGCTCTCTCACTTGTATTAAGTTGGACATGTAACCTTTATCACGGGTAGTTATAGACTTATATGTCAGAGAGGCTGCCTTGTAAACAATCCGTTCTCTGACTTTCAGCCAGTGCAGGGACTTCAGGAGAGGAGTCACTTGGAGTGCTTAGAGCGGCGGAAGACTGCACGTGCAAGGGAATTCTGGATGAACTGCAATCTGTCGATCTCACAGCTTGGGAGATTCAGAAACAATGAGTTGCTGTAGTCCAGTTTCGATTGCACGAGAGCCGCACCGGTAGCAGAAGCGGTCTCTCCTGCAAAGATAATTATGGTCAATTTAGATGTGAGATTAAGTGAAACAAAGTGAACATAGGATTTGGAAAAATATGGCAAAGGTAACGAATCAAGGCATTGACAAATGGAGGCATGCGGTATATGTTGGTAGGTGAGTTTGCATGAGGAAGAAATATGGTCGATAGAAGTGACAGTGAAATGGTTGGTCATTTGTGGAGTAGTGAGGGCTAAAACAAGATAAATGGAAAGAAAGAGCAATGAAAGTACATCTATAGCATGAAAAATGGGAAGTGACTTTTTCTGTGGGTGAAGCAGAAAGAAATCAACCAATTAAAGTAAAGGAAAAGCATTCTAGGATAAAAAGGTGTTTAAATATCAGGATAAAAAGCGCGATAAAAAAGGGAAATTTTAAAACAAATATGTATAAACCATTATCGTAAATTAGAACAAAATAAATGTATATTGAAATGTAGAAAATTAAAAGTAAAATAGTAGAGTGTAGTATATGAGAAACAATTTAACGAATTAAGATAAAATATTAAATTAAAAACTATATAAATTTATTGTTTGTAAATAAAAGTGAAATAATAAATAAATAAATAAATAAGAAATAATAAAAAGTGTAAATACGAAATAAATACATAAATATCGGCATACACTCAAGATAACGGTTTCTCAAGTGTTTGAGCACTTCAGAATTTAGCCAATTATAAGCTTACATTTAGGTTCTGAGCCATGCGTCATCTTGCTGACCTATCACTTAGGTTTGTACAAGGTACATCCTGAAGCAGTGTATATAGTGCGTATAATGAGCTAGATACACATTAGCCTATTGAAGTTATAGTGAAAGTAATAGGCCTACTGTATATGCGAATGTTGGATATTATTTAAAAAAACAAATATTATTCCAAATTTCTATGTAATAATGCAAAATATATAATAACCTTAGTAGGGGCCTATATTGTAGGTCGCTATAAATTTGTGCGCTCCAATATATTCTAAATATATTTAGAATATATTGATTAACGTCTTCTTAACTCTTAACCATTACTAATGTTATATTAAACAATAGATGACTTTAGATTTAAGATAGTGACATAGGAAGCTTTGTCACTATCTTTATATGTAACACAAATTTTACATATTTCATATAATTTTACAAATTTTACATATTTCATATAATTTTACAAATTTTACATATTTCACAGACTTGATCATCCTTGTTTGAGCACGTCATACTATGTCAACCAGATAGAGACCAAGGAAAGAAATGGTTAACTGCCTGGAAATCTGCGTAAAGGCTAAGAGGAATAGGTTTACTTGAACCTTATTTTAGTAGCATATCAATACCGATCCATATGTACACGTAGTATAGATATCTATTTCTCGCGATAGTTCATCTCAACTTTCTTCATAGCTCTCATCAAAATCAAAACCAGCTCCATCACCATTTTTTTCAACAAGATATAAAGCTTGAGTTATTGAAAAATCTACAAAAGAAAATACAAACAGAGATAAAGTAATTTTAACTCCAAGTGTTCAAACAGTTTCCGGGAGGGGGTTAATGACAGCTCCTTAGTACGAAACCCATGTTAAGAATTGAAATTTATGCAGTTGAATAAACGGTATACTAACTCCGCTCGAGTGTTTACAGTCATTCTTGTAGTTTCGAGCTCAGTTGATTACCTCGACTCTCTCTTTCAGTGCACTGCCAACTGGCAGGTCCATGGTATTACAACGCCTCCACTCTTCTCTGTCTTCCGCTTTTCATTTCAATTCAACATATACAAACAATAGGAACATGCATGTAGTTAGATAAACAAATAACAATACGATATAAGTGGGTCTTTAAATCATCTAACATACCTAATCTCGGCATTGCCCTGCCTCTTTTTCCTTCCATTCTACCTTCTATGACCTCTATTGTTAGACCATATCCCTTAGAATGTGTCCTATCCATCACTTCTTCCTATTTCTTAATACATTTATCAACTGTCTATCTGTACCAACTCTCTCCAGAACTTCCTCATTTGTAACCTTTTGAGTCCAGCTAATCCTCGACTATCGACTAGCGAAAGATTATTCTCAAGTCCATTACGGCGATTGTGATGGACATTGGATTTCAATCACTGCAACTCTATTCTAACGTTATTTATAGCCTCTTAAACCTGATGTCCATTGCAATGGATTTCGGGTCTGAAAGGATTGTTTTTTCTTTTATAATGTGTCATCAACAGTTGGTTTGGTAAAGCTTTCTTTAAAGCGCCACGGATTCGTTAATTTGAAAGCGATCCTTCAGCAATTATTTCGATTTTGATATTTATATATATATATATTTATATATATATTGATATTTAACTGCATTAAGTCAGTCGTCAACAAATTTGTCTTGCTTAACTTGTAATTTCAGTAAATAATTTTTAATATCTTTCCGAGTTTTGAACGGATAGAAAACAAATAGTAATACTAAAACGAGATAGATTAAGACTACTTATAGAATGTCAGGGACTCAAGACAGTTCAGCGCTGCACTGTTCCGTGTTTCGTCGTTTTCTTTGTTGCTGCTGCTCCGCTCTGAAAGGTTCAGAAGATGGAAGACGACCTCTACTGGTTGCAGATGAATCAGATAATTTGAATTCTGAAAGTCAGTTGGATTCAACGCAACACGCGGATATGGAATGTCAGGTGGGTTCAACTGAAAAAGCGGAAGTGGAATGTCAGGCAGGTTCAACTGAACAAGTGAATGTGGAATGTCAGGTGGGTTCAACTGAACAAGTGATTGTGGAATGTCAGGTAGGTTCATCTGGACAAGCGGATGTGGAATGTCAGGCAGGTTCATCTGAACAAGTAGATGAAGAATGTCAGGTGGGTTCATCTGAACAAGTGGATGAAGAATGTCAGGTAGGTTCATCTGAACAAGTGGATGAAGAATGTCAGGTAGGTTCATCTGAACAAGTGAATGTGGAATGTCAGGTAGGTTCATCTGAACAAGCGGATGTGGAATGTCAGGTAGGTTCATCTGTACAAGTGGATGAAGAATATCGGGTGGGTTCAACCAATTCTCTTCAAAAAGAATACAAAGAGAATGATATAGAAGATTCTGCCCGTCAGGCTGAAGAAGCAAAACTTGCATTTTTATTCAACATTAGTAAGCATATCTAAATAACTTATTACTTATTCTTTAAGAATATAAATATTATCACACATAAAAACAATGCGTTTATGCGAATCAACTATTAAAAGTTATAGCTCGAATATGAAATGCCAATAAGCCGCTTTGAATGTGCCAAATTCTCCAGCTGCAAATCTTTCACTTTAATAGTCTGATTCCTCGGGATTATTAAATACTTATATCAATCGTATTTTCATATTTTCCTTGAATACAATTTATAATTTATCTTTTAGTTGGCCTGACTCATTATTCACTGTGTCTGCATAGTTTGGGGTCCCATTTCTCTTCAACACAACCAGGCTTCAGCAAATTGGCTGTGTTATATCGATCGCTTTGTGTGAAATTGTTGAAGTGCTTAAGAATACCCTTTGAAAATGCAGCGAACAACTATATTCAATGATTCCGTGTAATTGAAATTTAGTATTAGTTTTATTTGACGTTCTCTCATTTGCAAAAACCGGAATTACTGTCCATTTTAGAAAAAGATGTCTTCCGATATATTTTAATATATCTCCCTATATCTAACTCTGACACATTCTCTGAGTGTCTCAATGTACTTCTGAGCGGTCGATTTATGACAATTATGCCATAAATCAAACGCTTTATGCTCCAATCAAAACCGTTTAATAATACTCAGTTGTATTCTTCATTTCGACATAGTGCTCTTGTACATTAGTCAATAGTTTTCTGTCAATATTGTTTTAAAGATTTGGCTGTCAATCAATTTAGTGAACTTATATCTAATAGTGACAAAGAACATCAAAATTATCTATTTTAAAGCGGATAAATTGCCTATTTAAAGAACCTTAAATAGTGTTGTACGTTTAGTATTTCTGAGATCTCTGGAGTGTAGATACGGTCTACTTGATGATCTTCGTGAACAAGGATTTCTAACAGAAGATGTTGCAGCAGAATTACGGTCACGTGACGCCTACAGGACTGACAGAGAGCTCAACATTGCTGTGGTCAAACTCGTCAATACAGAAAATGTTGACACATTTAAGAAGTGCTTGACTGAAACACATCAGAGTCATCTGACGAATTACATCAAAGAAAATGGAGGTAAAAGTATGTTCAAATAAAAATAATGAAGACGACGGTATATTACGTAAAATAATATTAATATTTAAGAAAATTTAAAATTAGAATTAAGAAAAATAATAATAATAACAAAAATAATAATAACAATAATAATAAAAACTATTATGACAATAATAACGATGAAAATGATAATGATATCAACAATAAAACAATACCAGCAACAAAAACAACAAACACAAGAAAAGCAACAGCAGCAATAACAAAAAAATACAAGTAAAAGAAGACGAAGAAGAAGAAGAAAAAGAAGTAAGTATAAATTGAATATACACCTTAATAGCATTAAGTATAGAAATATACATGCGATGGTTTGAAGTTACAGAGCGATAAAACGAAGATATTTGAGGATATACAGTCTGTTTCTCCCAGGCCTGATGTCACAAAATCGTACTACATAATGTTTAAGGTATAGTGTGTACTGCAATACAGTGTGTACTGTGCATTAATCACACTGTCCACTGGCTGGAGCCGTTATGTGCGAGGTTAAAATCCTGGGATCGCTCGTCACTGACATCGCTCTCGAGTGAGGAAACTGACGTTAACATTGGTATATTAGATTTTAAAAGAATACATGTAAAATATTAGACCAATACATGTAATGTATAATATTTTATATGTAATATTTTTCTTAAAGCTCCAATTTTAGGCTGGATCTTGAACGCACACTTACTAAATTCTAACAATTCCAGTTTCTGACTTTGCATATCGACTGATATGCGATTATTAAACATCAACAAAAAATATTACTAAACATTTCATTATTTATGCAAGTTATACTATGATTATCTAAGCTTACATGTATATGTTCCAAATTTATCATTACGCGCAGTTAAGAAGCTACGTAACCATGATGACTGGCCTGTAACTGAGAAAGAATGTTCAGTTATAATCACATCCTACAAGAGACTTGTTGAGAGTCTGGACACTAACAGTGTCATTAATCAACTGATTGAAGAAGAATGTCTCAGTCCAGCCCACGTGGAAGTCGTAAATAGCAAACCAACAACGAGTGATAAGAATCGAGAACTTTTGAACATCATGATGCGCAGAAGTGCTCGACGTCTGAACCTGTTCCTCGAGTGTCTAAAACAAGATCCTGTGAATCAGGAAATAATATCAACTTCTAAAGGTAAATTAAAAATTATTGCACAATATTTTGCAATAATACAGAAGACAATTTCACGAAGCACATTTTAAAATACTAAATAAAAAAATAAAATACTACGTATCTTATCTATAAGTGGCGATGAAGAGGCATACCTTTATTTTTTATTATATTTTTCTTTTTCGTTTGATTTATTAATAAACAATAATAATAATTAAAACCCTAATACACTGATACCTTAATAAATTAAGTAGGCCTATACAAATAAAGTAATAAATATTTTGTTATTTCAGTGTTAGCCTAAATGTAAATATTATATTTTATTTCGAATAAAAACGAAAGTTTAATTAGGCCTTCTTTCAAAATAAAAGATATTTTTTTATGAAAATAATGTTGCTCCGATGTTTCTTAATTTCTCCATTGTCATATCTCACTCTACAATTAAGAGTTACAAATACCTCAGAACTTCAAGTCAATGCTTACTTCTATACTATGTTAAACGTTTATGTAGTGAATGCATTTGCTGCCTAAACTATTAGTTTTGTAAGATATTTTCAGAATAGCCATTTAATTTTTTTAGGTTTGTCAGAAATGGACCTTAGTTGATGTAGCTTTGAATATTTTTCGGTTTATACTATTCTATGGTTGCATTTTCTGTAATTTTCATAGATACAAGTATGTTATATTCTACTTCTTCGAAATAAATAAATTATTTATTAATTATTTATGGTTTTCTTGTTTCAGACAAAGAATACTTTGAAATAACTCTCGAACAGTGCACTTCACTGGAAACGGTTAAGATCGATGATAAAATATACCTCGTCAAAAGTATTAAAGGTGGCGCGGCCACCGCAGCGCAATCCAGAGGTTCAATCTCAGAACATTTAACGAATTGTGTGACAACATTAATTAACGAGGTGATGGAAACGGAAAAGAATGTCGAAAAGCTCGCTGGTTTGTATGCTATACAGTGTGAAAGCACGTTCAGTATCCACTAATATGCCTCGATAGTATTGAAATTTATTGACAAGTTATGTTGACGCCTAAATTTGACCTTTTCCACCACCTGTGTTTTTAGAGAAGTGTAGATATTAACTGAATTCACTGCATTTTTTCCTAATAAAGTTTCAATTGAAAAAATAGACAAATGATCATTCATTATGATATCTATCACTAGATGATCATTCATTATCATATCTAGCACTAAATGATCATCCTTTAGGATCTCTCTCTCGCTCTCTCTTTTTTTTCTCTCTCTCTCTCTCTCTGTCTCCTTCTATCTCTCACTTTTTCTCTCTTTCTGTCTCTGTCTCTTTCTCTTGCTCTCTCTCTCTCTCTCTCTCTCTCTCTCTCTCTATCTATCTATCTATCTATCTATCTATCTATCTATCTATCTATCTATCTATCTATCTATCTATCTATCTATCTATCTATCTATCTATCTATCTATCTATCTATCTATCTATCTATCTCTTAATGCACTTCTCATCGGCATATAACGCCTCCATATATTTCTACCTCTCAGTGCACTTCTCATATCCACAGCCTGTCACTTCATATCCAGCATAAGAATTATTTATCAAATCATCCAACATCCCAAATCTCTGTCTTCCCCTCAGTATTTTTCTTTCCATCCTTTCTTCAATTACCCCATTCAGCAAACTATTCCCTCGCAGTGCATAGTCCAGCCGGTTCTTCTTTGTATGAATCAATTATCTATTTATGCCAGCCCTATTTAACCTTTTTCTCGTTCCAAATTTTGTGAGTCCGTTTAATATTCTCCTTAGATCTTCATCCATTATGATATATATATATCACTAAATGTTTATCCATTTTGATATATATATATATATATATATATATATATATATATATATATATATATATATATGTATATATCACTCAATGTTTATCCACTATGATATATATATATATATACACTGTGAGTCTTATAAGTGACACCCCTTTTATATTTGAAATAAAATCGCAATCAGTCAACCGATCCATGTGAAATTTACTGGGAGTGGATAGCTAACAATTCTC